>WBNM01030197.1:165904-293760 GCA_013399055.1 Ramphastos sulfuratus
AAGTGCGCAGTTAATGCCTCTAAGATAAGCTGCTTCATCACTTTCCCTGGCACTGAGGTCAGGCTGACAGGCCTGTAGTTCCCAGGTTCCTCCATAAAACCCTTCTTGTGGATGAGGATGACATAATGAGATAGAACATCTCATATCCTACACACTTCATTAAAATCAACAGATATGTTTGAGATCTAAACGAACACTTGAGCTGAGGTAAAAGCTCAGCATGAATACAACAGTTACCTGTTCTGTCTGGCCAGATGCTTAACCTAGTCACCACACACACTCATTGAATGAATTCATGCATCTGCAGCTTTACAAGATGCTTGCAGCTTCCTCCCCAAGTAGTAATTTGCAAGCCACAGAAGACAGTTTATATGCAGATTGGAATTAGCAGAGGAAGTTCTGAAAGAATTCAGAGAGATAATAGTCTAAGATGAAATTCACATTTAATAGTTCCTCCAATTCTTGACCTCCTTCCCTGCTCTCATATCATGAGGGTAAAAAGGCTTTCATGTCCATAACTTCATTCACAGCACACATGCAACTCAGAAGCACCAAGATAAAGAGGATTCAGCATATTCTCCAAACTTTTTCGTGTAAGTTAGTGGAAGTAATTTGTCTTATTGTAAGAACACTTCATACGGTTCTCAATATAGAAGCAAGCCAGCATCATACCCTCGGCACTGCTGCACAGTTCATCTAACAGAAGCTGTCACAAAGAAGCAGCACAGGCAGATGAACCTGGGTACTTTCTTTCTCATTAGTATCCTACAGAAGCTAAGAAAAAATCCACGTTTTCAAGACAAGTTCTTGTTCTTTGGAACACTTCCTGCAGGGCAATAATTCTTTGACTGTTAGTCGAGAGCAGACTTGGCCGTCAGTCAGTCCAAACACACCAGTGGCCCAGAAGAGCTATCAAATTTAGAGGCAATGCAGGATGATAAAAATCTTCCTAGCAGATGGAAGGCAGTCTCATGAGAGCAAGTAAATGTTTTTTTTTTTAATTTATTTTCAACCTGGAAGGAAATTTACTTCACACTCACACAGCTCAAAACTAACACTTGCAACTGGACTGAATAAAATAAAATCTTCACCACCAGAGCAATGAGCACTTATTCAGCATTTGTGAGAGACAGCACATGGACAACTGCAGCTGCAAAACAGCAAATGTTTAAAAGCAAATCCTTGTCCAGCTCAGTACTGCACCATCAGACCCCACAAAGCAGCTTGGGCTAGAACTCCTCAACTTTATCATCTCGGTTCACTAAATGAGTAAAGGTTGCCAGATACCTGTAAATCGCATTAGCAATTATCTTCTAGCTAGGATGACTAAGACACTAAGGAAATCAGGTGGAGGCAGCAATTTACACACTCTTTACAATCGATCTAATGCAAAAAGCTAATGAGCTAGAAATGTGCAATTCCTCCCTCTCTCACTAGCCTGGGATCCAGTCCATATCTCCCTGATACACTTTGAGAAGTGGATCTGAATTTCTTAAGCAAATGTAGCCCTCACATTCTTGTGTCTCATGCTAAAATACTACTTGTCAGTGGGTGGCAACCACACCTTAAGTCTTACCAGCCAGAAGTCCCTCCCAGTTAGAGTAGGGGGGCCATGTAAGTTACCAGCTAGAAAGAAATTTTATACAAGGTTTGAGCACATAAAGAACCAAGACTTCTACCAGAGGTGTCCCAACAACTGACACTTAAGGAAGCTACCAAAATCCTTTATTTGTCAGCTGCAACAGCAACTGTTCCTTCTATCTCTAAAAGCAGAAGCTGTACCCAGAGATGAACAAAACAAAACAAAACAAAACAAAACAAAACAAAACAAAAAAAATCAGAGATATCCCAAGTTAAGTAAGGGGCCATCTCAGGACTAAATAACAAATTCCACCTGCACCTCACAGCCTATTTGATATACATTCCTGCTGCTGAGCCTATTAAAATGAACGAAAGCACTTTTCTTTATATATGCCTAAAGCAACAACCAGTAAGGAAGAGCTCAAACACATTATCTCTTAGCTTAAACCTAAACCACTAGGCTTTCATTAAGAATGGACAACCTAGACTCAGCAACTGCCACGAACTACAGCTGCAATCATAAATAGACAAACAGAACACAAAACAACATGCAGTAACCCAGTCTTGACTGCGAGTGATATACCTATGGGAAGTCCTCCCACTGCAGACAATTATTAAAGCCGCATAGGAAACCAGTACATTGTCCTGGTAGGACTACCAGCTGGAAGGTCAGAGCAGCACAGAGCTGTTCTCAGGCTCCATCATCATACACACCATGATGCATTTCAACTTAGGTACTGTAAAGCATGACAGAAAGCAAAGCCTTGCTGCACACAGTGCATGGTAACTGTATTTTAGATGCTCTTAAAGCCAACCAGCCCAGTTACATGTTACACTAGCTAAGGAGAACAAGCAGTTCAAGTTTGTGCTTGCAAATGCCGAGATCCCTCAGCGTGAGACTGTTTCTGCACAACAGGAGGGTCATGCTTTTTTTGCAAGTGACTTCAGTTGTCTTGTGTCCAACAAGACATTTCCTAGCTGTATGGCTTCTAAACACACAATGAATTGACGCTCTACGTAGAAAGTCCCTTTAGGACACAACCGGTTAGGCTAAAAATACTAATTACTAAGACTCAGGCAAAACTTAAGCTTTCAGTTAAGTCCTACCTCTTCCATCCTTTACGTAATTACAATTCCCTACATTTGCAGCATTTAAAGCAGGTCTCACACCAGAATCACCTTGCAACACTCTGGATTACTGCTAATAACGGTATTTCAACAGCATGGATGTTTTAACACTCCAAGTAATTTCTCTTTTTGAAGAATTACAATTTCTACAGTTAGTTCTCACAAGACACTATCTTCTACATGCACCAGGATCTATGAAGTTGTTTTATACATAGGTGACAACCATTGTTTCTTCAATAAGACAAATGAGCAGAAAGAGGCCAAAGAAGCTATTTTCCCCCCCCCACTGTGCTGCTTGACACCCATACACAAGTAGAGCTGTCCAGCATTCAAGAGGCCTGGAACTGAGTGTTCTAGCAACACAATATCCAAGGAGAAGACTTACATGGTCGTTTTCAATGTTTTGCAGCAGCCTTGGGTCATCAAATTCACATGATTCACTGGTGGAAGGAGGTAGCTGGCTAAAGAACAAGACAAATATATTCAAACATATCAGTGGCAATACTTCCAATCTTAGTACTTCTTCATAGTTGGGAAGCAAAGAAAACACAAATGTAAGATTCCACTTTCTTTGCAAGTACTGTGAAAAAAATCATTAGTAATGGACAAAGTGTTGAAAAAGAGCAGCAATTGACTCAGCATCAGCAAGGACCACTAAACACTTGTTTTTAAAAGTATTTGAGAAAATTGAAGTGTAAACACACTTCCTAGGACAGATGCAGCAGAGCAGCTTTTCACTTTTTGTTAAATATATTTAATCAGATTCCAAACTGAGTTGCTTATAAGATAGGTCAAAGATTAATATCCTAAACTCAGTAACTCTTGGTCACAGAGTTATGCTTCAAAAGTTGATCCCTGGAGGATCCTGACTATAAGTACACAAAACTAATACCTGAAAGAAACTCCTTCACAAAGGTCACTACAAAAGAAGTGTATGAGGAGGGNGGGGAAAGAGGGGGAAAAAAAAAAAAAGAAAAAAAAAAAAGGATGATAACGAAGGAAACAAACACTGGAAGAGAAAGTGGCATCCACAGAAATCATCTCAGCTGAAGCAGCATCACACCATATCACCTTCCTAGAAGGTAATCATAAAAACAAGATAGACCATCAAAAAGTAGCTGACAGCATTAAGTGTCTACCTGCTTGTTGGGTAGCAGGTCACTTCTTACCTATATTTGTCCAAGCCACATCGGCCCTCTCTGGCTCTTCCCCCCTTCCTGTTCATTTGAACGCAATACAGTGACACTTCAGATTTAACAAACCCTTTTCTGTAGAATGGGACAGACCCATCGCTTGCCTCACTACATTTCTGAGCATGGAGGAGTAGTTAGTATTCTTATCATGAGACACCCCAATATCAAGCTCTTTCCAGGTTTAGTTATTAAAAGACATTTTAATTAAAAATGTTGGTTTTCTCATCAAGTCTGAACTCCGTCTGTGAGGAGTAACAGTCTTTAACTAGAAATAGGCTTAGTGTAAAGAAGGTTACTCTTAGCTTTTAACTTGGTTGTCTGCTTCTGAAAAGCACCGCATTAACATTCATCCAAGCCACCCCAGCCACTTCACCCACCATCTCTCCATGGAGAAGGATCCAACACTACCCACCAGCTCTGTATTTTTGCACAAACACATTGTTCTCTTGGGCTTCATCCAGTTACAAATTAAAAAGCTATCTTGACATAAACTGTCTCCACTCTGCTATACAGAACACTGTCTTAGAAATGCATTTACCTGAAGTCTTCTGATGAACGTTCTCTTTCCAGCTCAGGAAAGTGACTAAAGGGTATAAAAATGAAAAGAAAAGAACACTTACTCCACTCTGCAAATTGAAAAACAGGTTGAAGGCAAAGATCAGTCATCACACACAGAAACCTATTCTGGGCTGGAACCATGGCTTCAGCTGTTTATACATTTGCAAATTTATTTAGTTACCATGGAATTCAAAGGTCAACTTGCACAGAGACCTAAAGACTACCAATTTCAAACTACACAAGACAACTAGTGCTATGAAATACCACCATGACTCAAATGGATCCTTCTGACAGAAGCAGAACAAAAACATGAAGTAGGTACCCCTCCCATGCAATATTTCACTAAGTACTCCTGTGTAATACTTAGCTCCACAAACACAATTACAGCTACACGGTTTTTAAACAACATTTGGTTTACCTGAAGGAGGCATAGAAATGTAACTGAAAATTGCTACCCTTCGTTGTGTCGTCTTCCCTCTGGAAACCCCAGAGGTTATTTAGCACATCTGGTGTAGCTTAAAGCATGACCAGACAAATAAAGGAAAAAGTCTGACTTCATCTGAAGTAACCCTAAGCTGTACAACAAATTTGTGTTGCAGAACATAACACAAGCTATTAGCAAAGACCATAAAATACACTTAGGTACAAACTAAAACACAGAATGTTCTCACATAAAAAAAAATGTACCATTTAATATGCACATACTAAGTAACACAGTTTCTTAACAAATTATACTTACCCATATGTCACTCCAGCAATACTACATTTTTTGAAGTTCATGATATTGCATGTTAGAGTACCTGTTTTATCAGAAAACAGGTATTTCACCTGGGGGGAGAAAAAAAAAAAGTTGGTTTTTTTTAACTAGCAAAGTAACCAAATTTGAAGTAACATTAAGATTCAGGAAAATTCTCAAAGAGCTCAAACGTCACAGTATTGACCAATGTGGGCTTATCACAGTCTAGTTTGTGTCCTCAAAGCTACAGGACAGTAATCAGGGAAGTTTTTTATGTAATTATTTCTTCTTTATCTCTGAAGATAGAAAAGCTCAAATAAATTGCCACAGTTTCAGGGTCCTCAGGACTTGCAGATGTACTTGTTTGTATCAGCTGAACACTCGCCAAATCTTTCAACTGCACTAAGACCCAAAAGCAAGACAAAAAAGCTTAAAATTCCTGCTGATCTCTGGAATGCAAAATTTGTTTGGGTGTTGTCACCACCACCTCTCCAAAAAAACCTAAAAAACCCACACAAACAGTAAAGCACAACCCACAAACAAAAACCACAAACCAGTACAATGCAAGGAACATCCTACAGTAAGCCAAATTCATTCTGCAGACAAACGTAAGATCCTTCTTTCTGGTCTCCAGTCATAAGCAGTGCTGCCATACAACATGCACAGCCATAGTCAACACTGCCCAAACTAATAATCCCTTAATGAAAACCAGTGACTCCCAGCTGCAACCTGGAGGCAGCTTCAACACACCAGCATGACTTCTCAGAGCATTAGAAGACTCAAGCTTCTCACCTTCACCAGACACACTATCTTACCTCTGTGCCAGGTAGGTCTTTAAACCAGTAACAAGTAGGATGAAATGATGGTAACACAGGAGGCTGCCATTTTAGAGACCAGAAAGTTTTTGCCTCAATTTTCAAATACTTGCAACTCAACTCAAGCCAGTGCACAATACTACTAGTCCAGCGAACCTTTAGCTGTGCACTACACTGCTTCTAAAGACAGGATTGGAAATGGAGCCTATGCAATTTAGAAGTCAAATCAAACTTTCTTATATGTTTGGATACCTAAGTCTCCATTTTAGCATGTAGTTTTAAAAGCACCTATAAACAAGTAATTCAATTAAGGAATCAAAAAAGTTGGTCTAGTTATATGGAATCACTAGTAAGCCATTTCTATAAACTATGTATAGGCCAACACAAAATGTTACACTATACATTAATTTACTGTGGTCAAATCAGAGTTTGTAGCTTCATAATTTCATATCAAAACCATCTGAATAAAAACCAAGTTTTACCAATCCTAAGGAAAAGGCCAATTGGATTAGATGGGAAGCACACGGACTACCACCTGTTGAGCAGCACACAATTGTATCATACGTACATAAAACAGTGTCTCCAACACTAAATAGACCTGCTCTTTAGCCAAGCTTACTTTTGTACATTGTTCCAGTATAGACAGTCACAACTAAAAAGCATCCCCCTGTGGCCCTCGATAAAGAGAGTCAACTCTGAATATGAGCAATAAAGGTTCAGTTCCCAAGCTTCACACTGCCTATATGACCTCAAATTTGAACTGGTGATATCTCATTGTTTAGCTTGTAAGGCTGGAACTAATGAAATAAAAGATGTCCCAGGAACCTGAGCCACAGAGCAACAGAGTAATGCCAACTGGTATGGAATGCCCTCCTACCTTCTGTCGTCTTAGAACACCTCGCAAACATGATACTCAAAGCTGTCTCACCTGCCCAAGTTCCTCATTAAGGTTTGAGGTTCTGGCCATTGCAGGTGTATCTGTTTCAGGATAATACATATCTGTGTCCTGAAATGAGAAGAAAATGAGACCTATGCCAAGCAAATTAAACACTGAAGTCTCCAGTATTTTAGTCAGCTTCAACTTGGCTTGATTAACTTAAGTCCATTTTAAGTCCACTGTTGGAGGTTCAGAAGGTATGAGAAACAGCATCCCAGGCTTAACAGAGGTGCCTCCTTTCCAAAGTATACCTCCATACTACAGGTACATGAGGAAAGATTTAGCTATAGGTAATTATTTCCTACATTGCAACTCTAGTTTAAGAATTTAATACAGTAGCAAGAAGCTTCAACAGGCATTAGCCATGCTAAACATGAGTCTTCAGTTAGAACAATGTAATTTACTCTAGCCACAACTGTAATGAAATAGACAATTTAAGTCACTTTGTGAAATTAACTCCTATTACAACATTTAATTTGGAGCATAAACATAACAGCTGCCTCATGAACCAAAGCAATTTCTTGAATAAGCTAGTCCTGCATTTCCAATGCATAAGCAGCTCAGAGAATAAACACATTAGAGCTTATTTAATTACATTTTAAAGGCACTACTACTGTAAATCCAAGAACTAATGAATATCAAGAAAGGGTATTCCTCTCGGTTTTGTTTAGCTTAAAAGATAATCGCTACAGCATTTTGGTCCACAACTGAAAAGAAACACACTTTGAAGTCAAAGCTTGAGTGAACAGAGAGATCACTGTTGTTGTATAAGGCATTATCAAATCATCTCTTCACAGAAACGCTATGGCTTATACCACAGATAATGCCTCAAGGTCAGCCTCAAAAAAGAGTTTTTCAAAAACTAAACAAGCAAAAATCACACACCCCACACAAAACACAGCACAGGAAAAGCAAGTTAGAATCCCCACAAAACCCAAACTCACACCCTCAAACTAGTGTAGTCTTTCCCTCTGCTGTGGCTGAGAGAACCTGTACAGTATTGAAAAGTTCTCTGAACACATTTATTGAAGAGAATTAGTCTGAAAGACCTCCTCAACCAAAACAGCTGAGCCTAGCTGAGCCTTCCTTCTCATCCCAAGTACACGAGCCTACAATACACAAGTGATCATTCGCACAGTGAATCTTCATGTAACTAAATCTTTTCGTTTCCTGTCGAAAACAGATGTAAAATAAATACCTGAACTTCTCCCTGCCTTTCCCTGAAACCACGTCAGAAAAATCTGCTAACAAGTTCAGAAGTGGTTGGTTAGGGGTTTGGGGTTTTTTTAATGTCACTTTCAAAACTTGACATTAACACATTTATTCTTGTTACTTACCCAATTTATAAAAAGAGCCTGAGTAAACTTGACAACTTCCAGTGTCACCAGAAGACTGATTGGAATAAGGTTGTTGTACAAGATTATAAATGTCAATAGATTGTACCCGAAGTTGACAGACAGCATTTCTGTGAACCAAGAGACAAAGCATCAGCACACAGAAGTCTGAGTAATACAATATAGAGGCAATCATCTTTCTGCAGTTAACCTATCAAGGTTTAGTAGTGCTAAAATAATCAGCAAGTGTATTTAAGTATGAGGTTCTTTTTAATATTGATTTCAATAGCACATAGATAAAACACCCACAGAACACATGCCTGGATACACAGCACATTATGCCAGGTGAAGAAGGGCAAAACTGGCAAAGCTATACATTAGAACACTTTCTGAACAATTTTTCCCAAACAGATGGTGAGAAGTATGATATTCCACATTATAACCCAAACCTAGACATATCTTATATGTCAACTGCCACCAGTATCACTAGCACCATAACTCTACCTATTAGAAAGTGTCCACTTGTCTCAGTGGAGTCAGAAAACAAGATAACATTTTGTTCGAAAATCCACCAGCGCTAGCAGAGTTGATAAGTTACACTAAAGAAAGCTAAAAAGAACAAGCTGGCTGTTGAATAGAGACCTAGTAAATGAACTGAGGCATCCTGCTTCAGCAGAAGAGCAGCAATTAATGGTGAGAAGGTTGAGCAAGTTGCCCACATATGCCAGCACAACTGTTCCTAAAGGGAACAGGCAGCATTTACAGGTAACAGGCAGAAACGGACAAGGATCAACAGAAACACACCATGAAGGCTCCTGTTGATGGGGCTGCCAGAGTCTCTCTTTATATCCAAAGCTTCCACAATTGCCTCCTCCTCACTTAACCTGAAGCTTAGAGACACACCTCTACAAGCACACAGAGCACCCAGTACAGTAAGGTCACAGCCCACAAAGGTGCACTCAACATAAAAAATGTTAGTAAGAAGGCAGAGGAGCAAACTACAGAGAGGTAGGAGCTATAGAAGTTGCTGAAGCCTCATCAAGATCAAAGCAAAACTTCAAGTTCAGACCTAGGCACCTCCAAGTATAAGCACACAAATTCTTTTAATCTTGGATGGGTTTATAGAAACAGTAGAAGCGTGCTTGATGTTTATTATTCTAATCCAATCTTTATAGAAAATGAGACACTGAACAAAAACATACCATCTCCCTGCCTAGGCTGAAAGTCTTTCCCACATGTGGTAGGTACAGACATGATAGAAACTGCATTCAATTTACAAAAAAGCATCCACACAGACTACTCTGTCATCCAAGTTTATTACAGGATGCACCTGTTATATATTAGCACAAGTTCAAGCTGCATTCATCTTTTCCAATATTGCCTCTATCAATGGAATGCAAAAATTAAAACCTCCTCATTCAAGCAATGGATAGGGTAGAGAAAATTCTTAAAGTTGCTGATATTGCTACTAGAAGACATTACAACTACCAAAAAACAGAGTCAAAGATGAGGCACCTCTATGCTCCTCCTATATTGATTCCTTTTCATTACTATCACAATTACAGTTCTTAAACAGCAGAAGATTCCCTTTGCCATCTGTTTTGCAATCACCAGCACAAAGATAATTTGCAGTTTGAGGGAATTGTTTTCAGATCTGCATCTCAAGATGTTCATAACATTTATAGCTAGTTAGCGTAACCCCCTCAAGTAAGAAGTCTGCTGGATAGCACTTTATTTCATCATTTAGAATTTGTGTGATGCCCTTTTCTGACATCTGAACTAATAAATTCAACAAGTATAAATAAAATCAAATAAAATCCTTTTAGAGATCATTTTCTCATTACAACATAACAGAAAGCAGAAGCCACAAGAAGAATGGAAAGGAACTGTTTACAAAGGCCTGTAGTGACAGGATAAGGGGCAAAAGTTTTACATTAGAGAACAGTAGATTTAGATTGAACATTAGCAGGAAATTCTTCACCATGAGGGGAGTGGAACACTGGAACAGATTGTCCAGGGAGGCAGTTGAAGGCCCATCCTTGGAGATATTCAAGGTCAGACTGGACAGGGTTCTGGGCAACCCGATCTAATGGAGGATGTCCCTGCTCACTGTCAAGGAGATGGACTAGATGACCTTTGGAAGTCCCTTCCAACCCAAACCATTCTATGATTCCGTGACTAATAAACACACAAAATCTTAATATTCAGCATTTCGCATTTTTCTCTACAACAACAGCAGATAAGCATTTCTGAAAGAAAAAAAAAAAACAAACAAACAAAAAACCACCCAACAAAACAAACCAACCAGCTAGAGAAATCCTTTGCCTCTTTGCACAAGCATAAAGTTCAAGTCAGTATCCAACTGATACCTGCTATCCAGCAGCCAGGTACAGTCAGACATGGTAAGGCAGGCCACAGATGCCCTACTCTGAAAAAAAATTCATGCACAGCACCTCTACAGAGTTCAAAAACTCAAACACCACATGTCCAGAAATAACTCTTTCCCCTCTTCTGTTTCTGCCCTGCTCCTTACGTGGCAGCCCAGTGATATTTACCTAACCTTTAGAAGGCTTTATTAACAGAAGCCTCAGTAGCAAGCTCAACTCATACCAGACTGTTCTCAAGTGAATAAACAAAATTGGGACACCAAAAAAAAAAAAAAAAAAAATCGAGTTTCTCTTTGTTTCTTATTTTAAGCATTCACTTAGCAAAGTTAAGAGCCTGGCCAGTCCTACAATCTGACACATCCCAGGCCTCCATACTCACTGTTGGAGCCAAGGTACCAGACGACTTCACCATGCGTTCTGTTCCACAATAAGGCACCTACGGAACTCACAAGGGCCATCACCAGGAGAATACAGAACAAAACCAGGATCTGCATGTTGGTCACTTTCTCCACATTTGACCTTTTCAGAGGTGCTTTGGTTGAGTTCTGAAGAGCAGCAAGAAAAAAAGTTTGGCAATGGCTTATACAAGAGGAAATTGCACAGGCAAATTTAGTCTTTAGAATGCATTACGAAGTTGGCTACTTCAGCTTTATTTAGCTCAATATAGCATGCCAATCTCAACAGGGTAGCCACAGGAGTCTAATGGATCCAAAACTGACAAGAGATCAGAGTAACAGAATCAGTGACTTCTAAAGACCCAGTAGGCTTATCTCCTGGCTCTCCATCACGCTGCGATCAGAGATGAGCAATACAAATTGCTGGCCTCTCCAAGCACTCTATCATTAAACCAACAGAGAGAGGCTGCCATCTCAACCCTATTATCTCCATGTGCTAAAATTTTAAGTTGTCACTACCGTCTCCTCGGCTGTTAAACCTCAGTTTTAGATATCATTCTGTTACCACATGAATTAGGATAAAATAGTTTTGCTTACATAGGGAAGTGTTTAGAGACTGATACCACAATAAATATTTATGCAGTGCACATGCAATCTCAAATACTACAGTACTCTAGTATTCCTCAAGGCCTCCAGGTCTTCTACAGCTATGAGTCAAACCATTCAAAAAAAACAAGTCCAGAAGATACATAGAATATAGGAAGAACATTCAGCTTCCATCAGAACACGTTCTGTATCTCCTTAAAATTTACCTGCATGAGTTTTGTATCATGTCCTGTATACACAACAATACCCAAGACCCACTGTGTATTTCTTAGTTGTGCACCTCTTAGCAAGATTTGGTCTGGACCAACAGGAACTGGGCTGCAAAACAATAAGTCTATCTTTTAATCCTTGCCACCACTTCAGCAAAGCAATTCTCCCTTCAGCCTTAATATCCCCCCTCAAAAATAAACCCAAAACACAACAAAATGAGAAAAATAATATAATAAACAAACTATCCATACAACTCAACAAAGCACCAAAGTCTCTACTAGAACAAAGGTGACACAAAGAGCTAATCTATTTATACAAAACTCGAGAACTTAGGTGGTAGCAATAAGCTTGCTCTGCACTTGACCTTGGCTAGTAGGTTCTCTCTCACATCAAGGACACAAAAACATTACATTTCAGAGATTATCTATTTCGAACACACCTTAACATCAGATGCCATTAAAGAGGCATTCTGAGAAAACAGCATTGCCCATGTGATTTTCAAGTAGGACACAAGTGACCATCTACTGGTTTTGTATCTGTCACCATTCAGATGAATTGCCCAAGAAATGCAGTTTTTATGTAAGAAAAGAGGTATAGTCAGAGGAAATTTTCATATTCCTTGCAAGTTCCATGAATTCAAGTACTAAATTTAACTTTTTAAGAGGTGCAACAGATACCACATTGATAAGGAGCATGGATTCTAGTATAAAATGAAATTATAGAGCTGAAATTGGTGCAGCCTTTGGCTCTAGTTGGAAAGGAAAGCTTTCCCACTTCTGCAACAAGTGGACTCCCCCAAAACTCCAATCATTTCCCTCCACTCCTCCTTCCCTTTAGATGTTACTTTTGACAAAAAAACAAACCCTCACTACAGTTCCAAAGAAACCAAGTCTCCCACAACAAGCAGAAGACTCTACAGAAAAACAGAACTACCTTACAGTGGCAGATGCTCTGATTAACAGCTGTTAATTATTACTCTCCACTTCCGCAGCAAAAGCATGCATGTGCTCAGTGCTACCAGCTAAAAGCACACGGGAAGCATATTTCCTAGCCAAATTAATTTAGTCAATACCTTTGACCATCCAAGCGTAAATTTCCAGTGAAATCATAAAGATGACGATTGGGTCCTTCACATTCTATCCTTCCAGATACTTTCATCAGTTCTTCTCTTGACTGGAGACTAGCAGTTTGAGACAATCCCTGCAGAGACAAATTCAAAGAAGACTGCTGTCAAAAATCATTATTAGAAGGCAATATAGGATAAAGGTGTTTTCTTCCAACATCTAAAAGACCAAAAGTAATTGTGTGGTGATTTTCTGTCAGGTTTGTTGGTGCGGTTTTGCTTTGGTTTTTTGTTTGCAGGTGTGGGGGTTTAGTGTTTGTTTTGATTTAGTTGGTTGTTTTGGGTTTCTTGTTTTGTTTTCTGAGGGGGGTGGGGGGGTACTGGTTGGTTGGCTTTGGTTTTAAAATAAGTACTCAGTTTCTATTTCCTGCAAGAAAACTTCATTGTGGACAATCTTGATTGTAAAGGACTGGTATAAAGAGTTATATTACCTACATGATCACTCTGTAACCAAGAGAAGAGTCCCATCCACTGCACCCAAAAGTCACACATGTGCAGGAAGAAGCAGAAGATAAGCAGTATAAACAGGGCAGGGTTTTCTCTCCAAGTATAGCTCAACTACTGTGCTACTGCAGCTAAATATAGCAACTCCTAAATGTAGTCTCTCTTGGATCACTGCAGCCATTATACTCTGTTTCTGCTCAAGGTTAATTATCAATCCACCGTGCAACCATAACCTGACGTATTGTTACTCTCAGCAGATATACAACACTCCACTGATTTTCATCTCTCTATGAACATCTCCACTTGGTTAAGTGATTCATTTAGTGTTTCTTTAGCCACAATTTGGCTGCAGCACTGAAAACCAAGACAAGGCCTTAAGAGGCCCCACAACTTGATTATTGTATTTTAAGCACGTCTCCAGGAGCAAATGAAGTGACAGGAACTCAAAGTCATCTTTATTGGTCTGACCAGAACAGTAAATCATATTTTTATCAAAGTAGTAAACAAGAAGGAAATGTACATCTCTCAAAAAACAAAAGTCTATATTTCAAAATCCTAATCTGAATTAATTTTTGCTTTGAAAAAAGGCAAAGATTCTAACCTACTTGTAAACATGATAACAGTATTTCTTCAACAAAACTAGAACCCAGAACACAATTTCTCATAATTGCCACAAAAAGAGAAAAAAATTATTTTAAACATATAAAAAGTTCTTTTGAGCACTCCATAGGGGCAGAAGCAGACAGACTGGCTGGCACTAGTGACAACAACAACTGTAGCTCCGATCTCAAGAGCTGATTTGTTTTTCGAGAGATTCTGCACTTGGTTTTCATTTACTGAACCTTCAACGAAAAAGCCAAGGTCTGCTTGATTGGTTTTTGTGGGCTTATAACACTTCCTCCACATTAGTTCCTTATACTTGCACATGAAGCATTACTGCTTGGGTTTGTATCTTTATAAACCACAACTTACTGCCACCTGAAAAAAGTTGAGGGGGGTGGGAAGTAAGGGGGTTTTGTTGGGTTATTTTTAGGATTTGGTTGGGTTTGGGTTTTTTGCTTGTTTGTTGGGTGGGTTTTTTAAAGTACTTTTTGTTGTCATGCCAAGCTAGACTCTGCATTCTAGCTAGTATTAACTAAATTTAAAAAAAAGAGTTTTACCTGTCTTATTTTGAGATTGGTCTCTCCATCAAGATTAGCTGTTTCAATATAGCACATAGCTTGTGGTTCACTGTGAGGAGCATAACATTTTCATTATTACAATTTAGCAGGTTTTGCATACTACTTTTGCACTACAACAGTGAACAATACACTGCAATACACTACAGAAGACAAAAATCCATATTGGTGATATACAATCACAGTAAAGCCAGTTGAAAGTAGACATTTTACAGAAATATCTCTGAATATAACACTCTCCTACAACAAACTACAGAGGAAGACATTATCTAAATCAGAAGGTTAATAAGAATTTATCTTATTTAAAAAAAGAAAAAGGGACTCTATGAGTTCAGAGTCTGTTCTCCTTCAGTGGCAACCTGAATCTGAACCAAAAGACAGGCGTATTAAGTATAGTGTGATTCGATTTTATTTTTGACACAAACATCTTAGAACTGAAGTGGTTAACTCAGGAGGGAGAACTCTCGCAAAACAATTCCTCTCACTTCCACAGAGACATGGAAGTATTTCCATACAAAGTTGCGGTTTGATGAAGTTGGGGTTTTTTTCTTTCTAGTAAATATATTCTGTGTAAAGTGCTTTTGATGTCACCTTTTCTCTGTGAGGGAGAAAACATCAAGATAAAGCAACTGTTTATTTCATGTCTGACAGTCATCTCAGATACAGAAAATTAACACATGCAAGACACCCCTTCAGAGCACGCAAAGCCTTCTGGTGAACTGAGGACATTTAGTATTGTCATTTAAACAAATCATGGGAACAATACCCACTGTGAAGTAGAACTGCCATAGAAATTGCTATTTACTTGAGGCAAATGTTTTCACAGATCAACATACTTCAAGTTAAATTCTCCAGCTATGTGATCATCAGTGACAGCAGGTTAGTAGAATAATGTAGAACAAGACTGACGCATGCAAGCTCAGAAATCAATCACAAGGTTTTTTAGCATAATATGTCAGAGGAGAAGTTCTCAAGCAGAAAGTACTCCTGAATGCTGAAACAAAGAGTCATGAATGTCAAAGTGTAGCCTAGCTGCATATTAAGGTTGACGACTGCTTATTCAAAATCTGGGTTGTTTTAAAAATACAGTATTGTATGGAACATGGAATTAAGTTACTTCTATCCTTGATCGTGAGACAGTTCAGAAAAAAAATGAGGTTCCTACCCCACACATCTTGGAAAAAAAAAAAACCCAAACCTGGCAAAACCAAGGAGAATAGGAAATGCAGAAGCTTAGGAAACAAGTGTCCTTAGAAGTTGTCATCTAAGTGAACTGTAGCTTGAAGACCATAAGAACCTGGAATCACCACTCAAAAGCTTGCAGACAGAAGGAAATTATGGACAAGAGCAAAGTGTCATAAGGTTTAGCTATTAGTGAAAAGCATGCTCAAGAACAGGAACTGTGCTACTGTCTCTTGTCTGAATCTTATCTAAGTGGCCAGTTGTCTTGAATTGGTCTCAAGTTGTTTGACACAACATAGAATTTAGATTAGCAGCTAGGTACCACTCAAATGGTTTTAGGAACTAACAACCAAGCTTTGTTTGTCAGTGTATCAGTATATGGAAATTGCTCCAAATTTCACAAATAAAAAACAAGCAAGACTCACAGTGTAGTGCTGCTACCATACTAAGGATGGGTCCTACATGCACTACAGTAGCAAAGACAAAGGATCAACAAACGAAACCCAAAAGCTGTTTTTCAGGCTAGTTACTAGATGCCAGCTGGGCTAGACTTTTAGAATCACTGTTCAAAAAAGAAATCTTTCCTGAAGGACAGGAAAAATATGCTAGAAAGTCAGTGGAATTAAACCAGAAAAAAAACCCTTAAGCTTAAACAGAACAATCCTCAAGAGGCCACAGAGCAGGTAACTACACCAAGCTTGCATAACAGACCTTTAGTCTTCCAACAAATTCATTGAGACGATTCAATTTGTGAAATACAGGTACACTGTATTACAAGGTCTTGAAGCCTTCTCACGTGGAAATTTGATTTCAGATGTGGAGAAAAATCAGTGTCATCTGATGGCTGGTTTTATTAATATCAAATACAGAGTTTCAAGTCCTCTGCACCTCAGTTCAACAGACACATCACTTCCACACCCACTCAGGATACCTGGAAGATATAATGATCATGTCTGCTGGAAGATGTTGCCCATTGGTGACCTTCACAATATCGCCTACTGCTACCTGTAGAGTCAGAGGCAGGAGTACAGTAGCATGGAAAAGAAAAACAAACAGTTTGGTTGTCTGGAATGTTAGTTTGTTATTTTCTTTAACCCAGTCAAAAGAACTGCATCATGCATAGAACAGCTACAGATAGTGCTTCTAGAAGCCAGCATACTTTAACTGCAAGTTTAGAAATATCAAAGCCTTCCCTTCCCTGAAAAGTAAACATTTTTATTGTATTAATTGATAAAAATTGAATCACACAACATGTTTGAACTAGCAAACTATTTGAACTATTCATTACTCTCACATCCAGTTTAAAAACTCCTGACCAATTTCAGCACCAAAAAAGATCAGAAGTCTGCCGTAAACTAGATAGATAGTACTGTACTATTATCCTCAAACAACAAATGGAAGCCTGGACAAAATGCAGATGCAGCCACAGGCCAACTGAAAAACTGTTTAAGGGTATAGAAAAAACATATTCCAAGTTCAGCTTCACATATCTTCCAGTTCAACATCCTTACTAGTACAGACATTAGCATTAGCCATCACAATCTTTAGTTTCCACTAGAGCACTTCAGCAGGTCTCGAGGTGGCTCTCCTTTCCCAGAGGTTTTAAAAGGGTGTACTTTTCCCTCATTTATCAGTTAACAGGGCTATTTTTTTTTTCCTTGAAAAGGCATTAACAGCCACAAGATCAATATATTCAGAGGGATTTCAGCAAGTTCTAGAACCAAAGCTCACCAGGTCCTGGTACGAGATTTCACAAGTCCCAAGCGCCTTAAAGTAGCAACAGGACTTGTGCTACTTGAGTAATCAGCTTAATAATTGGTCTCAAAATCTAAGAACATTTTTGCACAGGTAGCAAAATAAGCCTCTGTTGGACCTTCATGAGAAATAGAACTTTACAGTGAAAGGTACTCTTCCAGATGTGGCCTAAAACCAAAAACATAGTTTAACTCTGGAACATATTAACTGCCCAAGGGAAAAAACAGTTCATTAGAGTTCGACTGAAACATAGTAATAAGATTTTAAGATAGGAACTCATGTGCCTTGCTGAGGGCAGTTTTCACCATTGCAACAGGAAGGATTCCTCCCACTCCAAGTCACAGGAAACTCCTATAGTGTAACATCAGTTCTAGGTCTTGTAATTTATTTTGGCAAGAGTAATTCCTGAATGTCTTCTTCCACTCCCTCCCATCCCAAATTTTATTTACCTCTTTCCACATAATGTTCTGCCACATCCCATTTCTTAGAACTGGAAAGAAAGCTTAAAGTTAGATTGGAACAAAGAACCAAGATTCAGACAAATTCCGTAACACTTACATCAGCAATAGGAAGCATTAACCAGATTAGCAAGTAAAACACTGATCAGAAAAGTACTTTTCAGAAGCTTAGAACACACTTCTCCTCAGCTGCAGACATGCATATTCAAGAGAGAGAAAGACTCTGCCTTTAGTATTTTTGTAATTTTTATCACCTACAAGACAACGGTTGCATGATTTCTTTCTGGCATCATTTCATACTACCTGCAGACCAGCAGTACTGTTACCTGTTTTGGAAATTACCTTCCTTAAAACAAAGGGCATTCTTGCTCCCTGTCAATCAACACCAAGTATCATCCTTATGTATTAAGCAGAGAATTTTCACTTATCTTTTACCTTGCATTTTATTACATTTTGACACTGATACTCAATTTCCCTAGTGTATTACTTGGCCCTTACAAGGCTGATGCTTAGACATCATGTAGTCTCTAAAGACCTACTGAAAAACAAAGACTACTTTTAGCAGTACAGACATTCTAATTGCTCAAGTTCACATGGAAATAAAAAACGAAAACAAGATACTGAAAAATCACCTTGCTTTCCACAGTTTGTAGTGCTGTCTTAACACACCCACTGGTGTTGTACTCTGGAATATGTTTTCCCCACCCCAGAAGTTCCTGTAGATACTTAACATAACTTAAAAAGTAAGCTTTAAAAAAAAAAAAGTATACCAAATCACTTCTGAGTACCCAAATCAAGTCCAGGTCTGAGCACACGAAGCATACTTTAACTCAAACTCTTCACTGAAAGCAGCTGCAGACAGTTATAAAAGACACTGAAAAGCACAGTGTGCAATAGATGGAAGTTGAAGAGGCCAATCCCCTACCATACAGTTTTCTCCTCAGTTCTAAGCAATTCACATGTATGGCTCATTTGAAAACCACAACAAAATTCTCAGAATATAAAGTTCTGCTGTATGCAGCCTTAGCTGCCCTACTTGGGTTAAGCCACTCCACAAATAGGAATGCAGAACTTGTCAGAACAGATCCAGCACAAGAAACTCATCCCTTGATTCCTGTCCTCAGGCCACACACGGCAACACTGAATCCTGAGACTTAAATGGTACAATGGAAGAATGACGGAGAAGTCAACTCTAACAAAAAATGAGTGGGCAGCAACAAAAACACTGCTAGTGCTGTGTCTAAACTGCTGAGCTGTGGCCTATACAAATATATGTAGTTTAGGCAAAAAACAGTTTTCTTGCACCACTTCCTTCCCTCTAAGCTGCGCTTGAAATGAGCTCTGCTTAGTTCAGAACTCAGAAGACCTGAGCCCAGTATCTGAAGTGAAAAATCTGTGTACCTGCAGCCTTGACTCAAAATCCAAACCCTCAGAAGAACTGCAACACTCAACATCCCATGCCTTAACCAGTTCCCTGCTCCCCTAGAAAATTACAAAAATTTTCAGAATCATTTTTCAGAACCACTTTCTGTTCACAAGAAATGGACTTGTTTTGCAGCTAGAAGTACTTTTATTAAATGTCTGCAAGACCAAGTTCAAACTTTGGTTTCATGGTTACTGAAATGTATTTAACTCAAATTAATCAAACAAATCAGTAAAAGAACTTTTTCTAAACTTGTAATTTTACAAGCCAAAGACAAAGCTTGTGTTAGACACCAAACAGTACAGAATTTTTGAGCTTTTTACTTTGCACCTTCTACTCTTTTCAATCTAGTTTTAAAGGACTAACCCCAAGGACAGGAAAGACTGTCCTCTCCAGAACATTTAGAGAGGCAAAACTGATGAATCAATAGACTGTCAAAAGATTACTCCTATTCAAAACCAGACTTACAATGTAACACTCCTACCAAGCACTTGAAACCACACCTAGATGCATGGGGCCATTTGACGAGCTATTCCTCAGGAGCAAGCATTTTCCATCAGTCTTATGCCACAGTTCACTAGCTCTGTGCATCTGTACTACTCGATGGTATCCCATAAAGTATTAAATGCTCATTCTGTAATTTGACAATGAGAGGATCAAGGTATCAAAACAGTTATTACTGAGCTACCTACATCCATGCAATGTGCTGCTCTGGGACTTGGGATGACATGGATTCTAGGGACTAGACTAAATATTATCTCCATACACACCATATGAAGCCATCCAAAACATAAAACACTGGCTCAGAGTCTAACATGATCCAATTCCTAATGGAGCTGTACAGTACTCTCTCAGAGAAGAGCTTTCAACTGAATTTCCATCAAAGGGAATTTAATTCCTACATACCAAAGCCACTCACAAACCAAAGCAATGTTTTCGATAGAAAACTTAATATAAAAAATGTGCTTTGTAGATACACCACTGCTGAAAAACACAGACAGGAAAACTCACATACAGCCTACATGCAAGGCTGAAGCATCTGGTCACTGTAGGCAGTGGAGTTATGAACATAGCCATGCAGCCAGCAGAGATCTGCCTGAGTAAGCTGAACTTCTCTATACTCACTATGCTATAAGAACCACCTAAAGGCACATACAAAACCTAAATTGAATCCAACTCACTCCCACTTAGATCATAAATCAGCTTTTCATTCCCGTAAGTCTCAAAAATGAACCTCTTGAATAGTCCTCTTAAGAAACAGGATACAATTTTCAAAATTATATTTAAAGCTCTATTTAGACTATTTGTTCAGGTTTTACTTGTTACATTTGAAAATAACTTCAGGTACTAAATTCCACTTAGCTCCATAAGATTTCCCTGTGTTAAGGTTGGCTCTCCATAATTACTATCAGACTTCCCCTGATGTGTTAGCACACATTGTCTATGTACAAATGAATTAGAACGGCCTGTGTGACCTCTGAAAAAGCAGTTTTTCGTACTAACTACAAGAAGGTCTGCTGTGCTACATAAGTATCAATTTCTCATGACTACTAAACAGTGTTCTTGAACTTGAATCATCTTCCCAGACTGTTGTAAAGAAATAACCTCGAGGAACTTTTTGATGCTTATTAATATACAACCAACCAACTTTTCAAGCACAGAGGAAAAAGTCACTGAAAGTATATGTGCAAATATTGTGTCTCTTAACTGAAGTACAAAGCTATCAGCTTTTTCTGTTTCCTGTGTTCCTTTAAGTTTCTCTAACTTTTTGAGACTTAAATGTACTTGGAAAGAAGGGACTCTACTCAGAGGCCAAGTCCATGTGTTTCCTGTTTCACTTACATATCTCCATGAAGGAGTATCAGAGGACCTGTTAAACATGGTGCCAGAAGTGCCCTCACTGCAGCATAGCCACAATGCAGCTGTCAATATACTCCTCCTATTTCTACACAAGTTTTCAGTTAGAGATGAAAAAAGTAAAAATGTCTTCAGATACTCAGTGTCAAATAGCATCAATACACAGGGGACACATGTAGGCACCCACAGGACATGAGTTACAGTATTCTTTCAGTAACACTGCAGGAAATCTAATTCACAACATTACTAGAGTTCTTTCTATATTTTAAATACAGCAGAATTGACAAAAAAAAAAAAAGGTTTTCAGGATTTTAAGGGTTTGTTGGGATTTTTGAAGAGAAGAAGGTTTTTGTTCAGCATGTTTTGGGTTTGTTTTGTTTGTAGGATAGAGTTTGGTAGGGGAGAAAATTGCTTGGTTTTCTTGAAGGAGCTCAGAAGAGTGTAACTATGGACAAGCTTGAAATTATATGAACTTATAATTTTTAATTACCACACCCCCATGCCTTGCCTTCAATATTTCCACTTCAAATAGTTAACTTAGAGGATATTTAGTCTTACCTATTGTTTTCTTTTTATTCACAGCACTGTCTGCCTTATGTCTTTTCTACAAGGAAACAAAACATTTCATTATATTCCATCACATTTCACTACAGATTCCAAAATTATTAGAGCTAGAAATACTGGATCAGTTTTGCTTGTTTATCTTTTCTTTTTTAAAGCCACACAGACCATCTAAGTCCAAAACCTGTTTTTGAAAGAACAGCATAATGGAACAATGATGAACAGTACATTCAGATGACAGCTGCTTGCTTATACTGATTTCTAAATTACTTTATTTGTCAGCACCTTGCAGAGCAGAAAGACCTCTTCATGAGAAACAGAACCCAACAAGTTAGCATAGAGTTCATCCAAAAGAGGTTGGTGTTAAGTACCTTGCCGTCCATCTGTCAGGACTCCACAGTGTCTTCCTAAACAGGTTTTTCTAATAAAAGCATGAATAAACAAGCTGGAAGAGGTAGAAACAAGTGTCCTTGCTTCTACTGTTTCCTTGTTCATTATGTAAAATTAAAATGCTTAATTTATCTCAATGTGCCATGTAAGTTCTAGTCCAGTTCAGACCTTTGAATGTCAAAAGATACTTTGCTGCTGTTCAGGAATGACTCAAATTCAGAGATGCATAGTTTTGTAGCATTTCATAGCTTTTTTGAAATATTGTCTTTAGCACATCCTTCTCCATAATTGTACTTACATAGTCTTCTATGATTTCTTTGATGCCAGCAACCGTTAAAATAAATAGCAACGGCACCAAGGTGGTATATCTTCCTGTTGGAGAGACATCTGGAATTTGCTGTCAACAGAGGGAGAAGATGCAGTCATGTGGTACTTGTATTTAAAATTATTGCCCAGGGAATTTAGAACTTTGTGCTAAACTCTCAGAAGCCAGAACAGAGACCTTTCCCATTTGAATTACGTAATTTACCTCAAAGCAGTGATAAATAGTCTAGGTTAACAGCAGTTTCACACATGCTTTTCTCAGAAGGGTGAACAGCTCCAGACTTTATGATAATACTTCTTGGCTTTCCTTATGAAAAATAAAGGTAGCTTGATTTTGCACACTACGCTGGAAAAGGCCTAAGTTGTCTTCCAGTTTCGAAGTACACATCTAATTAAAATTACTAAAATCCGTTTAGTATTTTCTTCGCAGATCACAACTGAAACAACTTTTTCTACATTACAATTCTACATTTACAATCAAAGCAAGCCAACAAAGCCATACCTGCAGTAAGGCAATGAAGAGGAAGAATGCATTTGCAGCTTTTCTTATCTGCTCATACAGGAATCGAGGTAGAAATGTCACCACACTGTACTTTGCTGTGCTGCAGATTAGAAAATTTTTATTTTAGTACTTCATCAGAATATCAGAGATTATGACCAAAAACGAATTTCAAGTAGGTTCCTAAAAGTCAACCTTAGAAAGAAAGCTAAAAAAAAAAAAAAAAAAAGAAAGAAAAAAAAATATCACACAGTAAAGACATATTGCATTGAGGAAGATCTGTACCAAAGAAAAGAGATACCACACAGACCCAGAATGCTGACAGTCCCACCTGGATCAGTGATATTTCTATCACTGGATGAACTATCAATCTAAACTTCAGCACCATGGAGAAGCTATCTTCCACCTTAGTTCCAAGCACTTGGTCAAGTGCTTACTCCTCATCGAAACATATAGTGTTAGGAGAGGCAGTACTAAATATGGGAGAAGTCAGGAAAGCTCCACTGCTATTTTTAAAATGCCTCATTTCCCGGTTCAGAACCACTCTGCACTTCATTATGAATGATCCTCCAAAAAAATAAACATTTTTTCCCAAGGAAATCTTTCCTCAATAGTTTTACTGAGTAGTTATATTACTATCTTTTCTACCTTAAAACAAAAAGTATACTAGACTAACAAGTCTCAATCTACATAATTTCTGGTCTTCCTTACATCAAGTTCATGATGGCTATGAATACAACTTCAGGAAAAAGCATCCAAGATGATTTCCACTAGAGCCGAATCAGTGGTGCAAGTTAAAAATCAAACAACTAAGATCCTGCCTTATCGCCAAGACTCCTCTTCAACTACAAACCCATACTATGTTTGAGGCAAATCAGCTACTACCTCAACTGGACCTCTAAAAAAGGCAACAGGGCATGATTTCTAGCACAACAGCCTATAGACTTCCTAATTGCTACTACTGCTCAGCAGAATCATATATTCAAATACTTCATGTACTCTCTCACAGAAATTTCACATGGGCAGACTACAACATAGAACTAAGGCAAGTGAGTGAAATCAGGCATCCAGGTTTAAAGCCTGTAACATCATAGATTTATTGTATACATGAAGTTATTTTCCTGAAATGCTAATGATTTCTTCCATCTGTTTTTTTTTTTAAAGCCACATTTACTTCATCTCACATGTAATAACCTCCCTTCAATACAGAAAATAATTAAACCTAAGTTTCAGAAGTACCTTGTGACTTGAAAAACCACGGGTTAGTCAAAATAAGGAGTTCATTTGTAAATCTAAGCTGTTAAGTAATATTAATTAGAAATTAAACACTGGCAGATTTTTATATCAAAATCCCCCTGGATACAACATTGCTATGACTATATTAAAGTAACAATTTGTCTGATTGCCACCAAGCTGAAACATTTATTAAACATCATGCTACCGTTTTCCAGTTTTGCTAAGCAGAGCAATCAATATTCTTTTTCTAATGATTATGTTAATGCCAACACAGTATGACTCTTTTGAATAAGCATTATAGATACTAAGTCACTCCATGTACTCTGTTGCTTAAGCAACATGACAGATGTCTACAGAAAATAGGTACAGCTCTAATTAGAAAGGGGCACATTGAGCTGTTACCATGCAGACAAGGAACAGCGTATATGTATGCATAGTGTATGTACAGTATCGGGAGACAGAACAAGAGGAAGTGGCCTGAAATTGTGCCATGGCAGGTTTAGATTGGGTAACAAGAAACATTTCTTTCCTTAAAGAGTGGTCAGGCATAGGAAAAGGTTGCCCAGGGAGATGGTGGTGTCACCATCCCTGGAAATGTTCAAGAAATGTGTGGACATGGTTTAATGTCCATGGTGGTCTTAGATTGACAGCTGGACTCAGTCATCTTAGATGTCTTATCCAAATAAAAGAATTCTACAATTCTATAAACAAGAAGATCCACACTATTACCCAAGAAGGAATCTTGTGAAAAGTTAATACTCTAAGCAGGAAAACTGGATTAATTTGGCCCTGAAGAACAGCTCTCTAAAGGACAAATACAATACTTTTAGAAAGCTTTGTGCTCCCTCCCAACAAATAAATCCATTGTAAATAACTTCAGGATAATCAAAGCCTCAAAAAAGTTGTCCATGGGAGAACAGGCAGAAGACTCAGGCAGCTCATCACTCACAGCACAATTTTAGTTACTAAATCTGAGTATCTGCAAAGGTTAGCCATCTGACTAGTACCAGTTAGAGCCACCTATCAGCAAGGAAGCACCCAGTACCCAGCTACAAAACCACCACGGCTACAGCTTGGAGAGCAGGCTGTAGCAGAGAGAATGGAAGCATGTGCAGGAAACTAAGTAACAAAATGGTTTTCCTTAAAGCAACAGCAGTTCACTGCACAAACCTCGTATAACTACACATTCGACATTTGAACAGGCGTGCAAACATTAGAAGAAATGCCTTCTTGATATCTGCAAATTAAAGGAATTAAGTCATGTTCTAGGCTACACCACTGTGCAGGTCAGGAGGAATAGTAACAAACCAATTTTGCTGAGAGCAATCACTACGTAATTTCAAATGTTAGTTTCATTCACATACCTTAGCTCACTGCCATGCTAGTGAAATAACAAGGATCAGTTATTCTGATAACACTAACTGTGCAATGCTTTGCTCCTTTTTCTGAGGAACTCACTCCACTAACATGGAATTTTTGCCTGACAGCCTCCTTTAGTTGCCACTTTCTCTAATTCCCCAATACTTTCCATAAAGCTAAGTTTTACGCTGTTGAATCATTCTTGAACAGGCAAACACTGCCAGTAAGACAGTGGTTACTCCCCCGAGAAGTGTGCATGTGCTGGCAAAATGCATTTGAATACAGCTCTACTTTCCCAGTCAGCTATCTAAAGCACTTCCACCACTTAAGAACTTCAATTGAGAAGCAAGATGAACTCCACCTTCAGGCTAACCATTAAAAAAAAAAACAAAACGAAACAACACAAAACACCACGACAACAAAACACCCTCACTGAGAAGGCACATGGACTCATTTCTAGGGACAGTAACTACAACTAACTGTCCTTTCCTAAGCAGCATTCACCCACATGTATTCATTTCACAGTTCACACACTCGAAATAGTCTCTAACCCAAGCGCTGAATGATGAATACTGCTTGATGTTAGTGCTTTTAACACACCTGCCTTTGCAGGAACAAATACTAAGAAAGCCAGATGCAGACATCTGAAACACAGCAGAGGGGCTGGGTGACTTAAGCAAGTGTTAAGGCCTTGAACTTTTCTCTCACCAAGCAGGCTTTGTTTCCATTAACATGAACAAAAGATCAGATGCCCTGTTAACAGAAAAGGAAGGGAAAATAACAATATTTGAATTGGTGTGTGCCAAGGTCCCACAAGCACATGACGCTTCCTTTCACGGCAAAACACATCAGCTTGAAAGGTTCTGCTGTAGCTCTCAAACACAGCAGCAGTATGAACACGAGTTACCTCCAGACAATCATTATCGCTGTGGGAGGCACAGCAGCAAGCTTTTATGTATTTCCAGTTATACTGCAGTGTATTAACACAAAAACGAACAAGCAGTTATTACACTGGGTACAGAGAAAGCTCATCCACAGCCATCTCTCACCAACAATGTTGAAATGCAGAACACTGAATCACAGAATGTTAGAGGTTGGAAGTAACCTCGAAAGGACATCCAGTTCAACCTTCCTGTTGGAGCAGGATCACCTACACCAGGTCACACAGAAATGCATCCAGACAGGTTTTGAATATCTCCCCAGACAGGAAGACTCCACTGGCTAGGCTGTTACAATTGCACACATCACGAACAAGACCCTCAGCAGTTACATGCATGTAACAAATGAAACATCACCTTGCACAATATTAGGGATTAGAAGGGACCTTGAAACACCATCTAGTCCAACCTCCTCTGCCAGAGCAGGATCACCTAGAGTAGGTCACAGAGGAACAAATCCAGGCAGGTTTTGAGTATCTCCAGAGAAGAAGATTCCACAACCTCTCTGGGCAACCTGTTCCACTGTTCTGTTACCCTCACAAAGAAACAGTTTTTTCCTCATGTTTAGGGAGAACCTCCTATGCTCCAGCCTGCACCCACTGCCCCTTGTCCTATCATTGGATGTCACTGAGAAGAGCCTGGTTCCACCCTCCTGGGACTCTCCCTTCACATATTTATAAATATTTATGAGGTCACTCCTCAGTCTCCTTTTCTGCAAGACATAGAGACCCAGCTATGTCAGCCTTTCCTCTTAAGGGAGATGTTCCACTCCCTTAACCATCTTCATGGCTCTGTACTCAACTCTTTCAAGCAGTTTCCTGTCCTTGAACTGATCAGTCCAGAACTGGACAGAATATCCCAGATGCAGCCCCACCAGGGCAGAGTAGCAGGGTAGATGGTGTATTTTTGATCACACAGTTTTCAAAAGAAGCCAAACTCAGCTGTTTATGAATTCTCCAAAGAACATATGTGTAAGTGTTACAAGGAGCAGCTACTTCTGTTCCTATGCAATGATTACTGGTGGACTGAAAACTAGGTCCTAACCTTTAACCAGTGTTTGTTGCAGCAGGCAGCAATTTTTGCCTGAACCAATGGAATTTGATCAGAGACTCACTGTCAGATGACTACGATTCCTACAGAAGACTCCAGCCAATAAAGGTTTCACTGCTCTGTATACAGCCTAGATGCTTCCATCAGCTGAGAAAAGGCTAGGTCATGCTTAAATACTCTGGGCAGCATGAGACAGACTCTGAGCTTTAGTTAAAATAGAGCAGTGTAAAAGCAGCAAGACTTGTAAGACTTCCATCCTACAATATTTTTTGAGCAATAATATCAGAGCAAAGCAAAGAACCAAGAACCATCACACTTCCACGTGTCATGCGGCTCTAGAGTGACTGCCACCCATAGTCCAAGTGCTTGTTCTGTTCCCACCTTCTCCCACACTCCTCTGGAGTTTCTCTGTAGCTTCAACATCTCTCACACACAAGTTCCTGCATCAAAAGACAAAAACGAGTCACAACTGTTTAAAGAACATTCTTCTGTCTAGCCACTGAAGTATCAAATCATTGAAGATTCTCCAACAAAGCTGTTAAAATATTGGAGAAAAGAGATAAATCTATTGTCCTAAATTATTCACACAAACCATGAAACCAATTCAAATCCATTTGAACTTCAACAGAAAACACTTCTAGCACCTTAAAGTCCTCAGTAACTTGGGGAGATTCTTACCAGTGGGACAGTCTACATATAGAGAACTTCACAATTTCACTACACTTCTTAGTGCAAGGATTTCTTCATTTACATAAGCAACAAAAAGGTACCACTGTATTTAGAAGACTTGTTCTTTTCCTCCTCTAACAGAAAGAACTGATTATGTCTTACAATCTGAGCTCTTCCTTCTCCAACTTATATAATTTGGGAAGAATGGTTTCCATCTGGTATATAAAGACACTAAAGCTCTTCTGAAGAGCAGTTTGAGTTCAAGACATCATACATAAACCAATTTTCAAGAAAAAAAAAGGATCAAAAACTTTCAGCTAGAAAACCAGCCATTAAGGTTTAAGAGTGTTTTACCAAAAGGGAAATCCAAATCTACAGGGATATTCCCAAATACATTCTTACACCATTACTTACTAGCAACACACATTACGAATATTGTGTCTTATAGCAAAAGTGTAATATTAATTGATTATCACTGCTTCTGCTGACAAGTCATGTTATCTACCCTCATGTGAAAGTTCCATTTCAGGAGCAAGATGTTTAGGCTGACAAACCTGCACTTCCTCAGAAGCTGCATGAGCAACAAGCTTCTCTAAGTGTTTTGCTTTGGTTGTTATCTTTGCATAGACCATTGCTAAGACAAAAGCTCATGAAAATGCCTTAAAAACAGCTGCCCACTGAAGGATGACAGTATAATTATTACTCTCTAGGTCAGCAAGTTCAACTCCTACCTGTGAATTTCTAACCTACAGTACCTTGTGTCTAACTGCATCAGTATCAACAAGACTTTTGCCACGTGTAGGCAGTGCAAAATTGGATGAACTCATGTAAACCATGTGGCCAAAAGAAGTATTACTTCCACTAGAAAGGCCTCCTACGTGGCACTGTTAATACAGACTACGCATTAGCACAACTGCTTACATTTAGTTTAACCTGAAAACAAGACCTTGTGGTCACATTTAATGGAAGTGGGACCGTTTTTCCTTCCAAACTCTGTACCCTGGAGACTGTTCCTAAAGGAGGCAAATGGAAAAGGTCTTTCCATTTTTTCTTTACTCATGCAATCCCTACAGAAACAGGAAGAGACTCCTGGCTGGTTTTCCAATAACAAACACATTAGACAAAGGACTGTTTAGAAACAGCACTAAAAGCCCTGTAGGCAAGGTATTGCAGCATGCTAAAACAATACTGTCAGGTCATCACTATAGAAATACACCCTCGCTTTTCAGTAGCCTTGCTGACAATTACAACTCAATAAGAGAAAGCTAACGCTGGCACAGTTAACCTAGAAATACTATCTCAACAAGAAAGCTTAGTAATGCATTTAGTTACTGTCCAAACCCAAATTATTCTTCGCAATAAACATACACCAAAGCAAGCCACAAGTTAGCTAGCTGTCTAAAAGCCAGAGTGCTACCTTCAGTTTTAAAGCCCAAATGATGCCGCAACTTAAGCATCTGCTGTTCTAGTGACAAGCAAGGGGGGTGATCAAAGAAACAAATAGTCAACAGTTCTCTTAAATAACTTCAGTCCACATATGAAAAGCAGTTAGAGTTCTTGAGTTGCACCTCAGACACCTTAAGAACTTCTTACTCTTGTACCCTATTCTAATGGCCACCAGCAGTCACAGTGAGGTCTGCAGCACTGAGCATAAGGCCATATACGTAAGTGGAAAACAGCGGGGAATTTGCTGTAGACACTACTTCTATGTTAAAAGACACCTGCTTTGACTCCACTATGTAAAAACACACTGTATCACAAAAAAAAAAAAAACCACTCAACACATTTTATCTCTCCTTGTTCACATGTTTCTTTGTATAGAGATCATCAACAGTAGAAGTTTAAGCAGAAACACAAAGAAATACGCACTGTGCAACATTAGCCAATATTTACAACAAACAGGAAAGTTGCTTTGCTTTCTCTTTGGCTCTAGTGTCTGAAAGTTGCTTAAATAGTCAATCTACAGAAGGGTAAAGAAAAGCAGCTAAATTCCCCTGCTGTGTTGCTATTACTGATGTATGAAATCCATCATGATGCCAAAAAAGAAAAAAAAACCCCCACACAAACAAATTTAAAATACCAGCCAGAAAAATTTCAGGATGCCACACAGCAAAACATGAGCAGGTAGAAGGGCACTATAGCTGTGTAAATTCTTTTTCCATTGTGATAGATTACAGTATCAGCAACAGCTGCAGTGCAGGAAAATTAAGTTTTTGCTTATTTACAAGTATGTAATACTGAGTATTTCTTTTCAGTTAAAAACAATATCTACTTTGGTGACGGATTTAATACGTGACTAGACTTAGACCATTCAGAACACAATAAAACATCCCTTCTCTGAAGGATTCCAAAATGCTTTCCTGCAGCCAGGCAGGTGACCTGCTCACATGACAAGAGAATAGATTTCCAAATGGAATACAAACACAAGTAGTACAAATAACTACAGTGCCTGAACTCTATCAAAAGCAAAGCAGACAATAAGGGGCAGTCCTACCTAAAGAGCAAACATACACTTTAATGGAAGAGGAATGCTGGTCTACAGCATTACCTGCAGGTCTATGCACTTGTGCATAGATCACCACTCGCATTTTTCACCTGCAGATTATGATGTCAACTCACTACACATTAGCAGGGTCAAAATTAATTGGCTAGTGACACCAGCAACTCATGTTTCAGATGCAAGGACTCAGGCATGAGAACCTCCACACATTCAAAATGCATTAGTACCTCTATATCACAAGTGGCTTCTACAATATTTATTCACAAGTTAAGAAAGCAATATACTTTGCTTCATCTAAAGCAACACACAGCTGAAATCACAGAACAATTCAGACTAGGCCTATAATTTTGCAGCAATCATCCTGCAGGCAATGGAGGAAGTGCAGGACTACAGACTGTTTATCAAAGGACTTGTGGTACTACTAGAAGTCTTATTTCAATCTTCAGCACCATATTCCTACTGGTGGTGCTTCTGCTTTCTTAGACAAATTGTCTCATCAGTTTACATGAGTTCTAAGACTGCGTACAGGTTAGAAGTGAACACAAAAAGCTTTCTGCTCATTACCTTTTTCAGAAGAATTTAACTTTTGTCTGTACAGTAGTATCTGACCTAAGGATTTTCTGGCTATCAGAATGTTCCTTTTGAGACTTCGCTTGCACATAAGGCCACCAAATTCTGTTCTAATGAGAAGCTTTCTAACAGGAACATTAAAAAAATACAAGCAGAATGTAGCCCTTCCTGAATGCTGCTCTGCCCCTGACCCGCTCAAGCCACATGCCAAGTCTGAGTTTGGAGTCTTGATGGGATGGAAATGCATGTCACACGTGCATTAGGATGTACTACCAGGACTTGAATAGAAGAATATTGCATACAGCAGCAGTTATTACAGCAATTGCCACATACTTAGAAAAATTTGGAGACACTTACTAATATCCTTCTATCTATTTCAGCATCTTTTGTGCTTCCTAGAACAAGAAACCACAAGTTGCAGTTTCTTTTGCATTGACATTATCACAGGTAACAAGTGAGGGGCTGAAAGCACTTAACTGGTGATTTCTACTGCATGCACTTGAAGGAAGTTTCAGTACAGAACTGTTAACATGTTCAGGATAAATCACTAATGCGAAAGTAAATTCCTGATACCAACAAGAAACACGCAGACACTGTACATATGTGAAAGCAAGACTTGTAAGATGACCAAATCCAACCACCAACCCAGTACTACTACAAACACTAAGCTATTACCCCTAAGTGCCACAAGTTCTTTGAACACCTTCAGGAACAGCAACTCCACCACTTCCCTGGGCAGCTTATTTCAAGGCCTCAGCATTCTTTAGGTGAAGAAACTCTTCATAATATCCAACCTAAACCTCCCCTGGTACAACTTGAGGCCACTTCCTCTTGTCCTATCATTAGGCACATGCAAGATGAGACTAACACACACCTCACTTCAACCTCCTTCCCTATCTATAAAAGATTCTCACTTGAAGAAAAATAGACCAGTCTTCACTGAATATGCCTTTGCAAAAGTATTCATGCCATTAGTTTGGTGATGTTGGACATATTGACATACCATTCAAATCCTTACTATCACACCCCATCTGTATCCCTGTGTTTCTACGAGGCAATTGGCAAGTTTGTTCTCAGAAGCTATAAATGACTTCTGAGTCACCCCCAAACCCACAATTCAGGTAATCACATAAACCTAGTAATCAAGAGCTACAGTTGAAGTAACTAAGCAAACTAGGACAGAAAACAGAAACAAAGCAATTTTAAAAAAAAAAAAAAAATTCAGTTTTACCAGAACAGCTGGCACTTCTGCTTTACATTTACACACTGTGCTGATCAGCTATGTAATGAGTGTACAAATTACCAAATTGAGTCAGTAGCAGAGTTGGAACTTTGAAACATTAATGATCTGCTACTACTTAGAGTTTCACACCTAAATTAGAAGTAAAAGCCAGTATTTTAAACAACTGCAATGAAAACTATTTTACCATAGCACAGTGACAGAAAGGAAAAAACACATGTTGGGTCAATCTCTACAGAAGCTTGACAACCTTACGCTACCTTACAGGTATGTCTTAAGTTCGTGGGAACTGTTAGCAGACTTCAATCCCTAAAGGTAGAATGCCTAAAACCAGATTACAATTACAGTTTAAGCAGCATAGAGCTGTGTATTGAATGCCTGAAAGCTTTCAGGACAGAACTGTTTCATTTCTTAATAGACTTAATGCACAGAAACACTCTAATAAGACAAATTACTGAAACTGAACAAGTCAAAACACGTACTAATTAGCTTTTTATGAAAGCAAACATACTGAGTGTAACTAAAGCTATGCTGGACAAGTATATTTTTTTCCATTTTTTGTATTTCAAAGCTTCCAAAATGTTTAAGCTTAAAGTGAAAGGTCATTTACTTTTTACTAAAAGGTCCCAAGTCTTTCAAAGTGAACACAGTAAGGATTTAAATGGCTTCAAAGGCAGGTAGAAGAGATACGTTCTTACAAAAGGAACCACCAATGCAGTGGTGACAAAGGACAAAGCTAAATCCAGCCTACAAAGCTTTACAACAATAGGTTTTGCAATTTTTTGTGATGAAGTTTGAAAAGCATTAAAAAAAAAGTTGGCCATTGCTCAAGTCTCATAGTCTCACTTATTTACACCAGGAAGCCTGACAAAATGGAAACAATTCTCCCTTTTACATCCTCACACTTGAATACTTTTGTAAGTCAGAAGCATCAGTGCCATCTTGCCATTCATTTAGCTTTGCAATAGCACAATACACTGATTTCAACATGGTATTCAACCAAACTGACAACTCGAATTTGTCCAACGATTTAAGTTATTGGTACTCACTGCTTCTTCCTTTTGCTCTCACAAACATATGTACGAATTCACTTTTAATGGTGCTTCTCTCCTCAAAAACATTTGAAATATTAAGATGCTTAGTGTATCTTAAATGAAAAGCCCTACCAGTGACCTACCTTACCCCACCTTACACATCCCTATTTCTTCCTGCATTTTGTTTAGTTTTGAGCAAACTATCCCACGGTATCCTTCAGTTTAGAAAATGCATGAATATTCATAAATGCTCATCGTTGGTCTGAGAATCCTTGATGACTACCCAAAAGATGCCAGTCAGAAGCCACATAATTTACAAAAAACTATTTTACTATCTTCTTCAGTTCAGTTCTCCATAAGGACTTATGTACACGTTTCATTTGCTTAAACAGTGCCTTGTGCTCTAACACACTGATGTTCCCCTATGGAGGCAACATATCTTCTAATCTAATGGCACTGAAAAATCTAGAAGTTGAACACCATAAGCAAGGAAGTCTAAGGGCAACACAGCACTGCAGTTCCTCATGAGAAACTCAGATATTTACATAAGCAAGTGAGATAAATAAACCACTGCTCACTCCACATAAGGCACCCTGACTTACGATATGAGTTCCAGTCACCTTTGCCTTCATCATCCTCACTGGGCTGAGGGGAAAAAAAAAGCTAATCCACAGCAGAGAAAGCACAGTCAAAGCCTGTTAGCCTTTCAAAAGTCAGGGAGATCAAAGCTTTTTTTACTAAGCAGCAGTAAGTTTTCATAAAGGGGACTTCATTTCCAAGTGACACTAAGAAGCTAACATCTTTAATCAGGTAATGCAAACACCTCTGCTTTCCCACTACACTACCTTCATTTGGTCCTATCCCTCACACACCAATCTCTCTCATAACTCAACATGCCTTTGTCAGTAAGCAAAGCTTGAGAAAAGCTATTGAAAAAGCTTCTACAGCAGCCAAGGGATAGCTTTCAGACAGTGAGTTAAACAAATAAGCTCCCAGACGTCACTATCAAGAACAAGTTCATAAGATTAAAACAAATCAGAACTGAATTAGTTCAGGAAAACCTAAACTACAAATTCTGCCAACTCTTTATTCCCTGCTTTTCTTTTTGTAAAGAGGGAAAACCACAAGTAGTCTGTTCTCAGAAAACAGTCAAATTCAGCTCATGGTAAAGACAAGTAAATTGAGAAAACATCAAAAGATGCTGCCCATGTAGAAATGCCAACACAAGAAAATGTGTCATTTTAACTGCTCCTAAACCACAGACTTTCCTGGGAAACTGTCTAAGAAGTCAAAGTTGAAGTGGAAAACCCTGTATAACTAAGTTCCTGCATTAATTGGCACACAAGCCTCCTTCCACAATATTCTCAAAATAGTCCTTGATAATACACACAATAAAACACCTAATGGAAATCATCATTTCAGTAGGATATAATATTCCTGTTTTCATAAAGGCACTCATGCAAACCATTCTTTGAACAACAACTCAAACATCTGCATTAACAAACAGAAATCCACTAAACCTCCTCAGTCATGACAGAAGCCATCTGTTCACCTAGCCAATCCAAAGCAAGTGTAGCAAGCACTGCCACAATTTGCTAATCTTATACATCCTTACATTGCAAGTTTCAGTGCACATCTTTTGTGCTTCCAAAGCACAATAACACAGCATTTATCACACATACAGGTGCCTTAAACACAGCCCTAGAATGAAAGGCTTTGAATACCAAAAAAACCACCCCACAATTCCTGATCCTCAATTAAAGAACACAAGCAGGCCATACGTTAGTAAACAAGTGGATATGCTTTTGTAAACTTATCGTTACTCCTGTTCTGTTAGATTTTTCCATTCCTTCTTTCCTATCCCAAGGTTCTTTTTTTATACTTGGTCTAGATTTTCTTACAACTGAATGCTAATTTTTAAAAGAACACCTCAAAGAGTTTACATAGTAGATTGTATTCAAATCACATACTCGTGTTTTCATGGATTAGTCCTTGTGTCCTGGAGTACTAGATTAGGTCCTATCATTCAAAAATTACCTGGCTCTGCTGAAACGAAGTCCTTTTCACGCATCCATACACATGCAGCTCTGTGGCCGTTTGCGCCTGCTCTCCCTATTGCTGATAGAAGTAGTTCACTCCTTCCTGCTGCTCCCCCGTATCGCTAACCAGGTTCTGCTGCCACTGGAGCCAGACAACCCGGCTACCCCAGTGGAGACAACTTAGTGTTGAAACCAGGTTTGGGCAAAGACAAGAGGCAAAGAAAGGGATCACAGCTCTCCTTGCCCACGGCTAGTGGGGAACAAGCTGCCGTCTGAAAGGGGAGGAAGCGGGGACTGCTCCATACCTGACCCAGTTGTCGCGGAACTTGCTCTGCTGAGGCTGGTTCAAGTAAATGGTGCGGGCTGGTGCCTCGTCCAGATCCGCCGAGGACGTGGCTCCGGACATCTCATCATCCGCTTTCTTATAGCCCGAGGGGGAACAGACAGGTCCTGTAGGGAAAGCGTAGACGGGAGGCGGTGAGCGAGGGGCCGCACCCGCCAGAGCCGGGCAGGCAGCTCCCGGGGCGGCGGCAACTCCCAGCGGGGTCTCACCGGAGGTGGGCAGCGGCTGTGAGCGCTACCCCCGCGATGCTTACCGCGGCAGAGGCCGATAAATAACGGATAGCCGGGGAGGGGACAGCGAGGCTCGCCCGAAGCCAGCTGACAGAGGAAGAGAACCGAGGCCCATGCCCCCCGCCCCGCCCCACGGCAGCGAGGAGGGGCGCAGACCTTGCACCGCCCCCGGGAGCGCCGCTACCGCCTGTGGCGAGCCGCGAAGCCCGGCTCCCACCGAGAGCTGGCCGGCGGGGACCAAGAGGCTGGTGTTGTGGGATCCACCGCCTCCCCACTTCGCAGGCTTGGCCCTGCGGGGCAGCCCAGGAAGTGGCGGGGCACCGCCGCCAAGCTGCGGCACCCACCGCACCGCCGCGGAGCTCCAGGCCCCTCGGTTCCCGGGTGCTACCTGCCCGCAGGCATCCCACGCGTCCCAGTCGAAATCCACGTGCACGGGGCAACGCACCCCAGCCTGACCTGGGCCTCTCCAAGACTCCAGGGGCACGGCCGGTTACATATGTATCTGCTCAGCAAGCTACCTTCTGCCTCTGCCACTGTCCAACATCACTTGCAGAGCGGCCACGCTGGGGGCTGACCGCAGAGTTTGCACTCCAAGACTAAACTTTTCAGTCTGAAGAGCTAAAACCGTTTTGCTTTGTACCTACAACTTCAAAGCCTGAAATCTTGGACTATATTTTCATCTCCAACTGATCTTGAATGAATTGAGTCCTAGGAAATACTGTTTAACTTTACATTAAAAAGAAAGCCAAAGTGCAAGGTCTGTCAAGCCTGAAAGTGTTACTGGAGTTGTTCAAGCCAGATTTATTGTTTTCCATTTCTATTCTGAGCCAAGGACATGCATTACATCACTTGAGCTGTAAATATATTAGAGTCCCAGTGTATGAAATAAGCCATGGATTTACTATGGCAGCACAGGTGGCATTAGGCAAGAATAAGACAACCTTTTTCATAGGAATCTGTGAATAGTGTTATTTTAAGGTTCTTTGAAAAGTCTATTCATAGATAACACTGAGAAGCAACTACTATAAAGCTCAATTCAGCAGCTATTTCTAACTGCTGTACAAAGCTAAGATGACACTGCAAACGACCTCATGAGATCAGTCACTGGGTTAAAAAAAAAAAAAGATCCCCCTGAAATAATGTTCCTACAGCTTCAGGGAAATAATTCAGTCCTAAAACAACCTTAAAATACGAAACACATCAGTTCGCACACATTACTAGTACTTATCTTTAAGTAAAATACGAGTCTAGACTAACATCCCACTCCTTTACCCCAGACTTTCTGAACGGTTCTTTATTGCTACTGCAAACAGGCTCCGTATCCTCCAGACGTTAGCCACTGGAGGGCAACATTACCCATTCATCTTATAAAACAGTCCACTACACCAAAAAAACCCAACTTCGCAGTGCAAGTAGCTGGCCAATAAAGCTAATGCAATTGAACTAATAGGCCTTCAGCAGCACTGTCTCTTTCCCAAGGCAAATGTTGCACATTGTGAATTTATACTTCGGAAACACTAAGCTGAACTTGCGAGTGTGAGACTAATTGATTTTCTATCACTGCAGTTGACACTGATCCAGACTGCAAAAACATGCCAATTTGATAGTATTTACTTAGTGACAAAACACTTCAGAATTGAAATATGTAAGTATACATTATGCAAGACTATGCCATTATAGTACTATATTAGGTTACTCAGTCTGACGAAGCTTGCCGCAACACAGAGGACCACTCAACCTTGCTGAGTGGGTATCTTCCCCTTTAGAAAAACAGAGCTAAGAACACTACTGGATACTTCTTGTTCTTTCCCATTGATTTCATGCTGTGTAACTGCAAAGGAGATCAAACAACACTACTCTTAAGAGCATTAAGTGCAAGGAAGCAGCTTCCATCTGTTTTCCTAGTCAAGCTCCAGAACCTAAGTGCAATTATTCTAGAACACACACACTGTAAATTGTTGGGTTTTCTAAGACTTTCCCCACACACACACTTTTTCATGACTCTCTAAAGCTTGAAATCGTTCTGCTGAGTAGCTCTCTTTGCTGCCAAGTATCACGAAGCTGTTCCACAACTTGAAGGATTAACCAGGTCAATACAGCTAATGTCAAAGATATTTAGGTTTACTTAATGCACTATGCTTTTGGCTGCTGTCTCTCCAAGGTAGGTGCTTCAAGGACAGTATCATTTGCCTTGTTTTTCAGAGGTACTGAAATATATTCAAAGCAGGCTTTGAGTAGGTATAAACAGCTGTATTAAGAATGTTTTTATTTTTGAAAGTAGCTCAAGTCAGCTGCACCAACTCTTAGTGGAATAAGCCTCATTGTGGAAGACTATTTAGTAATCCTGCCCTTTGGAAATACCTTGCATCTTCCTCCTGTTACTAAGCTGATCACACCCAGATACCTGCAAACACAGTGACCTATGCTACTGGCTGTAGACTTGCTCATACCTTCCATTTAGGAAATCTGAGAAAGCCCTGAGATTCTGAGGAACTCCTACTGGAAAGTAGTCACCACCTTCAGAAAGCATCCTTCTCAAGGAGACCCGACGACATGCAATGCAGACCCCATCACTTCAAGGCACATGAGCATTTCACCCTGAATTTCCTCTCTCACAAGACCTGCATTTTCTCAGTTATGCATCCAAAGCCTTGCAACACTGATATGCAATTTATCTTGGGTAAAACTACCATTAATATGTTCCTTGAAACATGAGTAAAAACAATGTACTTCATAGCCTCTTCGTTTAGGGTGTTTACCATATTTTGGATCTTCTCGTTACACTGATTGTTCATCTATATGCTCTTACACTTATGTCCTACGTATAGATGTATACAAATTCATTTTAAATGTGGTATTTAGAAGTAATTTTGACAAAAGGAATGACTCTACATGAAGAGCTTAGTATATATAGTTATACTATGCTATTAAGATAGCTCTCATCACTTGCTGAAAATTTTGTCTCTGCTCATATCATCCAAGCTCTGCTGCTGGTCTTCCTAGTCCTCCTGTCAGTAGTGTTCCCCACCCCAATCAGGGAAGAAAAAAAAAAAAAAAAAAAATCCATCACTTGTCTCATCATCTGTTATGCTCTCAGCTTGGTAACTTGTACTGAAGGAGAAGAGAAAGTGGAAATTTTGTACTGGTCAAAAGTTGTTGGGAATTCAATCAACACACATCGTTATGTGATTACTCCCACTAATCTTTAGGAAATTAACTCCAAACTAACCTGGAGCAGAGGAGGAAACATCAAAAAGTAAACGAAACAGCCCAAGCACAAAAAAAAACCCACCTCACCATACTTGCAAGCTAATCTACCCACAAGTATTCTATAAAAGAACTGAAGAGCTAATAAAGTAGCATGATTATTACAATGAAACACTGTAATGACTATTTTTACAAAACTTAGATGCTTGCAGAACTTAAAGTGTCCAATATATCTGGCTTTAAATCTGAGACACGAGATGCTTACTGCAGGAGTCTAACATTATATCCCACTGTGATTTACAAGTTCTATGAATCAGACTTCAGTTACAAACTCCTTTTTACCAAGCCCATTAGCTTCATCAAGGTTCTTACTTCACATTATTTTAAATGTTCATTTTATTAAAAAAAAAAAGGGGAGGGATTAAAGCTTGACAAAAATACCCAGAGATTTTACAGCTTTCTCTTGTCATTAAATCAGACTTGATGCCCTGACAACTTCATATGGCATTTGTTACTTGAAATGCAACAAATTATAATTCAATACTCTTACTTCACTGGGCCTGCAAAGATAACATTTTCCATGTCTGTCTGCCTCCTTAATGTCTGCTCAGTAACAAGCATAGCTTCTGTATGACTGAATAAAGTGTTGTGAATTCTGTAGTGTTTTTACAGATGAGTCACTTGGGAAGCTTCCTAACTCTCAGAAGTCAGGAAAGAATTCTTACTATTATAGTATGTTAAAATAGATTAGCCAGCTAGTTACTGCTTCTGTCTTTGTGAGATGCTTGACTGTTCTCAACATGTTCCACTTAAAAAAAAACAAGTGATAATAAAGCAGTTAAGCACCTCACCAAGACAGCAGAATCACAGGTTATGAGAAATAGGTTTGTAATGGAGAAAAGTTAACCAGACTGGCTTCATTATGTCAAGTTTAGAATCTAAGAGTCACTGCCAAGAACAATCCTACTGACTTCTGCATACTATTTGCAGGACTAAAATCTAGTAGAAAAACAGACATTGAGATAGAGAAGCTGCCTCCTCCTTGAGGAGAGTTGGACTATGGTCTCCAGAGGTCCTTTCCAACAGCTACTCTGATAGTCCGACAGTCACAAGTCAAAGTTGAAGTAGTCATACAGAGTTCCTTGTGCCTCCCTAACTCAATTCAGCGGTGGTTTTCACTTAAAAGACATCTGAAAGACAGACTTCCCCAGAGGAAAAGAGCCTCACCAAAAGCCTCTAAACTGTCATTTACAGAACATGTGGTATTTTTGTTATAGGTTTAGTCTCAAAGAACAAGCAAACTGAGTATCTGAAAAGATCCATATTTAGAGAGATGGCAGTCAAGTTGAGACTTCTGTCTGCATGGAAACACTAAGTTTGCTCTTAACTGGCCACCTCTGATTGAATCACCATCATTTTCTTGGGATGACATCCTTTCCTAGAATTACCTTCACAAATCAGCTAGCAGTTCTGCAGCTGAAAACTGCCAATGAGTTTATAGATAAGACAGTGACTTTGAAACTTGTCTGAGTGTGATGGGTTTAGGAGTTACCCACCCCCCCACACTTTGTAAAATGACCCAGACTAGAACTCAGCCGGCTGGAAGTTTAGATGAAGCTATATTTACAGCTCAGCACAATGTACAAGCAGATATATACACTATATACAGGAATATTTACAGAAATATACAAGGTAAAGGTAATACAGAAACACAACACCCCTCCCAGAAATCAGAGACCCCAGGAGGGGCTCCCAACCACCCTTCCACCTTCTCCCCACCCCTATACCTTACCCCAAGGTTTTGAGGATCAGCCAGAGGAGGAGTTAGAAGAAAAGTGATTAGTGAAATTAATTTGTCGAAGAGAAGAAGCCAGAAGTTGCAGGATAGCCCCAGTGTATTCCAGAGCCCGCGACAAGCCCGACTGTCTTATCTTTTGTTTTGGGTTCTTTCTTAAACATCACAGCAAGCCTATGAGTGAAGTAGATATCACCATTGTTTTCTTTTCACAGCCTATAATTTTCTCTATTAAAATATTCCAATTAGCCTTAAACCAGCACACTGAGTTATTAACTAAAATATTTTTCTTGCACCATTTCATTAGCTGTCTTCACCATTTAACAGAAATGCTCTTGGAAGTGTAATCTAAAAGTGCATGAAGGCAATAGTTCAAACAGGCAGAGCAAAGCATGCTCTCACAGGAGACACATGGCATAACCTCAACTACCAAGTCCTCCAGGAAAGATTTGTTCCTACCAGGAATAGGATACCTTAACCTGAAGTTAAAACTAGTTGATATGAAAAAAATTATCAACAGCATTAAAGGTTCTATTTCGTAGATTTTAGAAGACTTCTACAGTGTTTCTACATACTCAAGTCTGAAGAAAGTAAAATCTGCAATAATTTACTGTGAAGCTTTTCTTTTCCATTATCAAGAGTAACTTTACATATGCTTCCTTCTTTGTAGATATACATCCTGCAAAGTAAAACGTTCTTATAGCATCTGCAAGTACCAAGGTTCCTAATAACAACAACCTGGTAGTTAATGCTACAGTTGCAATTCTCAGTTCTCTCAAGTATTACACAAAAGCTGATCTGTTTCACATTACTAAAACTATAATAGCTCTTTTATTTATTAAAGAAACAAGCACAGCATAGTATTCCTTCCCACGTGTTATTTACACTGTATCTTAGGACAAAAGCAAGGTGTATCAAGAAAACATTTATTCCTTTTATCATTAAGTGGGAGCTTTTTAGCTGTTTACAACAGTTCAACTGCTCTAAGTAAAACAGCGCCATAGATGAAATTAACAAGCATCTTTTAGAAACTTATCAGTTAAGAAACCCAGTATTCCATTAATCATGGACTGGTGAACAATCTTGCAAATTTTCATAGATAGTTATAAAGCAGAGAAGAGGAGGACCTTTCCTCCGCTTTCCCAAGTGAGGTACTCAGTCTCAAGCCAACCAGAACTGTAGAGGCCAACTGCTAAAAACAAACTTTTTAATGTGATAGTAAGAAGTGAAAGACTTCCACAGGAATACAAACTGTAAGAACCAAAAAAGAAGCTAAGTGTAAAAGTAATGTATATTTCAGTTTTGGACTTGACAAGCATTCAGTTTCTGCTCTAGTAGAAACTATGAAGTAGAAACTAGTGTCTAACCAGGTTTGAGGGCAACAAAGTACCTACGAAGGAAATGGTGTCCTGCTAACATGAGAGCTAAGTCTTTGCAGATCAAAACACTATCATTGAATGCCTAAGTCCCAGATAACAAGGAAGCCATGACAGATTCTAGTGACAGGAGACAGTTGCTAGCTACACGATACACAGTACATGAGAGAACACATGTACTCAGTCTTCAGAGTATCATCAGGAAATGCTTGTGGTGCTGGAAGCAAAGCTATCCTTCCATCTCCAGAATTCCTCATACTAGGAACCCTGCAGCGAGCCTTTTATAATAGTAGGATTAAATGCTGGCCACAAAGCAACACTAATGAAGTGGAGAACAAATTAATTCAGCCAAATGCCTGCATTACTATTTCCATAACTGGGTGACTACTCAGATTAAGTCCCTCCATTACCAGTTTGTGCAGTAAGACACAAAGAACATATGCAGTCACAGGGAAGGTACTGTTTTTTTTGCAGGCTAGACACAATACAAAACAGAAAAGATGGAATTTTACTCAGTTCTGACACTATAGCTAGTAGGGACGTTCTCCTAATGTCTGTACTTGTTTTGGTTTGTTGGGTCTTGATCTTTTGTCATGTGGGTATGTTTGGTTTGCTTTTAAAACTAAGTAGTTGCCCATTCCAGCAGAACTACCAGGATACCAATTGAGCAAGACATGAGATCTTATTCTCAAGACATCAGATCTTATTCTCATCCACAAGATGTTATTCTCAAAAGGTAATTTCAATTTATGTCTGCCAAAAGGCAAAGCTATAGTGGAAAAGCCTTGTTTTCAGAGCAAGCAAGTTTAGATTGCTATAGAACAGTCCTACTAGAAGTCAAACTGGGGGCAATGGGAGTTAATGCTCTCAGGTAACTCCTCAGCTTAAGACAGAACACAAAAAGGCATCAATACCTTTGTAGCAGATGTTTTAGAGATACACAAGAGAAAAAAAAAACAGAAGAAAAACGAGATTTGAAGGTAGGACTGTTTTCTGTGCTAGATACAAACCAATAAAGGAATACAAACTGAGATTAAGGTGGTAGTCCCCAAAAGGATATTAAGAGAAAATAAAGCTTCAGAAGCATGACAAGAAAGGGCCAAGCAAAGGAAGCTTATTTTCTGAATTGCAAGATGCAAGGACAAAGTAATCATCAATCAAACTAACTCAGATGCTGCAAAGGAAATTAAAGAGATTGTTTGCAACTTCTTTCCTCTTCACAGGTATGCAATATGTGTATACTATCCAGATTAACAGGACCAAGAAGGGTATTGTTGGACAGGAAAGCTAGCCCATGTGATATGCTCATGGATTTCAGAAGTTGCTTACAACTCAGCAGTAGTTGCTTACAACAAAAGATAGTAAATTACTCCGGAGAAGAAGCTGCCATGCAGGAGGAGCTTCTAACAAGTTTTTCTGTCAGAGAAGCTGTCATGCTGAAAGGCATTCACCTGTCAACCTACTCTGAAACCAATTTTGGGGATAATTGCAGTCAGTCAAACACACAAGACAGACAAGTGGTCACTACCTTGGGCTTGCTTACTTCCAAGACTGCAGAGCTACATGTGGCATACAAGTGCCGGTCTTAAAGAGATGCATTAATCCATCTTTTAGGAACATAGAAATGTTAAAAATTCTACAGTACCAAACACCTAACAGTGCACTTTAGGGATCAGAGTAAGTGCTGCTATAAACTGGGATCTCAGCTAAACAAAAAGAAAAGCTTGGGTGTAGTCGTCAGTACAAGGAGAATGTAGTTAGAGGAAGAAATGCCAGAGATACTTGTAGTATAGGTGGATCAGCAGTTAATAGGTAACTGGTCCATCATGTTCAAGAGACACTTAGCACCAGTAGCTCTCACTTAGAAGTGGTTAGAATTGCACATGTGTGAAAGACTTTTACTAGCCTTCACTGACAAAAGCAACTGTGAGATTAGAGAAAGGAAAGCAAGGACTCCATCTGCTCAGCCCTTTCAATTCCTGAACAAGAAGAGTTTGTGTCTTGAAGTTAAATTGTGTATTTCTTGTGTTTATGCCAATTTAAGCTGAACTTGACAACACTGGGAAAAATATCTGAACAATTTTAAGTTGTAAAACAAAGTTCTTGACTCTAAGAAGTTCACAACACAAAACACAGCTTGCTTTGAAAGGCAGCCTCAATGAGAGAAGCAAAGACAGACAGAGTCTGGATTTTGTTACATGTGCCCAAATTCATTTGAATGAAGCTGCTATGTGTTGTAACTGAGAAATAAAAGAGATTCCTAGCAGAACACTAGAGACACTAAAAAGCAGCAACCAGGCTTAAGTCACTGTGCTGGTTTGAGCTANAGGAGCAGAGTATACTGTTTAGCAGAAGCTATGTATAGACAAGATTTGTATGCATGATCACATGCAAACAGTGTACATTTCAAGAGACAGAGCAGAACTCTTACTGAGGGAAGGAATAAGAATTAGGCCCAAATAAAATTCACTTCCACCTGTATGAATAGCAGACAGCACATTATTCAAAGCAGAAGTGAACTGGCAGGATACTCTGGTGTGGGAAAGTAAAGGTGCTTAAGGTTACCCCTGGTCTGAATTCAGGTCTCCTTGGTACATTTCTTTTTGCTTCCTAGAATGGTAAAATAAAGGCCTGTTAGAGGGAATAGAAATATCAAGCCTCATATACAGCCCTTCTGAANAAGGCTAGGAAAAGGAAAACAATGGTGATGTCTACTTCACTCATAGGCTTGCTGAGATGTTTAGGAATAAGAAATGAAAACAAAAAGATAAGACACTTGAGCTTGCAGCAGTCAGTCGGGCACAGCGTCTGGGGCTGTCTAGCAGCTTCCGGTTTCTCCTCTCTGCCAAGTAACCTCACTAACCACCTTTTCTTCTAACTCCCCCAGCTGATCCTCAAAATTCTCCTTACGCGTAAGGCAAACCTTGGGGTAAGGTATAGGGGTGGGGAGAAGGTGGAAGGGTGGTTGGGAGCCCCTCCTGGGGTCTCTGATTTCTGGGAGGGGTGTTGTGTTTCTGTATTACCTTTACCTTGTATATTTCTGTAAATATTCCTGTATATAGTGTATATATCTGCTTGTACATTGTGCTAAGCTGTAAATAGAGCTTCATCTCTTAACTTCCAGCCAGCTGAGTTCTGGTCTGGGTCATTTTACTAAGTGTGGGGGGGCGGGTAACTCCCAAACCATCACAGTCACTGCAGGAGCAGAGTATACTGTTTAGCAGAAGCTATGTATAGACAAGATTTGTATGCATGATCACATGCAAACAGTGTACATTTCAAGAGACAGAGCAGAACTCTTACTGAGGGAAGGAATAAGAATTAGGCCCAAATAAAATTCACTTCCACCTGTATGAATAGCAGACAGCACATTATTCAAAGCAGAAGTGAACTGGCAGGATACTCTGGTGTGGGAAAGTAAAGGTGCTTAAGGTTACCCCTGGTCTGAATTCAGGTCTCCTTGGTACATTTCTTTTTGCTTCCTAGAATGGTAAAATAAAGGCCTGTTAGAGGGAATAGAAATATCAAGCCTCATATACAGCCCTTCTGAAACCATCACAAGAGCAGCACTTTGCCTAAAATAGCTTTTCTCCATCTTCCAAGTAATTTTATACCTGCTGCTCATTTAATGTAAAAAAACAAGCAGCTTCTGCTGATAATGCTGAACTAATAAAGCTGCAGGAAACAAATAATCTATTCTTGCTCTGCCTCATTCTTCATAACCACAACTGTCAGCTAAATTCCAAGGCTGAACCTCTATGACCGGTAAGGAAAAAGAACTTAGCTCCTTTCCATGCCTCAGATTCCACACCTTGGCACATTCATAACCAGCACCAGCTAAAACAAGTGGTTTATTGTTGGGTTTAAGATTCCATAATTCACTGGATAAAAATAGCATTTCTAGAAGCTTCATTCCTATTTCACTCTTTCCTTAGTTGTTTTCCCAACCCACCTGTGTATTTGCTAGAAGCTTGTTACCAGGTACTTGGATTTCAAGTGCATTTTTTTCCTGGGATCCAATGCTGTGTTTGATTTATGAGAATCAATCAGACATCTGAGGCCTGAAAAAGTAAGTTTCAGGCAGTAGATAAATTAGATCTAATAGCATGGACAAGCTGAATACTCAGCTTCAGCAGCTACTGTTCAACACTAGAATTTTAAATAAGCAACAAATACTGCAACCCAAATAAGCCAGAGCAGCCTCCCGAGTTGTCCTTGAAACCACTCAAGTCCAAATCTAAATATCTGAAGTCCAAGAGAGTTTCTAAGAGCTGGTTCAAACTACAGCGACTTCTCAAACTGCCACTCACCTCTGAAGACTACCTATGAATTTCATATGCTCCAGATTTCCAACAATCTAGCAAAGACTACCAAGGCACCAAGGTATCCTACAATAAACTTATCAGTTTTTTTCAACTGACAGCATATAGCTTCAACAAGTCCTGTAGAAGCAGCAGTAAGACAGTTTTCAAGGAGGAGTTTCTATCTCTGGAGTCATTAAAAGGCTGCCTAGATGTCATCCTGTGCAACCTGCTCTAGGTGGTGGTGGGGGGGAATTTGACTAGATTATCTCCAAAAGGTCCCTTCTAACACATACCATTCTGTGATTCTGTAATGGAGGCCTTGATGCTGTGAGAACTCTGTACCAGTTACTAATGCTCACCTTTTGGGGTTACAGAGTTTAGAGACTTTGGGGAACTAGGTTTCTGCTCACCTAGTTGTGATATTACCTTGGCACTGCTGTTTCTTTTTGAGACCAGTGGCTCTTTGGAAGAGCTAGATTTGTAGTTCCTTATTTAACATAACTTCAAAGCATTTTATATACAAGGCAACAGCAAAAACGCAGATTCTACCATGGAAACACATCAAAACCACATACTTTGTCCATTCTGCATGTACTTGCAGCCTCTGACATGAAGACAATTCTACTAAGAAATTCCCTATAAATTTTCAGCTCAATAAGTCTCCCGATATAAAGGAAAAAAACTTTAACACCAAAATTACTGCATTTGACAATTCTACTTACTTCTTTCAGTGTCATTATTTACAGTTCCTGTAATTTTTAAGAGATTTGATTGTTAAAGCAGTTTTTAAATGTGAACATGAGGTGGACAAAGTTACAGTTAAAGTTAAATTCCTCACACTTGGAATAAAAAAAAAAAAAGCATTTCTTCTCTGAATAATCCCACTATTCAAGGAAGATCCTAGAATACTAGCACTTTTGTCAGCTACACCTTGGATGACCATGACTATTAATCCTATTTGTGAGCCATGTACATAGTTATCAAACACACTGGATCTGTTAGGTGATTAGTGGAACATTTCAAAAACAGACAAAAAATCTCATTAGCACAGCTGACAGTCATAGCTAATCCTTAGAGGACAGCAGTTACAGCTTCCTCTCCTCCCACCTTTAAGACTTGTTTCCCTGTATTAATATTGGTTGAAGCTAAAAATATCTTTGGCCCATCATAATTCTATTAGTATTCTGGCAAAGAAATGCTTTTTTTCATTTCTGTAATGCATCTGTTCTATAACAATTTGCTAAGAGCTTTAAGCATATCAGCTGCAAGCACAGCTGATCTTGATTTCTAAAAGAACAATTTAAACAAGAAAAATAAATGTTTTCCCATTTATATGCTCATGACATAAAGCTATCTGTATTCTTCTGCTAAAAGCCCAGAGGGATTGTAACACTGGCTACTAGCCAACACTCAGTTAGAAAGATTTATTGAATACACACTGACCTTTTGCTCTGAAGCTTTCCCAAAGCTGCTGTTGTTACTTCTGTCCACCCACAGTTCAGTGTAAAGCACAACAAAAGCAGCTGCCCATTGTACAGTTACCTAGAGAGAAGCATCTCTTCCAGCGACGGCACAGAGCCATGATGTTCATTCCTTCTTGCACTGGCTGCATGAAGATGAACAGCAGTAGTCCTTCAAAGATCTCTACAGCATTAGCAGGTCTCAAGGATGATTAAAGTGATCCCCACGGTAATCTGCGAAATATATGTGTTTTGCACTTTCAAATTGCTCAGCATTGGATTCACAGAAGGAAAGTGTGCAGTATACCTATGTATACTCATGCACAAAGTGACAGATGGGGCTGAACATTCTAATGTATTTCATCAAAAAGAGGAATTCAGCATCATCCTGTATTTTGGCACTTGAAAGAACCACCTGGCCCAGTTCCTGGTCTCTGATCCCTCCGTACTGGGCTTCAAAACACATTTTCTCAACTGAAATCCTAATAGAAATATACAGAAGAGCTCCAGTTCTGTTCCCCCAGGAGAAGCTACCTACCATGTTACAGGTCAGGAGATCCATTCATCTTCACAGGTATAAAAGATTATCTTGTAAACTTACTTTTCCTTCTCTCCGAACAGTTTTAATGGCAAATAACTTTGACTCTCAAATGAAAATATTAAATATTAATTCCACTATTACTTCAGCTAATCACAATTTCCTTCTTCTTTAAGAAGGAAAGAGTTGTTTACATTTTTTTTCCTCACCTGTAGTAGCTCTGTTAAATTAAGCAGCTATTTAGAGTCATACCTACTTACAAAGCACTGAACAGCAGTTTTTCAATATCCTTCCTCTGCTGCATACTGTTTCCCCTCCAGGCTATTCCCTTGCTTTGTGGATCAGCAGTGTGCCATGGAGATGGCAAGGATTTAACTTTTTTTAATTGTATTTTTTTTTAATCATGAAAAAAAAGAAATACTGAATCTGTGGAACAACTCCCTGTAGCCATCATACCCAATTCAGTGATGTATCACCTACTTTAAGTGAGGGAATAGACTTACGTTAGGACAGCTGTGTTCTCAGCAAAAACCCAAAAGGCATCACAGAAAGAAGCCAAGAAGCACTTCTGGCTGTTAACCACCAGCTGCAGCTTGGTCAGTTCAGTCTATCTGAAGCTACCAGCACATAAACATGACATCATCAACTGTAGAATTTATTTCTGCTTATATATGTGCAAAGGCAGACTCCAGATTGAGGGGTGTATCAAGACCATCTCTTACCAGTGCTGGGAAGCAGAGCGGAGCATCAGAATGTCACCTTGCAATTAGCACAATGAAGGCTGGTAAGAGATAATCATATAAACTGTATCAATTATTTATGAGTGAGACAATGATAGGAAACCATGGAAGACACTACTAGCTACAAGTAAGTGCTTTTTCCTCAGGAGAGGAAGGTAACTTAAAAATGTTAGTTGCTCTTATCCAGCTTTCATTAAGGAAGCGTGTTGCATAATGCATGAGAAAAACATCTGAGCACAATGTTTGGGAACATTATCTGTTCCCCACACAGATGACTCGATGAGGAGACTGTATTGTATCTGTCCTCTGCACATGGCTGTGCTCTGCTTTTCTTACTAAAAAACCTAAGAGCTCACCATCTGACTATGCTAGCCTAGATTAGTGGTTCCCTATCATCTGGCATATGAATGACCTTATGTTGAACCAGAACTGCTTATCTCACCTTCTCCAGACCAGCAAGATCTGTCAGCAGAGGCACCATTATCACATCCCAAGGTGAGTCAACTAATAAACATCAGACTGGCCAGGCACAGAATCAGTCTAGCAAGATGTCAATTGCCCTCTGTTCTGGGCTCCACTTACTCTCTACCACCATCACAGCTACTCCAGAACCCACCTTATTTCAAAAGACCAGCTGCTGCTAAAAAAGTATGGCCTCAACGACATCTACCTAACATGGTTTTAGACAAAAGCACAATACAAACCAGCCACAGTACTCTAAGTATTTGTACAGTATGGTCCCTAAATAAGTCCTCCCAGATATTTCCAAATTTGGTAGCTTATACTCATGCACGTCAGACAAGAAGTCCACCTTTGGATCAGTAAGCTTTAATTTAGGACAGAAATCAGCTTTAAGGAGTCCATTAAAATAAGGTATTATACTAGGATAAAATCTGATCATATTCAGCTGTGTTACATTATTTCTTTTCAAAGACAAAAAGCCTCATCTAAGCACATATGCTACATTAATGGTACTATAACTTCACATTTTGCAGGATAGCCTATTTTTCCCTTGACAGGTATAACAGATGTGACAAGTATACTCAGTGAAGCTGGCAGACTGTCTTAGCCACGTTATCGTGATATTTTCTATATTGACTAGTTTTATTTTGTTGTCCTGAAGCCAAGTCTTAACTTACTACATATTATTTATACAATCCATCAACACACAAAGGGTATCTTAAAGCAGATATTTCGCAAGAGCCTCCAGGATTTCTGTGACTACACCGAAACTGTGTAAGATAAAAAAAGGAGTTCCTCCATACACTCTCCATAGTACTTCTCAAACTAAGCAATTCATTTCAAGTTGTATCAGGCCCTACAGCTTCATATATCCTTCAACAGCTGGTGCAAACCCCCCTGAAGCATTTCTCAGAGTGAGCAGAACAGACATAAGCTACATCCACAGTATACTCAAGAACCAGTAGGAAGCATTTTAAGTCAGTCCTGCTGGCATATTTATCCTCAGCCGCATACTGCCTCATCTCAGTACTACTTTTTATTACTGGAAATTCTTCCACGCATAATGCTGAGCATCAGCAACTCGACACTGACAACTTCAGGCATGGATAAAAAGAAACCAAGTTACACATCACATTACCAAAAAATCCATACTTTCACGCATCAAAATGTCTAGAGTCTTGATGTTTGAGGCCTGTTTTTGTTCTTTTTTTTTTAAAGAGTCATCTTGCTCAATCCAACCCCTTACAGTAAACACATCACATTATTAAAATTGCCTGCAATCACAGCTTGATTGTTCTGCAACGCAAGTTCATCTCTCCACATTACTTTGAAAGTTAGCTGAAGGTTCAACCTGAAAACTACAAGTACTTGGAATTTACTTTCATGATGAAGATGAAGTTCAGTCCTGACTTAATACATCTTTTTGCATCAAGTTCAGTGGGAACATTCAAAGTACAAGTCACTTTGAGTCCAACATTTATTCTAATGTAAGACCAGACTTCAAAAGACGTTTCCTATTTTGTGTGTACACTTCCCTAACAGGTTTTTTTGCCAGTTCAGTATTTACCAACTATCTCACTTAGCACGCACATGAAAGGACTAAAACAACCTGACTGAAAACACAGATTTACAGACAGAATGACACAGAAATCATCAGCTCATTCTTGCTCCAGTGAAAACACTCACATGTGAGCAAACCTAATAAACATACCAGATCCATTGTGTTCTTATATATAGTTATATCTGCTCCTGAAGTCATCTTGTGATTTTCAGCATCTTGTTTATCCTAATAATCAGAATTACATGCTAGGATATGCCAGGAGTCCACGGTAAATTATTTCACTGTGTAAACAGCAGGTAACAGCAAGTACGTTACACAGCCAACAAGATAAGCATGTCACAAGGAAATCTCTAACCATCTGCTTAAGTGTTCATTCAGTCTCAGTGAAGTCAGACACCACCAGAGGTTCCCAGTTTTGCATTTAGCACATTAGGCACAGCTGGCTAAGGTCATACTTGTATCTGTGCAACACCTCAGTAACACAGGAGAACTTTTTCCTGTAACAGGAACCAGGCCCCTTCCATTCATTTCAATCATGCCTGCATCTAAGATCAGTGTATCAAAGATGGTACCAAGACATACTATTTGTAACACTGAGCTATTTGAGTCAGATATCATTAAGTATTTTACTACTGAGCTGGCCTTTAGGCAACAGATTTCACCAATAACACTTTATTTATCAAGTATTTAGGTTCCCAGGAATGCATCCCCAAGAATTCAAGCTAAACTTGATCCTTCTCTGACCTTTGTTCCCAACAAACCACATCACATCCCTTAGTAATTATTCTGTATCCTTTTGGGATACACTTACCAAAAAATACCAAACACACACCCGATATATTTTACCATTAGATTGTAGACCAGAACAAACTTTTAAGGAACAATTCTTAAATCAGGTGGAACACAAGTCTCTTCCCCTCCCCGTTCTTCATCTCCCCTTTTTTTCTCATTAAGGTAGCCTACACTCCACAAAAGCCGGTACCAGCTTCTTTTTGGCCCTTATCAGCCAAACCTACTAGAGCAGACATCACTGCACTTAACAGCAGTGCTGCTGCCACCGGATCTACATTCAAGCTTCCACTTCTGTAGCAGTCATGAAGCTGTGCTAACAGCTGACTCCATCAAAAACACAGAACACAGCAGGCATTGCCATCACCTTCTAACATCACTGCACACTTACTAAACAGTTCTAATGTAACAACACATTGCACACAAGTGTACGCTACTAGTGATCACTTTTTCATAGTGCTACACAGCATGATTTTCAAAGGTTTACAACTGCCCTTATAAAATAAGTTAACTGTGGGATTTGCTCTCTCCCATACATTCTGAATTTTCAAGTCTACATCTACCTTGCTACTACAGTTCCAAGTCTCCATAGGAGGGAAAAAAAAAAAGGCAAACCACAAACTGCTTAAACTAAAAAACTTTGATTAGAAATAAAAATATAGCAAGAGTTAATGCCTTTTTTTAAAATTGGAAATAATTTTATCCTACTTGTTCAGTTGAAGTTTCTCTTGAAAGGTATTACAGTTCAGTATCTTACTGCACTGAAATGATTCAACAGCATTGCATGTCAGGAAAGCATCTAAACATGTGGGCCCAACAATGAAATGGGGGCCTGAATGACTATTACTGCAACTGAAAGCACATGTGAGCAAAAGCGAGGCTGTTCGTCAAGAATCCCTGAACAGGAGCTCACCAAGACAGGATACCTGGAGTCTGGGGGGATAAGAAGTTATCCCCGAGACAGCAGTGTGCCCTTGGGGCCAAGAAAACAAATGGTACTGGAGGGTGCATTAAAGAGAGCGTGGCCAACAAGTGAAGAGAAGTTCTCCTCCCCATCTACTCTGGCCTACCAAGACCATCTGGAGTATCGTGTCCAGTTCTGGGCTCCCCAGGCCAAGAGGGACAGGGATATTCTAGAGTGTGTCCAACAAAGGACTACAAAAATGATTGAGGGAATGGAACATCTGTGTTATGAGGAAAGGCTGAGAGACCTGGGGCTACTTAATCTGGAAAAAAGGAGACTGAGTGAAGATTTAATTAGTATTTAGAAATACCTCAAGGGTGGGTGTCAAGGAAGTGAGAGTCTCTTTTCACTGGTGTCCTGTGATGGCATCTATTGCCTCTTGTCTTAACTGGAACACAAGAAGTTCCACTCTCAAGACCTGTCTGGATGTGTTCATGTGTTACCTACTCTGGGTGATCATGCAGAGGGGTTGGACTTGATCTCTGGAAGTCCCTTCCAACTCCTACCACTGTATGATTCTATGATACCTCTACCGAAGTAGTTAGCCTTGCCCCTATCCCAGCATAGGTACGGTTCAGAAATAAAACTCAAAACATGATTTCTGAGCACTGTGGGATATCTGCAGTTTAAAGACAGTTTAGGTCTTAAGCTCTCAAGTTCTGACACACTCCTACGTATCTAGCAAGAGCACAGTTTATCACTCGACAACTAATCAAGTTGAAAGTCCAGGACTAGAGGCAGTTAGTATATCCTAAGGACCACTGGATGCAGAGACTGATTTGACAACACAGGCTGAGCAGCAGCCAATCAACTTTTTAAAACTACATCTTCATGCTTTCTGGTTGCTTTAGGGATGTTTGTGGGATTTTGTCCTGTTTTTTGGTGGGATTTTTTGGTTGGTTGGGTTTGGATTTTTTTTGTTTGTTTGTTTTTCCTTGGCAGGGGGGTGGGGGTGGTGTTTGGTTTTACAGGTTTTTTTCTGTGGTGGTGTTGTTGGTTTTTTTTAAATGTGAAATGCAAATACTTCTGGAGGTCATAGATTCATAGAATGGTGCAGGTTGGAAGGGACAAATCCAAAGATCACCTGGTTCCAACCAGGGACAACTCCCACAAGACCAGGCTGTTTTAGGCCTCATCCGGCCCAGCCCTGAACATCTCCAGTGAAAGGGCCACTCTCAACCTCCCTGGGCAACCTGTTCTAGTGTCTCACCACCCTCATTGCAAACAATTGCTTCTAATATATAGTCTAAATCAGAAACATTTTTGACAGTTCAACATCACATGAACTGTTGAGAGTCCTTGTGAAAGGAACAGTGAGAGATTTTTGCTCGAGGAAGAAAACTATGTGGAGAAGTTTAAACTACTTAACACAATTTCAGCTCAGATTTTAGGCTGCTCCTGTACCTATGCCTTCAAATATGTGATCCCTTCACTGCATGCTGATCACCTGTAGCACCTTCATTCCATGCAAAGTGCCTGTCTAAATGTGTATCTACCAGCTGGTGAGCAGAAAGGCATCTTCTGTTCACATGGTCAGCAGAGCAAGCAAAGACAAATGTGGCATTGCACTGGAAACCCACGCAACCCTCAGTCACAAGCATAGCTCAAAACACTGCAATTCAGTAAAAGCTTCAGAGTTACAGCAGAGTAACAGCAACAAAGCAAATAGCTTAATTCTTTGTACTGCAAAGTAGAAAGCAAGTAAATGCATAGGCCAGGTTTCTGGCAAGCCAATGAGAAGAACCACAAGCTAGAAACCAAATTCGATACCACAATTGGCTTAAGTTCCTTTGCTCTTGGTCTGATGACTCCATGAATATTGGCAACAAACCACACCAATTAGCAATTGCTCAAGTCTTGTAGCAACTAACAATATTTTAAGTCTTGGATGTAGTCCTTTGCAGCTGTATTTAGACAAACTGTACTTGTTAGATAATTTGGATTCTTAGTACAAAGGAAATGACATTTTGTCTAAACAAAATTACAAAGCCTATGCTTGAGTAAATTCAAGGTACATGTGGCATCACTGACACTCATGGGAGTTTTGCTAGGATGAACTGACAAGTTTTTCATCCATTACGCCTTGCCACTCCACCTAGTAGTTTACTTGCTATTTCATACTAGAAGTTTCAAAAGCTTTAGCATGTTGATTCAAAATATACGATTGAGGGGACTAGCATCTAACTGAAAGATGTAATCCCTTCTCCTTGCTGCTGCTGTTCACTGAACAGCATGGTTGAATATTGAAAATGCAGTTCTTGTACCATCAGCCTGTCATACAGTATACTTAAGCAATTTAAGATCATTTTACTGGTGTATTAAACATCACTAGTTCAAGCTCAGTTTTCCCAGTCACAAAATCAACTTTTCAAATACAGATAATGATCAGGGTAGTAACTGCTACAGCTACTTGCATCCAAGAGTATTTTCCAGTCAAAAGTTCAAGCACAACAAATTTCTGTTTCCTTGTTTTCAGCTGAATATTGTTCCAGTTTAAAAACCTGTGCTTTGTCTTCCTTCAGGGTTTGTCTCCAAGATTTTTAAACAGGTGCTTTATGAAAGAGTCCTGAGATAACAGCTGAATCAAGCACCAGTTTTATGGTTTCAGATAGCAAACATGGACAGGTGTGCATAAAACTGCTTGCAGGGTCAGGAAGACAATTCTTCTAACAGGCATTTGTTAATAATGAAACAATGACTGCATGTTCTTTTTTAACTAAAGTTCCTCATCTTGTATAATCAAAGACTCACGTTCTCTGCCAAAGACTGGGAAGGGAATTAATTCTCAGAGCAGTTCAGCAGTGAGTGCAACCATAGCGTAACCTCTAATAATTTCGTAAGGGAACTTTCCGTTTGCAGTTAATTTTTATCAGATCATCTCCAAGCTGCTGATAGCATGCCTGAGAGACAGGAAATAATAAGCCCATGCAAAGACATGCAGTGGAAACAAGAACAACAAAATAAAAATCAATTTCCTGCCTCTTATTCTGTGGTATAATGTCACTGGAGTAAGATTAAGGTCTCCAGTGATCAGTCAACTCATGTTTATGGAATATTAATGGGAAAAGTTAAGTACATCTAACAATTTTGATTCTATAGTTGTGCATCAAAGCCCATATTGCCACAAGATTTACAGAGGATTTTTGATCTATTATGTGTTTAAATATATATTAACATTAGTAAATGTGAGATTCATCACAACATGGTAATCCTCTGAAGAAGGCCTTCCTATATATTCCCCTACTCCACAAAAATTACTTGAAATACTGCTTTCATTTCAAAAGGTTAAGGGACAAGATAAAATTGCAAGTGTTTTTTCCAGTGCAAAAGGGAAGCCTTAAATACAGTTAGGATGACCTGTGAGGCATCCCTTGACCAGCATTAAGGTATTTGGTCCTATATGCTAGCAATCATTGTTTCTGATCAGTCTCACAGCAGGCCTGACTGGAATTAATCTTTTCTGCTCCTCTGCAATCTTTGCAGCTGAATTCTTCAGGAGAAAAACGCTTGCAAACTAGTTTTGTATTCAAAAATTATCACAGAAGTGTCACCATTTTTGACAAGAAAGGATTTTAAAACTAAGATGCACAAGAGAAGCTAGCTCCTGTACTGAAAGCTTCTTTTACCCAAGTCAGTCATCATCTCCCTCTTCACATACCACTCCTGCTTCACAGAGTGAGGATTCTGACTGTACCCAAAACTCACAAGTTCAAGGTGGAAGAAGACTTGGATTGTCTCATTTCTCACAGCTTGCATCTCTTGTTGTAGTCTTATACCATCCTCTTCCCTAATTTCACTCAGCTTTCTGCATGAATTTTTCCCTTCAGCCACTTCCTCAGGCTCTCTGCTATCTAAACAAGATGGTCCAATCCGATAACCAGAAGCTGTAGATTTGATAAAAAAACAATGGTTTCCATGGTTTTATGTAGTAGTTTTGACTTCTCAGAGCAAAATGTTTCCCTGAACTCCTTTTGTTCCACAGACCAATGCTTAGCTCAGTTACCCAGATGGACAGTACACACAGCCCAGCAAGAGATACCTGATGCTGCTCTGCCAGTAGAAAGCAAAAAAACCTGTGGGCCTTCTACAAACAGAAACCATCACAAGATAACCAAGAGCAACCATACAAAAACACTTGCACACCCCCACTTCCCATGTCACTATCAGTCCTGTATCAACCTGAAGTCGGAATATTTCCCCTCCAGCTAACAAAAAACAATGCACAAGAATTCAGCCTTTAAATAAAACAAGAGCAAGGCTATATTATTACCTACAGACAATAGAGATATGAATAAATTTAATTAACCATTTTCTTTTTTTTTAACTAATATTCTGATGCCTAGCTTGTGCTCTGCTACTACCTTGAGCCACCAAAACACAGCCAGTCCATCTTTAGCTTATTAATGGGTAATCTTTGCAATCCAGTTATCAGTATTTTTCTCTCTCTGTTTTCAGTGTAGCTGCTTCCATATTATGTGGTCTTTCTATTTTCAAAAGCTAAAATACTGAACACATAAAGATGAAAAGCTCAACATGAGCCTGCAGTGTGTGCATGCAGCCCAGACAACAACCGAGTCCTGGGCTGCATCAAGAGAAGNACTTGCAAATAAAGTAATATTATCAATAAAAAGAACAGAAACTTTTCTTCCATCCTTTTATTTTCAATATGCTCAAGTAAACACCCAAAGTCAAGTATTCACCATGTTAAGATAATTCTAATTTTTTTCAAGTTAGCCTGAAGCCACTAGGGCTTCATGCATTTATTTGCACTTAGAGTAACCCAGCATTAACAATGTTGCAGTGTTGATTTAGCTCATTTTATTTCTAGAGGCAAGAGCATTAGATTTGCTGTAAAGGGGAAAAATGAAAAAAACATTCAACAAAATCCTCATATCTTGTAGCTGTAGTACGTGGCCTATGCCTCAGACTGCTGCCTTGTAACAGGCCAGAAGAGAACTCATTTACAAGCTGAAACACTGTACAAAAATGCCTTTTAAAGGCCACACATGCACTATCTAAAAGGGAACCACATCACTTAAGATTCTTGCTTATCCAACCCCTCTGGCCTAATTTATAGCCTTTGGCCAACATCTGAGAAGTTCAAGATTTGAAGACTACATGCTATAGTTACAAGCACAGATACCAAGAACAGCATTTTTCCTACAGTTTCTCAAGACAGGTTTAATGCAGCCCTGAGACTCTTCTTATTGAAGAAGTTTTAATGATTAGTGGATCCACAGGAACTCCCTTAAGAGCAATCCTCTCTAACAAATAGCTAATGATAACTGTAACAAAATCCAGCACTGTGTATCTTCAGTCATCATTCAACTTCAGTTTCTCTCATCCACTCTAACTTGACTTGCTTGAAGCATGTAAGCCCTATTATTTACACAGCACACCTGCTCTAGAAACATGGAGCATTAGCAGGTACACTCCTAACCAAAGTACTGACTAAGAGGCAGCAGAAGTGAAAAATAAAAGCATGTGAGATACATAGGTCCCTCACCAAAAGGAGGACATCAAGGCTGTGGCAGATGGCCAGAGAAGGGCAAAGCTGGTGAGAAGTCTAGAGCACGAGACCTTTGAAAAGTAGCAGAGAGAACTGGGGCTGTTTAGCCTGCATAAAAAGAGGGACAGAGGAAATCTTAACACTCTCTACAACTTCCTGAAAAGAGGCTGGACCCAACAGTCACCTCCCCCAAATAACAAGAGACAAGTGGAACTGCCTCAAGTTGCAAAGGATGTTTAGAAAGGTCTTAAAAAAAAAAAATTGTTCACTGAAAGGATTGCAAGGAACAGGCTGCTCAGTAAAGTGGTGGAATCATCATCCCTGGAGATCTTTAAGATATGCATACATGCACTGAGAGGGACATGATTTAGAGGTGACTTGATAGTGCTGGGTTAATGGTTGGACTTGAACCTAAAGGTTTTCACCAGACAAAACTATTCTATGCAACACTAGAGCACAATGGTCACCGTTCAGACCTGGTTAATGAACCAAGTTTCAGGTAACTCATTGAATGTGTCAAAGCAAGCTTAGACCAGCCATTTGCTCACCAGGAAGCACTATACAGCAGCTGTGAGATACATGGACAGAATTGCTGCTACCCTTAATGAGGTGAGGCAGGAGGTCTGTCCCAGTTTGAGGTCCCACAGCTAAAAGTAACAGGCATAATCAGTAGAGTTGCTAAACCTTCATCAACCAGAAACTATCAAACAAGCCCATTGCTTTATTAAAATTTAAGAGCAATGGGAAAATGAGATTCCAGTAACTAATGTTTGGACTCTTCTCATAACTGCACACATTTTGTACAGTTACTGTGGAAGAACTCTGAAGGAAAATACGCACTAGGAAAACACTGTTCCTTCAAAGCATCAATTATGCAGACAAGGATGAATATCTTGCTGTGATCAGATATCGGTGATAATCGTACTGGGGTGAATTTTAAGTTCAAAACAAAATGCAGCATATTGCAGCCCTACTGCCAATCCAAGCAGTGCAGGTGCTTCTGCATTTTGTGGCAATTCCCACTGCAAAAGCACAAACTCAAGGCTATGTCACCACTATCAACAGCTGTCGCTGGAAAAGGCTCAGCCAGCAGCAAGCCAGCCATGCTCCAGTGAACCCTGTTTCCTTACAGTGCTATCAACAGTTGAGTGCATCACATCCTGAAAGCTGACCTGAGCTGTGCCATTGTACAGACACGGCCAAGAACCAAGTGGAACCAACTTCGAAAAGCAGTGGGACTCCCTCAGCACTCTTTAGGGCAACTCCCAACTCACCCCTATAAGATAACTCAGATGTCTCATCTTCTACCCTCACATTTGTCCAGAACAGAAATAAAACATCCCTGAACCCATCACTCTATCATCTATAGGACATTAGCAGAACACATCTTGTGGAAAACCCTTCAGACATACCTCAAGCATGCTAATATGTAACACAAGACAGCTGACACTGCCTTTTCAAGGAGACATTAGGCAAAATAGTAGGGAAACTAACATTTAAACAATCGTCCTTCAATTCCACGGTTTCAAATCTATATTCCTCCTTTTCCAAGGGGAGGAAAGAAAGACTACCAAAACTGATCTGTAAATAATCAAAAAGAACCGTTTGATCATCAAAGACAAACTGATTGATACCAATTAAGCAGTCACCACCAGCTTCCCTCCCTGCATTCCTTCAAACCACTTCTCAGCTTAGCAGCTATGTCACACAATGCAGAACTTAACAGGGAAGGATCACTTACAGGAAGAAAAGACTAGGACCTTCTCAAGTCCCTTTTGGCACAGCTACTGCAGAAGGCCTGATTTTACCTCATTCTGCTTTATCAGATAAGTACAGGTTTATGCATCCAAGTACTGTGTACCATTCAATACACAGATATACCTTTGGAAGGGCACAGAGCAGATCTTACCTGTAACACTGAGGGTTTCACTGCCTGCACAAACCACCAAAATACCTCTGTAAAGCATTAATCCTGCCCAAGATGCTACCCCAGCATCATACTACAGTTCTAAGGATTGAGTGTTAAACTATGAACAATACATTATTGCACTATATCCTTACTATTCTGCTACTTTTGCCCCTTCTTCATGTGTGCTTAACAGAACAAACCACATATGAAAGAAATAAGACATCAAGTTATAGTCTATTCTCCTCACTCAGTTTTGTTAACATAAAAATCACATGAAGTTATTGACAAAGCACTTAGTAGGATGGGAAAGCCTAACTGCATAGTACCATTACAGAACACACCACATACCAAGCCACCACATACCAACCCCCATAATTCCCATGCTTATGGGGGTTATGTGGTTTACTATATTCATTAAAGGTTCGCTACAATTGTTAGTGGGACTGTTAATGGAATCATTCAAAAGAGAAAATGGGCAACCAATTCATCTTTGCTAATTGCAATGCACTTTCAGCTATCTAATGCAGCAGCCAAATGCCTCGCAAAAAAACCCAGCATCTTTGCAACTGCCTGGTGTGTAAGTAATACAATTAGGCCATCATGTTCTTATTTAACTCTTACACTATTTTTTGTAATGTAATACCTATTAACTATGCTGAAGCTTCACACAATGAAAGAACATGATTAATACTTGTTAATCACCATAATATTTTGTCACTCCACTCTGTCCTCGTCAGCAATCCCAACATGGCAGAAAGGACACTCCACATGTATGAAGAGGACTGCACTGAAACCCAGTAGTATAAGCATAACCCATGATGAACCATTACTCTGCTCCAGCATAAGAACCAAGAGACACCACCCTCAGTACAGAACTGACAACATGGAGTTGACTATTGACAGCAGGAAAAAGAAAAAGACCCCAGGCTAAATATTTCAGAGCTTCAGGGGTAACAGGTTATGTGGAGTGACTCTGCTATCCTACATCACTATCACAACACAGAGTATGCAGAGGTAACATATTCCTCAGAGATTCATTTTCTTGCACCAGCAAACACTTTCTTCCTTAGGACTCCTTAAAGCCAAAATATCTATGCTGATGTAAGAATTAACAGCTCTCCCACCACCCAGCAGTTCCCAGAGGACTTGGAGGTTATATTGAAACCATTTCCCCAGGAGAAGAGTCTGGAAGTAAGGGTCTGGAACAGTGGGTGTCTGCATTTTAGATTTCTTCTATTTTGACCTAGAAAAGTAGCTCCTGTACTTCCAGCCTTGAGCATCATATATGGAATCTAGTGCAGAACCTCTTGTGGTACTTATCTGTGATTTGTGTCACCAAGGGCTACCAAAACAAGGCTAATAATGTTTAAGGCAGCTTAACAAAGACACATCTCTGCACAAAGCTCAGGACAGACTTGTGAGCTTAATAAAAATCCTCAGTGTAAGACAAGTTTATTTTTAGTTTAATGGATGTATAAACAGGTTTCAAAAAAAAAAAATTTGACAGCAGTTCTATGTTTAAGCAAGGATAAGAGAAAAGCTGCCATGACACACCTATGCCTGTCCCCTGCAAGAAAAGACCACCACTGGCAGATATGAGAGGCTTACAGGTTTTGTAGTATCAGCCAGTCTTATCTCTGCTCTACAGCCTCACTCAGAAGATCAGATCAGGGATGAGAATAAAGCTTATTGAGATATGACCTCACATGGCTCCTTTATTATCACTTTGAGTAACATTATATGAAAAACAATTACAGTTATTTTAATGTTGCAGTACTATTATTTATCCACCTGCTTCTATTATGCTGAAATCCTATACTAGAAGTATAGCTCGAGAAGTTTTTCCCAATAAAATATTTTTATTAGAAAAGTTCCAGCCTAACATGCCTTATGTTAGATGTTCTCTCTGGAACAGCTATCTTGCCTGCAACACCAGTACTGAATGAGTTTTTGAAGCATTATTTTCTCTGTTTTTCCCCCCCTTCTAAAGCAAGGCAATAGTCTCAGTGGCTTGATCTCTAAAAGGTCTGTTATAGTGCTTCTACAGATTTTTCTGGAAAGCCTGCAGACCAAACCCTGAACTGCTGCAGATTGATGACAGTGAATTTTATTTAGGCACAGTTATGTTGGCTGGATCAGCTGGGATTATGACCATACAGGTCTCCTGCTACAGTTCACGCAAGGTTTGTTATTGCCAAAACACTGAATGTTTGTTTTCTATCAGATCAGGATTCAGCTTGATCTATTCCATCACTGCTGATGATTAAGTATATCTGTATTTATCCACCCATCACTTCTGAGATATTGCAGTACCTGTCTGCAACAGGCAGAGCTTTATTTGAACTGCTACCCTACCAGAATGAGGAAAGACAAGAATCACAGACCCTTACAATATTTAATTACCTAGCTTTGTTTAGCCTGCTGTGGCTTTAGAAGAAGTTATGCTTATGACTCACATGGTAGTACTGGAGGATTTTTTCCATGACAGAAAAGCCTTAAGGAGGAAAGGAATAAAGCCCAAACCAGCCAACCACTGCTGAAAGCTGAACATCACCACCTAGCTGACAATTTCCAATGACACTGCATCCATTCAAGTACAGTGAGCACTGTAGTTTCTTTCCTCAGAAAGTCGTATCAGCTAGACTAAATTCACTCTCATTTTTACACCTTAAGCCATTTTCTGCACTGAACAGAAGGAGAGCCTACACTCCTTAAGACTGAGTTCCAGGCAATCTTCCGAGGGACTGAATTAGACACAGGTTGCTCAAGCTTCTCATTTAGTCATGAAGAACGTGACACTTTCAGAAAGGGAAATATTCCTTCCCACCTCCAGCATAAGCTTTTGTTTTGTTAAACATAAGATGAAAACAAGCAGACAGCTCTATTGAATAGTTACTGGGGGCAAATTTCATATAGCAATTTTTTCTGACAGCCCCATAGTCTTTTCTTCTCTTCCTTCCACAGACTATCACAGAAGATTCTTAATTACATACGAGCAGACATCCCCAAATGGTAAGCACTAAGTTTGCTACACAGTGTTTGGATGTCTTCAGAAACATTACTACCACAAGTTCTATATAGTTGTTCTAATTTGTTGTGGATAGTAGAGCTACTCAGTTGAAAGAAATTCTTTCTATTCAGTTACTGTCTTAATATTGAACTAATTGTTAGAACATTTCCTCATTGCTAATTACGCTTACACCCCAATAAGTTTCAAGGACTCTCTCACATAAAATATTACCTGTCATCTTTAACATAAGTCCTACAACACAGCTGCTGAGAACCACCACTGTAGCACTCAGAGCACATGACCAGAAGAACAGGGAATTCCAGGACTGAGTCCACCTGGTACTGATCTATAATTGTTTGTTCTCTAAACTTGTGTTAGCTACCCTTTTACCAAGCAATACATAATCACAAGTAAAACAACATAACTCTTACAATTAGAGCAGACATAAGCTTTGCTTGCTATAAGACTCTCTACGTGTTTCTGAGTAAGCCTTTGTATGAAGAAAACAGGCTTTCAAGTTTTCCACATAGGAAAGTGAGGAGAAAAAAAAACAAATAATCAATACCTACTTCAGAGCACCAGAGAGTAAAGCATTAAAATTACACTTTTTAAAAATAAGTGCAACCTTCCCTCCCCTCAAACCCTAAAAATCTTACCTGACTGAAATCCAAAACTAAAAGACAATTCTCCCATACGCTACAACTTCTCCGACCCAAACTCCTACAGACGTGACCTTCTAATTCCTTTTTCCTCTTTCAACTTCTTCACAGCTGCATATATTAACTTCTCACCCACGAATTAAGAGACTGGGCTGTAATAATTGCCATCAGGTAGAACCTGTATCTTGTTAAGCCTACTTTCTGATGAGTAGTTAAAGTACAACCTATTCAGCTTGAAGGGTCATTGTATTGCTCTACTTTAATAATTAGCTTTTAAAGACATTTATTTGTAATAGTATACATGTTAAAACCTCTATAAATAGCTTGGAAAGCTTGTTGTATTTTTCTCACATTTTAAAACTTAGTTCTTGGTCTCTTAATCGACAAAAATTATAATTTGAATCTTTTTCCACAATTTCTTTGTGTGAACTGATTTTCTTTCACACAGGTGGAAGAAATCCTTGAACATCTTATCCTGTCTTTTGGTGTATGAGACAATTCTACAGCACCTATTTCTGCTTTGACCTTAGTTTTAGCTACTTGCTTTTCTTCTGCTAATCCAATTCTATTTTTGGCTATAGCTTCAGTCACAGCATAGTCTTTTAGTTGAAGCACTGCCAATCTTCTTAATGTAGTACTTCCCTTCCCCCATATTCAGACTGCTTCAAATTTTAGTCCACAAGAAGTGATAAATCCATTTCTTATCATAATTGCTCATGTAGAAGTAGAATCATTGTTAATAAACTATTAAAACAATAAGAAATAATGTCCAAACCCTATAGAAATACAAGTTATAAAACACTCTTGTGAAATTAAACTTTTACAAGAAACAGAGGATTAAATAAAAGGTCATTGATAAATTCACAGATTCATAGCAGGTCATGTTTGGTTCGACTTTTCCAGAATATCCAAGTGGACTTGGTTTCATAACATCTGACACCACAAAAGGCAGACAGCACTATCAAAAAAAAAAGTAACCCAAATGCCTGAAGTTACCTGACTAAAGACACCTTTTTGTACACCATCTTCTATTTCCCAGCACCATCCAAATACTGTATAGCTGCCAGTAATCTTCATATTGACTCTGTGAAATAGGTAACTGAAATTATTTCCTTGCTTTGGAGACACTGGTGATAAAATACTTGGAACTGAAGTAAACAATTTTAGCTCCCCATCAAGACAGAAACTACCACATCACTGGTGTCCTTCTCCACCTCAATAAATTTTGTGGTTTTGCTTAGGGTACTAATGTTTTATTACTGAATCTTATTGCATGTACAAATTCTGATCAAAATAAAAAATGTTTGTTTACAATTGCTGAGTTCCAAATTAATGACAGTCTACACTCCTACAGTACCATCTGCCCTGTTAAGACATGAACTGGGCATATAAATATAAATCCTGTCATCTCATCAGTTGGCAAAACTGATGTCCAAATTTGATTCGTAGCCTGTAACAGAATGAAGCAGAAATTCACCAAGATGTTTTAAGGGACTTTCATTACAAAAAGGAAAAAAAAAAAAAAAAGAATATTTTTTTTTTGAAGAAGTGTAAGATTAACTCTTGCCCCTGGTTCTCAGGGATTCTTATGTATAGAAAATGGAATTGACAGCCTGATAAAGAGAGTTTGATGTCTCTTTAACCACCAGTGATCACAGTAGGAATGGCCAGTGCATAGAGCTTGGGAACGTGGCTGTCTAATGAGCCAAAAAGGTACCAGAAGGAGTACTCAATTATTTAAATCCCATGTTATTTAGCACTATGACAAAATTGAACTGTCTGGAAGAAATTGTATCAGACCAATTAATGCAGCCATTTTTCTCTCTTTGGGATTTGGCAAAAAGCCCTCAGAGAAAATGGTTCAGGTAATCAGCAGGCATATTAAAAGTCAACAAAACCCAGCGCTGAGGACTTCAGAATCTTCTCCTTTGGAGCCCTGGATGAACAGTCTTTCTTGCGTCTACTGCAGGATCTGTGATTTTGCAGATTTTCTATGAGATACTCTGTCGAAAGAGTGGGAATGATAATGGGGAGATGCTGTTTCCATAGTCCCAGCTAACCAAGATCTGTGATAGAAGGGCTCCCTGGCACTCATTTAGGAAAAGCATCATCCATGGGCAATTCTGGCCTGACAACATACAAGTCACAGTAGGAAGCTCTTGATAAACTGATGTTGGGAGAGTTGAGAGACGTGCTGTCCTACCTCCTAAGTAGGTAATGTATAAAACTCCCTTCTGGTTTAATTGCCAGCTATATCCAAAGGATATCCATATTCCAGAGTGAAAAAAAAAACACTGATGGAATTCAACATTTCAAAACCCCAACCTCCAAAATATTTTTGCTTTTTCTTTAACAGATCTGTGAGATCTTTCTCCTCAAATCTTTCAGACCTTTCTAGCCTCTCCTTTCTCAAGACCGATCACCCCCTTTTTGTTATCCTAATGAAGATTTGTAGATTTTCAAAGATTTTAAAGATCAGATAAGCACATTTCACATTTCTAAATAAAACTACTTTCATCAAAACCAGAGAATAAGCTCCTTTTTACTTACTGAAGATCATGGGGAAACTTCAGCAAGGGCCAGGGTTTTAGTTAAGAAATGTAGAGTGAGCAGTGCCCACTCTTCACGCAGCATAGGATTAAAATGAGTTTGACTGGGGGCATGGATGCAGAGTGATAGCACTCTCTCCTCCTGTCTGTCTCTCTAAGCTCTTAAGAAAGCTCTTTTTTTCTCCACTATAACCAGGCAGACAAATGGCACAAGGATGGCTTGCAAGCACAGACTGGTATTAGTGAAACTCTGGGAGGAAGAGTTTATTGTTAAGCTGTAAAACAGAACTGGTCCTCACCTCAGTCTGAGGAGCAAACACACACCTTATTTACCCTGTCTTTCTGTCCCTCTTCAAAACAAGGAACTATGATTGAGATCCATGTATTTCAATTCAGTAGCCACAAGGCTACTGATGCAGGAACCAGGCTGAGTCTTGTCAGTCATGCAGAAATGTTGAGCAAATGACAAGTGGATTTCATTTTAAAGTTTCCAGGATATGTACCAATTCCTGTCTGCGTAACTGTTATGCCAAATGCAGATTGGTAGATGGTAAGCAAAATACCAAAATAGTGTGAAGCTGTGCTTCCAGATGTGTTTCAGAGATACACTGACTGCTATTGACTTTGCACATATTCTTTAAACATCTTTTGTCTATTTACAAATAAACTGCATCTATTAAGTTAAGGTGACATTTGCTTAAAGTATTTAAAGGCACACAAAAGCCTGGAATATTAGTTTCATATATCTTTTTTTATCAGCACTGGGTTGAATGTTCCTAGATCTCACAGCCACAGGATGTTAGATTGCCTTCACTATGCTTCATATGAATGGGCAGAACGGTGCTGGTTCAGCAGGAGATAACACCTATTCAAAGTAGCAAACAAATTAGAGTTGTCTTGCATTGTAAGGAGATAAAAAGTTTTGCTTTCACTCTTTATGACTACCTACTTAATTAAATCAAATAAATGGGTTTGGTTGCCTACATTCAAGAAATTAGGCATTAGAAGTCAAAAAGTCAACATCTTCCGGTCAGATTTAAACAAGATGTAAGGCTGCCTCCTCTCCCTGTCGTGGTAGGCCTAAAAAGGCCAAGGTGGGCTTGTACATGTCCTGGCTTGCCCAGGCATGCTCCCCTGCTCCCCCTCCTTCTGTGCTGGGGGTGGTGGCCACAGGGAAGGGGACAAAAGCCCCAGCTTCACCTAATATGGGCAAACTGGGCAAACTGCCATCCTGATTGGCTAATCTATGTCCAAAGGCCCATCAGTCTCGGGCTGAAATGGATATAAAGGATGAGCAGGGAGCACAAGCTCTCTCGCTCTGCTGTTGTGCCCGTGCCTGCCGAGGCTCTGATGCCTCCATGCGTTCGGCCTGCACAGCCAGCGTGACACCGTGCTGAGACTGCACACCGCAAGACGTCCTGCCTGCACATGAGAGCCTGCTGCCAAGAGAGCCAGGACCAGGTCAGAGATGTCTGCCTCCTTTCTGAAGTGTCCAGGAGCCTGAGGAAGCTCCAAAGCCTCTAGCACCTTTCGGCCTGGCAGCAGCCCCGCCACGTGCTTTGGGTATTGTCCCATGATATTTTTGTGAGTAAATACTTCAAGCCTCTTGTAATCATTGATTGCCTTCTGCCATAAGCAGAAAGGAGCTTCCTGCACCCATCTAAGCAGGATAACTAACTGCAAGCGGTGTAAGTGACCGCACAAACCTTCTCTACTAGTAAAAATGTTTGCTTATGCTAGTTGCCTTTAAAGATTCCAGTTTTGCCTGTTCCCTGTATGTATACATTTCCAAACTGTGCATTTTTGAACCTTGTATATAAGTTTTGTGGTGAGATTTAATGTTAATAAACAGTTTTCATAGTTATTAACAATCTCTGCCTGGATATTAAAATTGATATCATTATTGATTGTGAATCATTTCATTACACTCCCTTATAGAACTTACACACTTATTTCAGTTGCGTTAATGATAGTTTGCAACACTCTAAAAGAAGGCAGGTTCACTAGACCAAATCTCTAATATAAAAATTGACCTACTTTGTTGGTTCTATTATGAATTGCAAGTCAGACCAAATCACAGCTCTTCCCCTTTAAGTCAAGTGGAAGTCAAGTTCTCATTTATTTGCACTTTGCACTGATATCTCAGTGCAAAATTTTCCAGGTTATTAATGAGAACTAAAAATAACATAAATAACCTGTGTGTGGGTGGAAAGTGGTGAAAAGTAGTGGAAATATAATAAAAAAAACATTGGTATGTCTTGAGAATTTTCATCACAACAGAAAGGTTTAAGACTAATTTACTTGCGCTTCATGTTCTTTCTTATTTAAATGGGTTTTTAGGACTCACAGCAAGGGTAACTATGCTGTTAAGGAGTACCTCTATCTGTCTGGAAAAACTCCTTTGAATGTCATGTACATGTGTGTGTGACATTTTAACTTTATGGATGATCACAGAATCATACAATGATAGGGGTTGGAAAGGTCCTCTGAAGATCATTTAGTCCAAGTCTTGCTAAAATAGGCTCATCTAGATCAGGTTGCACAGGAACACATCTGTGCAAGTTTTGAATCTGTGGAGAAGGAGACTCCACAGCCTCTCTGGGCAGCCTGTTCCAGCTGTATCACCATCAAAGTAAAGTTTTTCCTTATTTCAGACAATGCTCAGTGTTCCAGTTTGTGCCTGTTGCTCCATGTCTTGTTGCTGGGCACTACTGAAAATAGTTTGACCACCTCTCTGAGGAGTGCAAATAGGTAGTTTGATTGTGTCACTGATTAAAATATGTATCACAGAATCATAGAATGATCTGGGCTGGAAGTGACCTCCAAAGATCATCTAGGCCAACCCCCTCCGCAGTAAGCAGGAGCATCCTCAACTAGATCAGGTTGCCCGGAGTCCCGTCAAGCCTTACCTTGAATATCTCCAGGGATGGGGCCCCATCCACCTCCTCGGGCAACCTGTTCCATCCAGCATTCCGCTACCCTTATGGTAAAGAACTTGTTCCTAACATCCAATCAGGTCGGCTGTGCCTTATTATGCCTTGACTTGAAATACAAAACTTAGCATCTTCTGGTTTTAGGTGTGCTTGTTCCATTTTGGCTTCCAGTTTTCACATTAAAAATGTCCAGAATCAAGAATTACTGCCATGGCAAGATATGAGGCTCAACCAACAGAGCTTCCAAGCAGGCATGGAAAGGAATTGCCCAGGAACTTCCTTAGTAGACAGAATACATTATGAAAAGGAGGCAATAATGTTAAAGAAAATCTGAAAGCTTTCCAAATGCTGGAATAACTGTCTGAATAAGAACTTTTCCATAATGATACTTTGTTTGTTTTTATTTTGAATTATTTTTTAAATACAATTTTACTTCTTTTTCTCAGTCTTCCACCACATCAACAATCTTTCACAAGTTATCCTTTGAGTATACCAGATAAGAATCAATTACCTAAAGCTCTCAGATGTCATGTCTTATACACCCACAACTGCTCCAAAAGGCTTAGCTAGGAAATACGAGACTGAAAGGAAAACATTTCTGTTGATAAAAAGAAAGCTTACACTTAATGGCTGTCTCAGAAACAGAGAACTGTTGCTGCAGAGGTGTTCAACTGTCTTTTCAACATCTAACATACTGGTCTGCTCTACCAGCTACACAGACAAGAAAGACATTGCAATTACCCCTTAAAAAAACGAATTGGCAATCTGGCTCTACAGATACTGTCTGTTACATACACTCTGGTATTTGCACTACTACAAACTAATTAAAATGTGTCACAATGCAACATGGTACACAAAATCAAATATGAAACAGTAATCTATTATAGTAATAAAACCAACACAGGCACTTTGAATGTAACTTTACAAGTAGCAAATCAGTGCTCACAGATTCAAAGATTATTTAGAGGGCACACTTGACAGCTCGAAGAAGAATGGTCGAAGGAAAATGAATCAGTGAAGAGTATCATCATGTGGCAAGTCTATGGAGTACCATTTGACAACCTTCCAGAAGAGTAGAAATGAGTGAGAGTTGTTTATAGGACCCTTAGCATGTCTGTATTACAATAAAAGTGCCTTGTGAATTGGTAACTAATTAAGGAGTGAATGTTCTGAGATGGCTGCCATCAATTTTCAGATGATACCCAAAATGCCATGTAGAGTCAATGGAAGCTATCAGCTTGGAACTTCCTGGAGAAGAGGTAATTATTAAGAGAGAGAGAGAGAGAGAAAGACAGAGACAGAAAGAATGCTTTAAATTAGCATAATTTCTGAAGCCATATATTTCCACATTAACAACTCCTTATAGACTTGGCAGAGATCAAGATTGTACTCAAACCTCGTGGCAATGAAAACGCAATACTAAATAACTCTTCTTTCTGTGCCCAGTAAGTGTAGTTTCATTGCCTTGGAGACATTATAGGACCCTAAACAGACAAGCAGGTTTCCTTGCAATCATTTTACTGTCAGATGTTTTAATCCTGCATAGAACTACAACAGCCTTACTGCCAAATCACACCAGCAGGGCAGTGTTTTTAGATCTAGCTAGAAAACAAGAGGGATGCTGACTCGCCCAGTACAGAGAAGTACACTAAAAGCAGATACTGCTAGGGAACTAAAATCTGAAACAAAAGTCCTGTGGAGAATGCATGGAGCAAAGAAGGAATAAAACAGTCCCTGTCTCTAAATAGACAGTCTATATGTCTCTTCTCAATGGAGTTATGAATATAGCCAAATAACATAATGCAAGAGAGTTCATGTACTGACCATAGAGAGGACTGGAATTTTTTATTAAATATATTTCATCTAATACATTTATATTAATATATATTTATATTAATATATAGTGTGAAATTATATATATTGTATATTATAGATAATAATATGTAATATTATATATATTGATATAGTAATATATAGTGATAATATTAAAACTGAATATTAATTAAATTTCCCAAACTAACTCCTAAATAACCATGTTCCCCATTATCTGAGTACTTCAATCTTTAATGGATTTATCCAAGATCTCACTCTTCCTGCCACAGTAAGGCAAAAAAAGCTTTTGATACACAGCTTAGGACCTTGTTTAAATACAAAGTTATTTCCCAGGAACTGTGCATGCAACATCCTTTTTCTAGTTCAGTGTCATAAGCAGATGCATTTTAAGTTCCTTTATCCTAATGCCAACTCTCGCAGTCAGACAAGCTTTAAGGCGACAGCAGAAGTTCAGGTTGGCCTCCAGTTGGCCCAGTCACTGTCAGCACCTCAATTTACAGCTGAGCAAGACCTCTCACTGCTTGAGAAGACTGCTTTGTGCTACTATAAAAAAGCAGTAATGTAAAACATTGTGATGAAGTCTGGCTGAAAGGCATAATTGTCACTGGTGTTTATGGAAATAAGATTGAGCCTTTGAAGTGACTGAATAAGCTACACATTATACTACTTATGTGCCAGATAAACACAGATGAAAAGAATCAGGAGCTCCATAATGAGCAAAATTACTATCACACGGTTTGAGTGTGTGCATAAAAACACAGGTGAACTTTAGCCTTCACCTGGAAAAAATTCTCATCATAAAAAGAGAATTTTAATGTGCCAATTCTACAGTTGCATTGTCTTGCTAGATGTTTCTGTAACTTTTGGTAATGCTAATGGGCACTAAATGCAATTGCTGAAGAAGTACACCCCTTCGTCTGGTGCCTAGTGTCACTATGCCTGCCAGGTACATTTCTCACAGCAGAACACGGCTGTTGCTCTATTAAACATTCAAATGTTAATATTTTAGGACTACTACCTCAGCACTATGCTGACCTCTTTTATAAGGTTTTGTTTGCTTAAAAACACATCCAGGAGGACTGCTGATCTGCTCACAAAATACAATGTAGATATCCTATGAGTACAGGTGACTTGAGTGAGCTTCATGGTGAAAGCTTTAGCTTTCATTGTGCTCCTTACACTATCTGAACCTGACCTCCACAATATCAAATGACACCTTCTTTGAAGCATCAATGGCAAAGCTGACTCTAAACATTTCACCTATAGCCATTGAATGTTTTGCATATATCTATAGGAATTATGTATAAACCCTTAATGACTACAGCTGAAAGCTTTGAGAAAACTACAAGTTGAAACTGCTCCATATGACATTTCCCAACAGCTGCAATCATGTAATGTACTATCACAGCACAAAAAGGGATTTATCCTCAAGACGTTCTTACATTGATATTCCTCTGACAAAAGACAGATCCTTTATAATCAAAAGGTGGTAAGACTAAGAGACAGTTGCTGTTCTTAACACCAAATGCTCAGCATAAAATAAGTAACTGTTAAAGGATGTGGATGAAAAAGACATAAAGGGAGTATGCTTTCATACCACAAAACGATGTTTATATTTAAGCTACTCATGTCCTCGGAAAAGATTCTGTCACTACTTTTCTGATGCTGTCTCCCACAGCATCCCCACAGCAAGCTTAGGAAGTGCAGGTTAGAAGAATGGACAGTGGGGTGGATTGAAAACTGGCTGAAAGATACAGCTCAGAGGGTTGTGGTAAGTGGCAGAGTTGGGTTGGAGACCTGTAACAAGTGCTGAAGTCAAGGTATATGACATCCACAGCTCTTCCTTTGTCTACCCATTTGGTCATGTGCCCTTGTGGCCAGGAAGGCAGATGCCATCCTGGGGTACATCAAGAAGAGTGTGGTCAGGGGAGGTTAGATGATTAGGGAACTAAAACATCTCTCTCAGGAGACTTGGGCCTTTTTTAGCTCAGAGAAGACTGAGGAGAGATGTTGTCAATGTATATAAATATTTCAAGGGTGGGTTGTCAGGAGGATGGGGACAGTCTTTTTTCAGTGGTGCCCAGTGACAGGACAAGAGGTAACAGGCACAAACTTGAACATAGGGAGTTCTTTCTAAACATAAGGAGAAAATTCTTTATTTAGAGGGTGGTAGAGCAACGAAGAGCAATGGAACAGGCTGCTCCGAGAGCTGGTGAAGTCTCCATCTCTAGAGTAATTAAAAACCTATCTAGACACCCTCCTGTGCAACCTGTTCTAGGTGAACCTGCTCTGGCAAAGAGGTTGGACTAGATGATCTCTGGAGGTCCCTTCCAAGCTCTACAATTCTGTGATTTTGACTACCTTTAAACTAAAAAGATTTCTTCTTGCTGATGTGCACCACTGAGCAGTTGAAAAAGACCACAGCAAATAACATCCAGACCATTAGTACCTTTAATCCATTCTAAAGTTGGAATTTCAAAATTTTAACCTAAAAATAAAAGTGCTATTGTGTAATCATCCAATGTGTTATTGACAGTTGCTTATTTTTAGTGGCTTTAAGGAGGTAGAAAGGAGAAACACAGGTTAGGCTTTGATGTCTGTGGTTCCAACCATAAAGAATTGGAGACTTCTTTGAGAATAATTTAAATCTAATCAATTTAGCTCACTGGTACAACATTACAGCAATAAAAAGATTTTGTTGTACAAAGCAAAAAAAAAATCGATTAATGAACAAATGCATAAAAAAAGAAGACTCATCATTTAAGTGGCAGAAGGTGACTCATTATCTTTGAATTCTCCTTTTCACATCATTTGCTCTTCTGTGAAGTCCTTTGTGCTAAATGGGCCTAAAACTCCACCAAATATGCCAATTACAATTTATATCATACTACCACATGTGGAAGCCAAACTACAAATAGCAGGAAAGTAGAAAATCACAATTGGATCTGACATGAAAAAACATCATTAGATCATCAGAGAGGTAGTGTTCTTGTTGACTAAGAAGAACATCCATAAGCTACTAAAATATTTTACACAGTATAACTCTCTGCGACCCAAGCTAAAAGCTAATACTTTAAGATTACCTATATTCCCTCAAAAGTAAACAGGACTAGCAAATACACTATGAGAAATCAAATCAGGAAACATCATCTCTTCTAGGAAAGGAGCTAGAATATCCTGATACATAGGTTCAAAGAAAACCATAGTGGATGAAGACAGGGTTATGTGACCCTAACTAAAGAGGGCAAACGAGTGATCAATTCTCCCTCCACAGCATTCATCTCTGGAAAGGTGTGCTGGTTTGAGCTAATTGGAATATTTTAATAGAGAAAATTATATTATAGGCTGTGAAAAGGAAACAATGGTGATGTCTACTTCACTCATAGGCTTGCTGACATGGATAAAACTAAGAACATAAACATTAGATAAGACGGTCGGTCGGGCACAGTGTCTGGGGCTGTCTGAACTTCTCCTCTCTGCTGATTAATTTCATTAACCACTTTCCTTCTAATCCCCTCCAGCTGATCCTCAAAATTCTCCTTATGCGTAAGGCAAACCTTGGGGTAAGGTGTAGGGGTGGGGAGAAGGTGGAAGGGTGGTTGGGAGCCCCTCCTGGGGTCTCTGATTTCTGGGAGGGGTGCTGTGTTTCTGTATTACCTTTACCTTGTATATTTCTGTAAATATTCCTGTATATAGTGTATATATCTGCTTGTACATTGTGCTGAGCTGTAAATAGAGCTTCAGTCCTTAACTTCCAGCCGACTGAGTTTTAGCCTGGGTCATTTTACAAAGTTGGGGGGGCGGGTAACTCCCAAACCTACATCAAAAGGTCTTCAGATTTTGCAGTTCCTCACACAGCCACATCTGAATTGACTTTTAGCTGAAAGTGGCTGAGTCTCCAAATGTGTTTTCATAGTTGGGTTCACACAACCCTGAGCCCCTTCTCAGAACCTGTTAATTCACGCAGCAGATCTACACACCAAGCAACAGGATGCTGTGGAAATCAGAGCACTCCTGCTGTTCTGTGTCTGTTCCCTGCTGACATTTGAGATCATACACACTCTTAGTGAGCCACATCAGTGCTGAGCCAGGTGACCATGTAACCATCTGATCATAGAATCATAGAATATCAGGAGCTGGAAGGGACCTCAAAAGATCATCTGGTCCAGCCCCCCCTACCAGAGCAGGACCACCTAGAGCAGATCACACTGTAACGCATTCAGACGGTTCTTGAATATTTCCAGAGAGGGAGACTCCACCACCTCCCTGGGCACCTGGTTCCAGTGCTCTGTCATCCTCACAGGGAAAAAATTCTTCCTCAGGCTCACATGGAACCTCCTATGCCTCAACTTCCACCTCTTGTCCTGTCACTGGGCATCACTGAGAAGAGGCTGGCTCCATCCTCCTGGCACTCACCCCTTACATATTTATAAACATGAATGAGGTCACCCTTTAGTCTCCTCCTCTCCAAGCTAAAAAGCCCCAGCTCCCTCAGTCTCTCCTCATAAGGAAGATGTTCAACTTCCTTCGTCATTTTTGTGGCTCTGCACTGGACTCTCTCAAGCAGCTCCCTGTCCTTCTTGAGCTGGGGGCCCAGAACTGGACACAATACTCCAAATGAGGCCTCACCAGGACACAGTAGAGGGAAGGAGAACCTCCCTCTACCTACTAACCACAGCCCTTCCAATACATCCCAGAATGGCATTGGCCTTTCTGACCACAAGAGCACACTGCTGGCTCATGGCCATCCTTCCATCCACCAGGACTCCCAAGTCCCTCTCCCCTTCATTGCTCTCCAGGAGGTCAGTCCCCAACCTATACCGATACATGGGGTTGCTCTTTCCCAGGTGCATGACTCTACACTTGCCCCTGTTGAACTTCATTAAATTTCTCCCTGCCCAACTCTCCAGCCTGCCTAAGTCTCTCTGAATGGCAGCACAACTCTCCACTGTGGCAGCCACTCCACCCAGCTTGGTGTCATCAACAAACTTGCTGACAGTGCACTCTGTGCCCTCATCCAGGTCATTAATGAATAATTGAATAATACTGGTCCCACTGAATAGTACTGATGGCTGATGTTGACATAGGAAAGGCAATGGAAATATGCAGGAAAGGGAAAGGCAGGACTTTCTGAGTGGTAGCCCCTAGGTACTGACTTATGTCAACTACAATCATATTCTTTCTATGTATTAAGTTACATAAATCTGTATTGTATACATTTTGATAGGTATTATAGAGAAACATAGAATCACAGAATCGTTTTCGGTGGAAGAGACTTTTAAGGTGTCCAACCTAATGTCTACCCTAAACCTCCACGGCACAACTTGAGGCTGTTTCCTCTCGTCCTATTGCTTATTATCTGGAATAGGAGAGTGACCCCCACCTCACTACAACCTCCTTTCAAGGAGTTGTGTAGAGAGCGAGAAGGTGTCCCTTGAGCCTCCTTTTCTCTAAACAACTCCAGGTCCATCAGCTGGTCCTCACAAGACTTGTTCTCCAGACCCTTTGCCGGCTTCACTGTCCTTTTCTGGCCCCTCTCCAGCACTTCAATGTCCTTCGTGGCTCAAAAGTGAAACCAGTATTTGAGGTGCAATCTCATCAGTGTTGAGTACAGGGGGGAAATCACTGCCCTGGTCCTGCTGGACAGACTTGCTGATACAGGCCAGGATGCCTGTTAGCGTTCTCGGCCTCCTGGGCACACTCTACTGAATGCCAAGTTCACAAGGCATTCAATATTCTAAATATTATTCTATCAGAAAAAAAAAATCTAAATATGAAATATCTTCTTCAGCAACTGAGAAGCTGTGACAGTAATATTAATTAGTAAGCCTGACCTTTCTTCAAAGTGTCATCTTTGGATGGATTTTGCTTACTTGAAATGAAGGGAACATGTAAAAGTCTAAACCTGTGTAGAAATAAATTCCCACTAGGAAATTTGCATGCCTCAGGTATGCAGAGTGTAACAACCACCAAGATCCACAAATATGATTCACAAAAACTGAAGCTTGAACTCCTTCTGTATCCCATGTTCAAGCTAAGCATTCTTCAAGTGCCAAGTATTCAGCATCTGAAAGTCTGGTTATAGAAAAGGACACCTAGGTTTGGATTCCAAATATTAGATTGCAAACAGATCTGCTGTCCTGCCATAGGACAGGACTTCAGAACAGACTGCTGAAGTGGCCACAACCCCAAGCACTGGAGAGTGGAATCTGCTTAACTGTGAATGTTTCATATGAATGGCTTATGGTCAAGATAAGTAAAGCTGGTAATGTGCTAAATCCTACTCTGAAATCTAACTGTTTCCTATGAGCTAGCATTACACACCTCTTTGCTTAGTATCTGGCTTGCTTCAGCGACTAGGCATGGGTCTCTCAGATTTTGTCCTTACTAACAAGCAGTGAGGCCAAACAGAAGAATATTAGTGGAGTGACCAGACTACACAGAGAAGCCAAAGGAAAAGTGGCCTCACCTTCAAGACAGCTCTAGTCTGGTTCCATGGGGTGAACAACCATGAGTGGTTAAGGAAATCTTCCAGTTCAGCATCATCCAAAACCAATACAGCAGATAGTCTCCAAGGTGCTCTGAGATTTAACCCTAAGTGGAGCTGATCAGGAAATGTGCTAAAATAGCACATTCCTTATTCAAATAAAAAGTGCTGAAGGAGCACCACACTGCACCCTTGCTCACTGCAGGGATTGTACTAGGCACCTAAGTATTTTGAACTGAAACGGGTGTCTCAGCCTTTTCCTGGACTTGTCTGTTAAGTCACACTGTCACTGAGGCTTCAGCTACCCCTAAGTAAAATAGATATCAAAAAATAATTCTGAATGTACCTTGGTCCTGCAGAAATCAGTGGAAGTCCTCTGGGACAAGAATGAGACCTTCAGTTATTCCAGTTTTGTCTGTTTGCTTATGACCAAGCTGCAAAGCATTTTCCTAAATGAATCTCTTGAGAAACCTTGTCAATTACCTCTGCAAGCTCACAGCAGTGCCTGGTGCTCTCCTCACTCCTAAACCCAGGTTGGAGGCCCCTGACCAGCGTGGTGGGGTGTAGGGCACCCCTGCCTCCCGTAAGCTGGCAGTACCACCCTCTGACCAGATGCACACCAAGGGATTTTCCCGTCAACAATTACCACAACCAAGAGACAGGAGGAGAAAAATGCCTTGCCCATTCAGTGGTGCTATAGTGAGAAAGCAGCACCCAGGCTGTCTTTGCGGGCTGTCCATCACCTGCCCTGACCCCGGCGTCTCAGGGTAAAAGTCGGCAACGCCCGTGCAGCAGCGGGCCAGGGCGGCGCGGCCTATGATGTACGGGGCCCTGCTGGCTGGATGCCCTGTGGGGTTGGTACTTAGTGGGATGCAGTGGGTTGCAGTGATCAGGGTTGCTGGGGTGTGGGGAGACCCCGAGGGTCCAATGCAGAGCCCGGAGTGTGGAGGTGGGGGCAGGGTGTCAAGGTGCCTATAGTGCGCAGGGACCTGACGGGCAGGTCCTGACGGGCAGGACCTGACGCCGCAGCCCGGCGATCACGGAGGAGGGGGGGCACAGCACCTCCTTCCCGCACAGAGACCCCCAGGGCGGGGGCACCACTGCAGGCTTCCCGCCGCCGTCGCTGCAGCTGCTGGAACACCCCAGCGAGGGCGGCGGCAGAAGAGGAGGAGGAGGAGGAGGGGGCGCGGGCGGTGCGGCGGCGGAGCCGGGCTGCGGGGCCGCGCGGCCGGGACATGGAGGCGCCGTCCCCTTCCCCCGCGCTCCTTCCTCCCCCCGCTGCTCCCTCCCACCGCGCCTCGCGCGTTCCTCACCAGCCGAGGAGTGGATCTTGGAGGATTTCCGCTGCAGGGACATCCTCAGCGCCGTGTCCAGGCCGGCCCTGTTCGGCATGCTGCGGCCGGGGCGGCAGGCGAAGCCCGCGGCCGGCTAGGGCGGCGGCGGACTGGCCATGGCCCCCCCCTCACGCAGACGCTGCGTTGCGGAGGCAGCCGCTGGCACCGCCGCGGCCTGGCTGCGGGGGCGGGCGAGGAGCTAAGCCTTCGCCGGGCTCAGCTCCCCCGCTGCGGGGCCGGGGAGGTGCCCTCCTGAGGAAGGGGATCGGCACCGCGGCGGATGCTGCGTCCTCTTCTATCTCTTGCCTGAAGGTCGGGCCCAAAGGCAGCCTGTCTAGGTGCGGGGGCTGCGTCTCCTTCCCCGCCCGGCGCGGGAGAGAGGAGGACCTTCCCCGGGCGCGGGCCCAGCCGACCCCTCTGCTAGGCTCCTCCGATAAGGACACCAGCTATAAGGCGGGGTGCAGGCCCAGGTCCTGACAACCTCCTCGCTGTCTCTTGCCGAAACAACGGCTTCCCGAGGGGCGTAGAACGGCGCGGCCAGACGCTGGTGTTTCTTTTTGTAGGCTAGAAATCGACTTGGTCTGGTTACCTACTGCCTTACATCCCTGCAGCCATCTGTACCTCGGCAAAGCGCTACTCCTCTGGTAACAGCCTCTCACGACTCCTTATACCCGTGTGAATCATTGCATAAAATCCAGTTAAATCAGCGCCTAGAAGGTTTTTGAGGCATCCACCTAAAACTAGTATTTTACTGGCATTCTAGGCACATAAAGCATCCCAGCAAAGCCCCTTCTAGATTAGGATCCCTAACGGGGGTTCTTTGTTCCGGTTACAAGGGCATCTTTCATCACTGTGACATGCTGCCAGCCTCTTCACAAAAGATACTGTTCCTTCTCAAAATATCTGGTAAATCAAGGATTAAAAAAAAATAGAGAGGAAAGACTAATCAATATACCACTTAACTATTACAGCATGTTGCCTTTCTGTGCAAAGGTATTTGCAACCATGAGAATTCACCTACCAGGGACAGGCAAAGAAGGGATTCAACTGAAAGGCAAACATTTACCAAAAATAACCCTTTTGGTTATTACAGATGCTGGTCTCAATCAGGCATGGCCAGTAGTGGTTGCCACATCTTAACAGTTTGCCTTCTCTACTAAGTGGGCAAGGTAGGAGTGCTGATGGTGAGGCAGAAGCTCCCAGAGAATGAGGATTTACTGAGGTTCAGGAAGACCTGCTTCATGAGAAATGGTCCCAAGTACCTGTGAAGAATGGCTCTGAATCTCTATCAAAACCACACTACCACATTAAGTTGTTTTAGCATACACAATGGGAAATAGGGCGTTATTTCAAAGATAGTAAATAATGCTAAACCCCTGGATCTCACTGTACTTTGGTGTCTTCACATATATTATTGTAACTGATACTTTCCAGCTATAACTTCATTTTAAAAGTTACAAACAAATTTTGTTGACGAATCGCTTAACACTTCATAAATGCAAGGTAGTATAGAAATGTGTCATTTTTTTACACTGACTTCATAGTCCACCCAGGGGTGTTGTCTTCGGGATGGAGCTGTTGCAAGCATGTATTTCTTTGCTTATGAGAAGCTTTTATCACTGAGAGAAGGCTGGCCCAAGAGCTTTTGTGAATGAGATCATCTGGTCAGGATAATGCCAAATGCTGGCATCTCTGCATGCCTTTCCCATTTTAAGCCCATGAAAAAGAGGTGGTTATTTTCATGAACGTGATTTTGTCCATCAACTTATTCTTTCACCTCTCCACAGATAATTTTCTGTTGTGGCCAGTGTTTCTGCACCAGTAGGAATTGCCTGGAGAATAGAAAATCAATTTACATTTGTTGTTAGGTAGCAGACAAAGTGAAATTTGCTTTGGGTGCAAGCTGTCAGATCAAACCCAAAGAAAATGATCCAAAAAGGACAAAGAAAGAATGGCAGCTCCTGTTTTCATGCTTACTTTTTTCCTCAGAAATTAACCTGAAGTGAACTGTGTTTACAGTACACTGGAAGTATTGTCGATGGGAAGCCATCAGCTCTGTCAGTCTGCAAGCCTAAGTAGCAACTAAATGCACTCCTTTCTTCTCATGTGCCACACTTGTTTTCACCTCTGCACCCTCAGTGTTCTTGAAGAGTGCTCCAGCTAACACACCATCTGGCTTCCATCTACACGGGGCTACTCAGTCACATAAACTTGACTACTAGAGCTCCTCCAAGAGATTTGATTACCCAACCCATACTAACTTCTGCAAGCCTGAGATGTATCCCTGTGGAAGGCAGATCTCTGAGGATTAGCAGCCAGACATTTCAATGATGCATAATGGCATGGAAGAAAGAAGAAACATCTTTTCCCCTGTGTAAACTGTGAACATCAGAGGACCTGCCTCCAGTATCTGTCTCCAGTCGCAGGTTAATATAATCATACACTGCATTCTGATGGGAAGTTGAGGGAAGGAAGTGGACTGCAAAAGTATCTAAGGATGCCAAATGTGCAGGATAATCTCAGTAACTGAGAAAGAGCTTGAGTCCTGCCTTAAGAGTAGGGCCTGCAGGAAAGCTAACTGTGCGGTCCAGACGTGAACACAAGCTGGTTGTGTTTCTGTAAGCCCACATTCACTAGTGACCAGCTTACAAGTAGCATATTAGCTCTGAATTTTAAGAAAATAAGCAGATTGTTTGTCTGTGCAGGACTCACCTTTGTCATTTTGTTATGCAAGGCCTGTCTTTGTCACAGCGCTGATGTGTGATAAATTATATATTATCAAACTATGACTCATGGCAATATGATTCCCTAGGGCCTGTCATAATGGCTCCATGATTTGAATGATGTACTTAAACCAAGGAGTTGGTATTTTTCAAATTACAATGTACTCACTTTTCTAGTATTTATAGCAATGTACTTTCAAAGAGCTCAATATGAATAATAATTATTCCAATGCAATAAATAAAGCAAAGGCAGGAAGAGTGGTCCTGTGGTTAATGTGCCAGGCTAGGAGACAGGATATCTTTATTCTGTTTCTGATGATGCCAGATACCATCTGGGACCTTGGAGATATTGTTAAGCCCAAATTTACAAAAGATGCATCCTTTGCTCGAATTTCTCATGTTTTGCTCACACTTTGGCTCTGGGAAGAAAAGGAAAAAAACAAAACACCTTACTCAGAATTTATTATTAATAAAACAGTGTAATCAGAAAAACATGGGATGAGAGCTAATTATTACAGAAAAAGAAAAATTAAAGAGAGCTAATTATTACAGAAAAAGAAAAAATAAAGAAAGCTACTACAAATAATAATGCAGTTCATTTTTCTGTAGACATGGTCTTTCTGTCTGTTCTTTTCTTGGTGATGTGCTTACCTTCCACTGCCCCTCTGGGACCTAGAGTTGATGCTACTGACCTTCCCCAAGCAGCAAGTGTGGATGCTGCAGCTGCTGATCTGTGCCTTCCCAACAAGTTCTTTTCTGAGGAAAGCTTATGGACTTATTTATATATGTTTTTTAACATGCCTTTACATGCTCTTATTGTCTACATCTCCACATTGCATCCAGTTTTACTATATATGATGCCATTTATGTATGTTGCATTCTCATTCTTCTTTTTATTATGACTAAACCAGCTTTTCCCATCTCCCAGGTCTGCATTGCTTTAGCTGACTGCTGGAGACATCTTTATACCACTGAGTTCTCTAGTGCCAAGTCTGTGCCCCTCTTTGTATCATCCTATGCCTCCTGTACAGTGTCCTGTGTTCCCACTTCCAGGTAACTTTGTCGTTATACCAAGCCTATGTTCATCTACACTACATCATTATGCTAGTTACAAATGTCTCATTCTACAGAGTGTAACCTCATGTCACCTTCCTTATAAAAGATATAGTTGAACCATATAGAGTTAAGCAAAAGAGTTAAACGTAGCCACCTGCTGATTAGAGATATTCCTCTTACAGCTATAGAAATTAAAAAGAAAGCCACAGACAGGTCAAGGAAATCTCAAAGGAAGTCTCAGCCCCAAGGCCTTGCAAAGTTCATATAAAGCCTCTGGCCTCCTACCCGCAGTAGTGTTACTGGCCTTCAGGACTTGAGTAATCCCATGCAAATTCTGCTTGTCTGACTCTGCTGTCTTAACAAAACCCACAACAGACTGTCCTGGTTTCAAAACAAATCTTTGTTCTGTGGTGCTTTGCCCTTGTTTACATGGATAGGATCAAAACCAGTATGGTGCAAGTTATATGCTAAGACACACATGAGTTATCTGTCACTCATCATGACTTTTTAAGAAAGGTCAGAAAGCCAGTGCTTGCTGATTCAGTTCTTGCTCTTCAAGAACAGCTGGGGCTGGTCAATCTGGAGAAAAGAGACCTTATAGCAGCTTTCCAGTACCTGAAAGGAGCCTACAAGAAAGCTGGGAAGGGATGTTTTACAAGGGCTTACAGTGGCAGTTCAGGGAGGAATGGCTTTAAGCTTGAAGAGGGTAGATTTAGACTAGATATTAGGAATAAATTCTGTGCAGTGAAGGTGGTGAGACAATGGAACAAGTTGCCCAGGGAGGTGGTGGATGCTCTCTCCCTGGAGGTGTCCAAGGCCAGGATGAATGAAGCCATGAGCAACCTTGTCTAGGGGAAGGTGTCCCTGCCCATGGCAGGGAGTTTGGAACTAGATGCTCATCAAGCTCCCTTCCAGCTTAAACCATTCTGTGAATCTATGATTCTAGATACACAGAGGAAGTTACTTCCAGATCCAGAAAGCATGCTTAGCATCACTCAGCTTAAGCAAATATAGGAAGTAGTTTACAGATCTTTGCAGAGACAGTGTGTCTCTATAGACCAATATGGGATGTGACCACTAAATCATGACATGTATTAGTGTGTGCCTGGCCCACATGTAACCTCTTAAAGGATCCAGTGGTTTCCTATACTTGGTAATGCAGAAGGGGCTTCATTCAATAATACACTGTTCTTAACAGGTATCCCACAGATATAACCTAAAAGATTATGATGAATTGCACATGCAATGAGTGCATAGCAGGATGGAGGAAGGGTAAACCATTACCTATGAGTGAAATGGTGGGGAAAATGTCAAAGATTTGTAAATGTAGGCATCCTCATTTTTCACATCACATTCAAAGCTCACACAGGGCTATACTGAGGGAAATTTTACATCCAGTGGGAAATAATCAGAGCCAGGCACATCAGGGCTTTCAAATGACTTTTTGAATAATGGCACACATAAATAAAATTATAGTGAGTGGAATAAGCACATTGATATGTTGGACACTGAAACTTTGTAGCAGGAGGCGATCTGTGATTTGCATGAAAAACATTGGAACATTGGAATATGCTGAACCCTGTGTATATTAACCTAACAAAACCAGTGAAACTAAAGAAAAACAATGTAATTTTTTCTCAGTACTGAGTATTTATTATACCAGGTGTTTGGAGCTTCTTCATACCTACAAGTTAGTTCAGGGATTAAACATCAGTGTTATTACTTTAGCAGAGTAACTCCACGTTTGTATGCTTCTAAACATACATTCAAAATACATTTAGCTCAATTGGGACAAGTAATTATTATTTCATCATAATGGTGTCCACAGGAGGAATTAATCGTTCTGGCAATTGATGGAAAACTGTGTATACAACAGCCTTTACAAATGCTTTGCACAGGAAGGATGTATGGTACAGAAGACCACAGTTTAGACATTGCTTCAGTTTATAGTGAGACGAATTAGTAATTAACTAGCAATGAAAAAAAATATATTCTTAAGAAAAGAAAAATAATACTGAGGAAATTAAAACCATAGTGAAGAAATGTTTGAGGTGGTATTTATTTTCGGAAAATAAATAGTTCTCAAAATGCATGAGGTGGATTTTTGCTATCTTCACTCACTTCTTTGTCCCACAGCTAGGCTGCTAGCTAATATAAGTCCAATATTCTCTGGCTTTGTAATCAATAAGATTAGTGCACATGGAATCCAAGGCATGTGTGCTGACTGGGGTTGGGGTAGAGTTAATTTTCTTCCAAGCAGCTGAAATAGGACTGTGCTTTGGATTTGTGCTGGAAACCATGTTAATAACACAGAGATGTTTAAATACTGCTGGACAGGGCTTACATAGAATCAAGGGATTTTTTTGCTTCTGACACTGCCTCACCAGCAAGTGGGCTGTGAGTGCACCGGAAGATGGGAGGGGACTCGGCTGGAGCAGCTCACCCCCAATTGACTGAAAACCATATGGTGCCTGCTTAGCAATAATAAACAAGGAAACTGAAGAGGAAGGGGGATATTTATTATTATATTTGTCTTCCAGAGCAACTGTCACATGTATTGAAGCCCTTTTTCCTGGGAAGTAGCTAGGCATTACCTGATGATGGGAAGTAGGAAATAAATCTTTGGTTTTCCTTTGGTTCCGCACGTGAGTTTTGCTTTTGCTTTATTAAATTGTCCTTATCTTGATCCATGAGCATTTTGTTATATTTTTCTCTCCCCTCTCCAGCTGAGGAGTGATAGAGCCACTTTGGTGGGCACCTAGGGTCCACCCACCACAGCATGCTTATAATGGTGCCATGCTGATTTGATGACATTCGCTGTGTGCTGTTGTAAAAAAATTCAGGAAAGCAAAAGTTGGTGCCAATCAAGTGTGCTCAGAAACATTGAAAAGAAGCTTGAGAGAATTAAGATGAAACCATACTCTGCAGCAAGTGTGTAAATGTTCCAAATGATGTTTTGAATCAGCTGTTATGGCCAGGCCACTATTTGGTCAGAAATAGAGTTCAGTATGTAGGTATACCTGTGACTTACACCTTATTTAAAACATTTAAACAAACAAACACCAAAAAACCCACCAAATGTAATGTACAACATGGAATCAAGAAAAAATAATTAAAAAAAAAAAAAACCACTGAAATATAGTTTAATGTATCAGAGAGGAATTTTGCATCCTCTAGGAACCAGAACTCTGGGCATTCCTTGTTTGCAGTGTCCTGGCTGAATAGGATAAAATGCACATTGCTCTCTGCCCCGCTGCTCCTCAGAAAGTGCGTCCAACTCCTGCCCTGCAAGCTGAGCATTCTTCCATTGCCAAGAGACGTTTTCGCAGGCTGGAGACCTGCTCCTTAGACACCCATCTCCAAGCAGCTTACAACGAGGCAACATCATCATCCTCATCTCCCAAGGACAGGGGAGGTGTAGAAAGAAGCGGTGGCTTCGGCTCGCGTGTGTGGAAAAACGAAGCCCTAACAAGAACCTAGATGTCCTGAGCACAGGCCCACAGTGTTTCTGCCCTGGAAAACGCCTTTGGCGAACAGCGACGAGTCCCGCGGGATCTGCCTCGCAGTGCCGGCGAGCAGCGGCCCGAACGCCAGTGCCGCTGCAGCACCTCGGAGAGCTCCCGCCGGCCGGGGCCAGGGAGGAAACGCCGGGGGCGGCCAGAGCAGCCCCGGCCCTCTCCTGCCGCCCGCCGTTACCCGCCGGCTCCAGCGCGGCCCCACCGCACAGTGCCCAGGGACCAGCAACGAGAGAAGAGAAACTTATTTTCCAGCATTTTTATTCCCCCCTCCCCCCTCCTTCTCCCTGTTAGAAGAAGTTGCGGCTAGGTGGGAGGAGCAGCCTGTCTCCCCTCGCTCCTCCGGGCTTACGGTGCCTCCGTACCGCCCCGGTGCCGGATTGCCGGGTCACCTTCCCTTTCGAGAGAGAGATGTGAGTCTGGAAGCACGGCCAGGTTAGGACCTGCTCGCTGTTGGCTGGCGCCCTCTTCTGCTCTGCGACACGGCCTCATCTTGGAAGCTGAAGGGTGAATCTGAACGAAGCAGGTCCATCAAGTGCACAGGCATAAGCCCTGGACCCCTGTGCTGGAACCCCGGCCAGGCCTTTGCTCTCAGCATGCTTCTGTCCCACACAGCCCCTTTCACTCAAATTGTTGTGCCTCCCCCAGTTTTACCACCATCACAGTTAGAATTAATCACATTACAGTATTTTCTGGGCATTTGGGTGTCTCAGATTGCATTACTCTTAGGGATATTTTACAATATGGTTCATACCAGAATGGGCCGGACTGCAGTACGAGTGCAGGGGAATAATGTGAATTCAGTGACTGAAATCAGCTGAAAGGCCAGAATCATCATATGAAATTCATGTACAAGATTTAAAAAAAAAAATGAAAAAAAAAAAATTGGAGTTTGTGGGTTTAAAGATGCCTTACTGAGAAAAGAAAAAAAAAGTTTTATAACTACTTTGCTGATATAACCTTGAATTTGGGGTTTTGTTTTCATATCAAACAGAAAATTTCAAGAGAAACCGACTAAGCAAATAGAATTTAAACAGTCTCAATTGGAAAAAGGTCTCTGTTGTCATGATATTAGGGATGGCCTCTAACTATAGTGCCTATACATCGCTAAAGTAATCCAACAGAAAGACCTGAATCAAGATATGCAGTAGTTCTAACTTACTCATGACACTATGGTGCTTATAATTTTTCCTGGCTGGTGAGGGTTCTGGAGCACAAGCCCTATGAGGAGCAGCTGAGGGAGCTGGGGTTGTTAAGCCTGGAGAAGAGGAGGCTCAGGGGAGACCTTATGACTCTTCACAACTACCTGAAAGGAGGCTGTAGTAAGGTGGAGGTTGGTCTCTTCTCCCAAGCAACCAGTGACAGAACAAGAGGACACAGTCTCAAGCTGCACCAGGGAGCAGGATGTTAGGAAAAAAAATCTTCACAGAGTGATTTGCCATTGGAATAGGCAGCACAGGGAGATGGTGGAGTCACAGTCCCTGGAAGTGTTTAAACGGAGACTGGACAAGACACTTAGTGCCATGGCTTAGTTGATTAGATGGTATTAGGTGATAGGTTGAACTTGATGATCTCAAAGGTCTTTTCCAACCTAGCTAATTCTGTGTGTGATTCGTTGTGTGATATGCTTTTTCCTACAGAATTCAGTTTATGTATGTCTGTATTATGTGTGGACACAGAGACATAACCTACAATGCTAGGCAAGGAATCATATGATTCTTTACTCTCGCTGTATGCCTTTTCAGGTTTACTTGGATACTACACATGTGTGCATTGACCACACACTAGCTTGATGCTCAAACACAGACTGGCCTTTCCTGTTCTTTCAGAGTTTATATGTACACAGTTAACATTGAACAAATGGAATAAACTGCACACAAAATGTGTTTAAGAATCAGTGAAAGGAATAGTACTGGCAAGCCAAGTTCTTTACTCACATTATTCACTCAGAGAAGGGCAAGACCTCTGTTTTAAAATAGCTATACAATATGCTTTCCTGAGCACACATGCTTGAAGCAAAGGGATGAGCCATTATTAATGTAGCTCAAACGTGTCTGAACTGCAAAAATAGCTCACAGGCTGTGTAAGGTATGTCAAATGTTCAGTAGAATCAATCTTGTGTAAGGAAATGCATTATAATGGAACTGGCCTAGATAAAGGCTTGATACTAAAGATAAGACAGAAAGGTTCAAGGTAAAAATTAAAGTGCTTTCCTTGGAAGCGGAAGTAAGCGATATATCTGTTCCACTTTACTTAGGACAAGAACCTCAGCTGTGGGTTATAAATGCTTGAATTTAGGTCTTTATAAACAAGTGCTTAAAATAAAGATGTGTCATGATCCCACATACCCCATTATAGGTGTTCAACCTATAGAAGAAAAACAAAGCTGCACTTGTTTTATTTGGTGTATGTTTTCATTTTTGCACTTCAGGCAATCTACATTACACAAGATAAATTTAGTGGTGGGATAAACACCTTTTTAAAGACATGAATGCCAAGAAGCAGCTTGCACTGATCTGGTATTTGGTGCATCTGTTTCAGGTGTCATGTAAACTAGTCAAGGTCCAGTCCAAGACCAGAAAAAGAAATGGAATGGGAGAAATTTTGCTATGAAGTGCTTCCAAAATGGGCTAACCCCATTCCTGCTGTAAATGAGAGCAGGCTGAGGGGAAGCTGCAGGATCTTGGGCAGTGCTCACCTGTTGTTAATGGTTTCTGTGTACAGGCTGAATCAGATCAGCTGCACAGCATCTCCGGAGGACAAATGTCAGATTTCATTTTAAAGACTCATCTCCAAGCACTGCACTAAATGTAAGTGTGCCCATTTCTTTTGTTGTGCACGCTGCTCTGATTGAAGTGGGTACGTACAGGCCCATAGCTACAACCACAGTGTATGAACGGACAAAAATGCAGGGTTTTCTGTTGTTTGCCCCCTCTCCCTTAAAATCCCGCAGACTACAGTGATGTGTGGTCAGTGCACTCAAAAGGAGTATCAGTTCCTCTTCAGCAGCTGGTAAATTCTACAGCCCCTCAACCAACTTAATGTCAGCATCTCTTTTCTGATGTGTACATTGAAAGAAATAGTCCTTAAACATTGATAGGTGGAGGAAACTGTCAAGAATGCTTGCTATCATTGTGAAGAGAGAATCCAGAAACCTCCTGGGCTGTTTGTGCCCCACAGCATGAATTTCAGACAGATATCAGGGTGGTTACAAGTCCCACATGAGGATCTACTTTATTTTCTTGATCAGCTGATCTATAGCAGACATCTACTACAATATCAGTCGTGTTGGTGGACCCACTAGTCATGACCTGTAGGCTCTTGGCTGGCTCTTCATCCACCACAAGAGTTTGTGTATTCCTGCTGCTTTCACAAGCGAAGGGCAACATCTCCCTATCACCAACACGGGCTGTCCTTCCTAAAAAGACGGTATCTAGCCATTGCAGCACTCAGTTCTGTGAGCTATCACACTATTGTCTCCATTGTCCTGGTGAGGACATAGATTAGGAAATATTTATTCACTGAACGGGTTATCAAACATTGGAATAGTTTGCCCAAGGCAGTAGTGGAGTCACCATTCCTGGAAATGTTTAAGCAGCGTGTGGACCTCATGCTTAGGGACATGATTTAGTGTTGACCCTTCAGTGCTGCATTGAAAGTTGGACTGAATGATCTTGAAGGTCTCTTCCATGCAGATATATTCCGTGACTCTGATTCTGTTATAGTATAACTATGTCACAGACCTATAGAAACACAAAGCTACTTCAATGCCCTTGTATTGGTTTTGGAGATATTCTGGGACACTCGGTGTTCAGTAAACCCTAAGACTATGAAACTCAGGACCAGTAATGTTCCTATTATCCTTAATCTCTTCCCCTTTCTAGACAGGTATGAGATTCACATGAACATTTTGGCAGTGCCAGAGGAAAGTGATTTGCAGAAATAGCTAATTCCTAAGATGAAAGAGCTTGGAAACATTTACAGGTGTGCAAAACCAGCTAATGAATATGGAAAGGGAGCAAGTTGGAAAAAGTCTGAGGAACAGAATTAAATTGAAACACTTCTGCCTAGTTTGCAATTATTTGGTAACATAAGAATCCATTTCTACATCATATATTATTAAAGAAAAGACTATTAGGTGTCATACCGGACCATATCAGCTATAAAGTCATTGACAGCATCACACACACAAGAAATGGAAAAACCTATTCATTTAATCTGATAGCTCTCTACATTTTTTTTTCAAGGGCCTTGTCAATCCAGCTCTCAGGGTCATTTTCTGCATTAAGGCTTTCTAGAGAGGCTCTGGGTTAGTGCTGCCAGCTGACTGGAGCTTGACATTTCAGTCAAAATAAATTGTTATTTTTAAAACTTCCGCCTACAATTTTCTATTTATTGCCACAGAAATAAATTACTTCTCTTAATAAAAGTAATCTAACATGTGACTTCTTCCACATATAAAACTACCCTGATGCCAGTACCAACAGCTGTGCACCCAGGAGGTGCTGAACTAGTACAGGTTAGAGGTTGACCTGCCAGAAAGCAGATCTATGGAGAAAGACTTGGGAGTCCTAGTGGACAAAAAGTTCATTATCAGACAGCAGTACATTCTTGTGGCCAAGAAGGCCAATAGTGTTCTGGAGTGCATTGAGTGTGGTCGGCAGGTCAAGGGAGGTTCTCCTCCCCCTCTACTCCAGTGAGGCCACACATGGAGTATTGTTCCTAGTTCTGGGCTGCCCAGTTCAAGAGAGACAGGAACTGCTGGACAGGGTCCAAGGGAGTGCTACAAAGATCATTATGGGACTAGCACATCTCTCATACAAGGAGAGGCTGAGAGACCTGGGGCTGTTTAGTGAGAAAACTGAGAGTGGACCTTATGAATGCTTATAAATGTCTAATGGTGTAGATATTTGCTCTAGTTTGGGTATCTAATGCTGTTCATATTTAACATTTTTAGCTTGCTTTCATGCCATACAATTATGTTTATGTAAGCTACAGCTTACTAAATGCCTCAGTTGGAGAAATAGATGCTTTTTTTTTTTTAAAGAGATGAGAAATGAAATTTCTAATTACAAAGCAGATCATTCTTTCACAAAGGTTTTGAAAAAAATACGTATTTGAACAGTAAGCATTGTGAAGTAGTAAATACTTCCCTTAAAGATAAGAATTTAGAAGCAGAGTACAAAAAGACTCCGAGGCATATAACAGAAACCAAAGAAAAGTTTACTAGCAGCTCAGTAAGTGAACCTGATCCACTCAGTGCTCTGAGAGGTCACATTTTCAGGGAGAGAAAATATCAACATGGAGAAGCACTGGAAAGCTGAGCTCAGGCAACCTTCAATCTCACATTTCACAGCTTTGTCTATTCAAATTCACAACTGCAATAACATTTGGGTAACATATTGTTTCTGCACAGATGTGCTCAGCTGTCTTTTGCCTTACATTATGCACCAGTAGTGATCTGGCTTCATTTGAAGAGGTTCATTGTCCCAACCTCAGAGCACCCTATTCCCTTGACTGTAATTAACTATAAGTCTTCAAGCCTTTCGTGTCCAGTAAATGTCAAGTCATTACTTATTTTACATAAGTTTCAAGAAGATCTTCCTTGTATTTGAACCCTCACAATAAGATGAATTGACAGGCTTCAAAAACAAACTCTGTCCATCCAGAGTCTCATGCAGTTGAAAGTAATCATTTGGCTGCTATCACAGACAAAAGCTCCAGACTTCCTCGACTTAAGCCTGCTAAGTGACAAGTTAGCAGTCTCAGCTCATGCTGGAAGAGAATGACTGTTGTGTTGGTTAGACAGACACCTGTCCGCTGCTGATGGAAATCTTCCACATTGGCACCCTAACACTGCCACAGGTCCCACTGCTCCTGCCAACAACCGCTCATTCTGAACTGGTAGCAATCAAGTTGTCTGTTCAGCAAACTGAACAGCTACCATCACAGGCAAAGATGTACCTCCCTTTCCCTGTTTTAATCATGCCAACACTCAGTACAGTGAAAATGTCACACCTTGGTGAGTGGTATGTCACCTACTCATCAGCAGGTTAAGGACCTGCTGGGGCCTGACCACACCTCTGCACTGCCATCATGATCTTGGCTGCTGCTGTAACCTGCACTTGCTGGATATTTTAATGGTGGCTTTCCTCCATCTATATTACGTTTATGCCTTCAGCTGTGCAGACTCTGGCTAATAAAGGCTTGAGCTGAAATGATGACGTATCCCAAAACCTTCTTGTGGACAAAGCTGGTTCTGGTACTTCTAGGTCAAAGAGGAGTTTTATCTTTTGTAGTTCAATTGCCCCATCCAGCCATTTACTCACCTGCAACTAGAGAGCATACAACCAGAGTTTGAGGTATTCGTTATCTCTGAGACTAAACTGAAACTAGGCACTAATATTGCAGTGGGTTGCTAGGAAAGAGATGAGGAAATAAAGCCCAAGACCTGGATCAACTCATTGGCCCACTGGGCCCAGTACCTGGTGCTAGCTTCTCTGACCCCTCCATCAACCTCCCAGACTACACAATGGTCTCCACTTCACTCTTAGAAACTAAGTAACACACTCACCCTGTTACTCTCCACTTCAACAAAATAAAAGCCTTCAAGACTCTCCCAAGAGCATCACGATGCAATTCTGCAATTGTCAGCCTGTCCCACATCTCACACTCCCATTGGTTCTGCACCTGAACTCAGGCCTCGAAACCGATAAAAATCATCCCTTCATTCTCCTGCACAGTACTTCCTGTGAGCTTCTCCCACCTGCCTTAGCAAAGCCTTCCGAGTTGCTCCATAGCACTGGTTTCTCATTGCCTCCCTGTCACATGAATGGAGTAGAGGGTTTGATCCAGGTTAGGCCACCTTCTCAGCACACCTGGGAAGAGCCAGATCTCAGCACCATGAAGCACCTTCTCTGAGCAGGCAGCTTTCCACAGCAGAGCACGTACATAAATACATGGCAACACATACTTTGCAGTATACATTTTTATTCTTATAGCAGTAAGAACTAACCACATTAAATGACAAGCAGTAATTGCAAAGATGACCTAAGATACTAAGAAACTAACGCCCATTGCATTACTCTGCAATGGGCAGCTGTAGAGACGGGGTTGCACACAAGATGGGGTTTGCTAAGTGATAGCAAATGCAAGGAGAATAAACAGAGCTTTGAAACACATATATGGCTATTGGATCATGAAATCCCCAAGCTGCTGACAAGGTAAAAGAGTATTTGGGGCATGTGAGTAGAACTGAAGGAACACCACAGGAACAGAGTTAACAGAAGTCAGTACCAAACCTAACCACTGAGATTTAATTGCTCCTGTCACACAACCTGCTAGGTGGGTTGAGGAATAACTGACATGCCCCTCCATTGGAGGATAAACACTTTACAGGTCACATGCAGCAGGACAGAAACATAGCATGGGAGACTTAGTTTCCTGTCCAACAGCCTATGACTCCTACAGAAAGCTCTCAGTATGCTCTTGCATAGTCCTCCACTGCAGCTCAGTTGCACATACCCTGTCACAGAGCATCTCAACTTGAACCATGTATGAAACTGCTGATTTTTACACAGCAAAATCTCATTTGAATGAAAGAAGGCACAAGGAATCTCCCTTTACCTCCAGTGCATTAGTGTAGCAGTTCAGCAGGATTCCAACTAGTTAAAAAAAAAAAAAAAATCAGTACAACGAAAAAATATCCCCTAAAGTAAGGATTTATGTTGAAAGTGACCTTGAAAGAACCAACCAGCAAGGCAATGGTGAGCCACAGGCACGTTTCTACAAATGTGGCACTTGAGTCAGGCAGCTTTCAAAAATAAAAACCATAAGGAGATGAGGCAGCAGCAGAAGGCACCCATGTATTTTGATACTGTTCAAGAGCAGGAGCTAACAAGAAAAAATAAAAATTAAGCTAGCTGATAATTGTATTTAAATTTCCTCACTCTTTAATATGGCTAAGGAGGCACTCAAGAAAGCTGACAACAATGTTTGCAATAATCAGCAGTCCAAATCACATCAGAAGAGATCTTAATAATATCCTTTAACTCATCTAATTCTCCCAAGAGTATCTCTTAGAACTTCTTTTGAAACTTTTGGCACAAGTTTTTCACTTGCAAAGCTGAAGTAGACATTGAATAGCTTAACACAAGATTTGAGTTTCCATTCAAGAATGTAATGAGATGTTTTAACTGAAGCACCTGGCACATAAGTGCATTTGTCATGGCCATCTGTAGGCAGAGAAAGTCAGTAGGACTTCTTCAGTTTAAGAATTCTTTCTACTGCTCAGAATAAAAACACACATAGAAATACTGCACAATTCTGCCTTTCTCTAGGGACTGAGATGCATGTTGCTGAGTTTTGTAACCCTCAGCTTACTTCTAGAAACCTGAAGAGTGCTTTTTGCCTTGCATTTTTATCTACCATATCAGCTAGCACACATAGTTGGAATACAAATACACAGCTGTGGGAAAAACAGGGAAGGAATAAATTGAAAAATGAATATAAAAAATTATAAATCTTCTTACCCATCTACAGCATATGGCTGAACAGTAATTCACACAAAGCCTTGATTATTTACTTTGGAATTTTATTTCTTCATAAGTTATTGGTATAAAGTTTAATATCTAATTACACAGTAACCAGGGGACTTTAAGGGAAGCTTATTTTGTCCTTTTTAGTGTCTTTTGCCATTTGGTTCTCAGACATGTTTTAAGAGGACTATTATTATATGCGTACCTTAAACTTCTGTACAAAAACCTTCCAAGACTTTGGGTTTCTTTTTTATTGTTTTTTACTGAGTAGGATGCATACATCATGCATATTGTAGACAATATAATGGTCAAGGAAGTATTTCCCTCTTTCAGCTAAGGCAGTTAAAAACCTGTGAGTATCATCTGAGTAACTTGGAAGAGTAAAAAAAGGCTTTTTCAGTGCTCACTTAAGATTTTGAGCAAATATCACATTCAGTAAGACATCTTGGAATTATTACTGATTTGATGGCTGTCTGCATTGAAAAGACAGAGATTGTCAAAGACAGCATTTAATTATGTACACTTTATAATGTCACTAACCCATCTGCTTTCAAATATGAACTCATCAGCATAAAGCATTGTGTAAAACCACATGCAAAAAAATTGTGTTTTTAATAGAACCAAACTGGCAAGTCTTTTGAAAGGGTATTTCTATGTTAACAAAACAAAAAATATTGTCTATTAAAAGAGCACTTCAAGTAACTTAAATATCTTTAGTCAATATATTCAGCAAGAAATTCCGTAAAAGAAATTGTTCTTAGAACAAAAAACTAATGAATGGCTATTTAGACACCAATTTTTCAACACAGTGCTGGGTCTGTGTGAAACAATTCGTAATCTAAATAAAGTGAGTCCATTACACTGTTAAAAAACCCAAAAACATACATTAAGCAGAACTGATTAACTATTCCATTTCTGTATTTACAAAGTGCTTAGCATAACAAAGTTACCTAAAAAAATATAAACTTTACCGAAATCATTTGGTTCTATGTGTATTCCTAGATCTGCACCTGGAGAAAAATAGTATTTACATTGCTAAATTTAGACAAGTTTCCTGTTATTTTTAAAGAAATTTAACAAAACTCCCCACACAAATGGACCCCTGTGTAAATCAATTAATTCTGTCTGGCTCATCGTAAATACAGCAGAAGCAAATCCTTGAGTACAGAAGAGTACAAGCAATTCTAGCCATTGTCTGTGCCATTAGAGCCCAACACAGGCTGCCGGCAAATTGGGCAAGTGGAGTTTTCAGAAAGCCAGCGATCAATACAATGAATGTGAAACTCATGCATGCAGGGTAACTGCCTTAGCTTATTCCCTGCTACATACTCATTAATGCAAACACTACAGGTTTTACTTATTTCATTTTCAGCGTGAATATCCCCGTAGTTCCGAGTAGAAAGATTGTCAATCTGCTCTTTGGTCAAACCTCTCAAACGATCATCATCATCATCCTCATTCAGCAGGAAGAAGTGGGCAAGTCGAAGTATGGGCAGCGTTCCATTTTCCACTAGGTTGTTAGCATCTTGAGGCTGCCTGTTATCTTGGTGGTGTTCATTACTGTGACCATGTCGAGTATCACTTCGTCCATTTGTTGCCCTGCCGCTTTCTACCACATGTCCATTTCTAGACGAAACCTCATTTGGATCACTGCTATTGTTAGCTGAACTTGAGTTATTCTGCTCTGACTGTACATCTGCTAAGTGATGACCACCCCTCTGCACTTCTGAGTTAGATTCAGTTTCCATTAACAAACTCAGTTCTCCAAAGCCTGTCATAATTTGTCTAAGGATTGATCGAAGAGCCACTGATGAAGGTTCACCAAGCCCAGTTTCTGAAATCCGACGAAGAGGTATCCTTATAGTGCTAACATAGGTTCGAATGCCTGCGCGTTCTGATCGTGATATCGTACGCCGAAATCCTCCACTGTCACTTTCAAAGGTAACTGTGTTTTCTGCCCTTCCTACTCTAGAACGAGTTCTACTGGCAATACTGTCTCGAACTCTGTTTTCTCCAGGACGAATTCTTCTCACCTGAAGATCTAATGTAATTGTTGGATGCCTTCTAACAGCTGGTCTACTAGATTCTTCCTCTTCCAAAGTTACTCCCAAGGATGGGGTTACATTGGAAGGTTGAGTAGTCTGGGTGTTACCTCTTGCTTGTTCTTCAGCAGGCTGTGGAGGATGCTGAGCTGTTTGTCTTCTACTTCTGTTAACTCGCTGTGCATTTCTATCCCGCCTCTGCCCACGTTCATCAGAATGACCAGCACCACCTTGCCTTTGCAGCGGAGAGCGACTTCGACTATTTAAAGTAGACCTCAGCCGCAGAATTTCTAGTCTTTGGTTTGTACTCATCTGAACAGTGGTTCTAGCTCTACCTCTTCTGCCTCCTGTAGAGTTACCTCTTTCTGGCATTTCTCTTTGCTCAACAGCAGCTGCAGAATGGCCTGTCAACTCCCTCCTCCTACTCCTGAGCCTCCCTGAGACTGGATGAGAGGCTGTTTCAGAGCTTTGTGCCATGGAACTCCTTAGAGACCTGGTCCTCGGGGTGTTTGAAGTTGCGCTATTTGCTTCTCTTGCAGTCCTGCTCCTTGTTTGTATGGTTACTGGACTGACAGCTCTTCGATGTCTTCTCTCTGAATAAGTTCTGCTACTATCTACACCCACATAGTCCTCACCACTAGTTTCAAAACTGTTATGCTCATGATTTATGTTGATTTCAAGACTAAATCGAAACTCCCCACTGTTTGGATTTGTTCGACTCACAGCTCTCCAGGTTTGGTTTCCACTCTGTCCACTGCGAGTGGCATTTCCTGTGCGACGAAAAGTGTTCAGCCATTCAAGCAAAGAGTCACCATTTGAGTTTTCTCCAAGAACATCAGAATCTGAGTAAAACAAAGAATTGCAAATGTTCATATAACTACACACTCAGAACATTATGGTGCACTTCAGATTCTCTATGCTTGATGAGTCCTGACTTCAGAAATAAGAGGACAGCTACCTTACTATGCTAACGTAATTTTGCTGAAAATATGCTGTATGAGAAAACATCAGAAAACCTTATCACTTCAAGTTGGAAATTTTGTCTTGGTAGCAGATACGCAGAAAAATTAATATGCCCACATGGCCTCCTCTGAAAATGTGTTCAGATTTAGTTAGTCCCAAGTTAGCTGTAGTTGTCCAGGATCTATCCCACACTTAAGCTATCAATTTCAGAGTATCCTACCCAACTAATTTTCATAAAGTAGTATGGTAATGTTTTCAAGAGGAGGACAATTCTAAGGAAATATTTTCTATACAGTGTCTAAGCAATGCATGGTTTCAACAGATTTGTTCTTTTTGTGCAAATACACTCTTCCTACTACAATATCACACCTGTGCTCCCAAATATCCCAACTATAAGCTCAAGAACAGATACAATTGTCATCAGTGCTATCTGTGTGTATAAATCGAGTCAGTGGTCATGATCACAGTGAAGGTTTTCCCTTAAAGGGAGCATATTAAGCTCTTCCTACTCCATCTCCTTACTTTTATGAAACCATTAAGAATTTTGTTCTTGATTTCAAGTTGCTTATTCTTCTCCTAAAACTGAAGAGAACTGACCAAATAATTAAGCCAATATAGATGAGCAAGTAAAGAAAAACAGTAAATATAATACAAGTCCCACTTCATTTGCACAAGTTGAAATGAAATGACAAAAAACACCAACATAGTTAAACTTTCTGCTATTTCCCAATTAACTGCTTTTATGTTCCAACTTCTCTAAAACATGATAAACCTTTTAACAGTCAGAAGAATGGTAATTATTTTTGTTCTATTAAGTTTACTAACAAAAAGAGACCAGGAAAACAAGACAAAGTAATTTGTGATTGACACAAATTTGTTTTCATGAAGTATTTAAAATTTATTTTCATATCATTAGGAAATTTCTCTTAATTTTAAAACAATCCACAGGAGCACAATGAAAAACACAAGATTTGAAGGAGCTGGTACTGAAATGTATCAGCACCTCTTAAATTTCATATGGAAAAATATCTATGCATCGCATACAATTCATATCAATATGCATATACGAATGAAGAATTTTTACCTCCAACAGCTCTACCTTCACCTTCCCTGTTATCCCTATCAGCCTGCGTTGCCAGACGCTCCTTAGCCCCCTCCAAGCGTTGCTGCAACTCTTCTGCTGTTATTTCTCCTGGAAGAATGTACATTGTGATAATTCTGATAGAAAATGCACTACTATCTGCTCAACACAGCAATGCAGAAATAATAGTATGTCCTACCTTGAATTAAAATCTTCAAAAATAAGGCAAAAATTGATAAAATCCAAAATAAGAGCACTAATGTGAAGTTGTTTCACAAGTATATAGACAGAGTAAGTAGGTGCTGGAGTGAAGCAAAGGAGGGGTGTCAAAAGCACACCAACTTCCAATAACTCGGAGGCCCCCAAAATTGCCACCTACCAACAGATATACTTTAGTGTACCAGAAGTTAATTATTTGGTTTAGATATTACCTGTTTAGGGAGATGTTGCATTTGAAAAACGTATTTTTATTCCAGCTTCACTATCTATTTAAGTTGTTAACTTTTACTGGATGTCATTAATTTTGAATGGAAATGGAGGATTTTATTCCTTTCAACAAAGCCACAGGAGTCAGGCTACTTGAGTCATACAACCACATGCAGTGCCTGACAGCAGGAGGGGTACTTTATATTACATAATTTCTACTGGAGATATCTGCATCTTACCAGGAGTGCCAAGCAGGTTGCGGTCTCTCATTAATCTGTAGTCTTCTTCATTGAGTTCATTAATGAACTGGTAATAGGCCTCCTCCCTACTGAGGCGCTCCAGCTGTCGTCGTCTCTCATCTTCACCATGGCTATGCTCTCGTGAAGATCCCTGCTCATTGCCATTTCCCGCAAGATGCCGAGAGCGATCCATAACAATAATGCCAGGTCGTCCTGAAAAAAAAAACAGGAGGTCAGACTGCATAGTAATTACAGTAAGAATTTACCTAATTCACAGCAGTAAGTTCCCAGCACTTTCACTTAATTTACTACTAACTAAAAATGATTAAGGTGGACCTAACTCCATGCTCTCAAGCGTAGTTTATTATGCAAGTACTTTGATTCTACATCACCAAAACGTCCCCTTCATTCACTGAAAGAACATACCAGTTGGTAACAGCAACTTTAAAATAAAAAAGCAGTAACAAACTTAACTTCTTTTAAGCTAAGTACTTGGTATAAAATCAATTTCCCTTCTCTCGAGTAAAAAGACAACGGCAGCACAGAGTATTTTTGAGGTGAAAATGTCATTCAAAACATTGTTCTAATTTTTGGACTGTAGCTACCCAGTGTGGACTTCTGACAACTTCAACTACTGCTTTGGAGAGGACTACCTTTCACTTAACTTCTAATGATGAGCTACCGGTCACAGAGAACAAAGTCTACAGATTTTTTTTTTTTCAGTTGAACTGACTATTTTGACATTCTTAGATTACTTGTATATATTCCTTAAATTCTCTGATCCAAGGATTAGGTACCAAAGGCGTATTTGTCTTCAGAAAACTTAAGAGAAAAGGCTATACTTCACCCACAGTTCCTTATCGCTTTCCAACTACTAACCAGTGGGGCCATGCTATTAGAAGGCATGAATAACCTTCCAGCATCAGAAAGAGGCACCGTCTTTGTTGATTTCTGTGCTATTACCACCTTTTTCTGGTTAGGACTCAATCTTGGGCAAATCAGCTCTCATACCACTCTCCAACTTATCTATTTTCTAAAGAAAACTCTATTCTTCAAAATTCCATTTGGAAGAAGAGAAAGTGTATTCCTTATAATGGACCTTCCTGTTAACATAAGCCATCTGTAATACCTGTTGAGGTAGACACCTGACAAAAGAGATCACTTCTCTGAACAGGAGGTCACTAGGCTGAAAAAAAATCCTACAATAAGACACAATTATGCTTGCATGTGAAGAAGCAATTACTGGATAAATATTCCCTTTTTTTTTTTTTTCCCCTTCTTTTTGTCAGTTCGGAAACATATAACTATGTTCAAGTATGAATTAGCAGGAAAACACAAAACAGCATTCTCACCACACACCCGATGAGTAATTAGTCTTCACAGGAAAGGTGATGAGACAACAAACAGACTGAACCAACTAACTGTTAGATATACATTCAATAGAGAGTAAAACTGCCAACAGAGACAAAGAATCAGGAACTGTATTTGCCAATAGCAGGAGCTGGCATACATTTAATATACCTTGCTTATTTTCTTTGTGAGATCCATTCTGATGCATCCTTGGTCTCCTCATTTTCCACCCCACATGCTACTTCTCCTCCCATCCCGTAGATAATTGCACTTGTAAACACTTCTCCATCAGTCTTTTAACTCATCTGCCTCCTGTGTCCCATGCTGCATTTTGATGTATTTAACACTTCCCTCAGCTCTTCAACACAATTATCACAGTATAGCAAGGTTGGAAGAGACCTCAAAGATCATCAAGTCCAACCCACTACCACAGACCTCAAGACTAGACCATGGCACCAAGTGCCACGTCCAAACGTGCCTTGAACACCTCCAGGGACGGTGACTCCACCACCTCCCTGGGCAGCCCATTCCAGTGGNCTCGAGGTCCTGCTGCAGAGCCCTTCTGCCCTCCAACCCACCAACATCTGCCCCCAGCTTGGTGTCATCTGCAAATTTGCTGATGACTGTCTCGATGCCCTCATCCAGATCATCAATGAAGATGTTAAAGAGGATGGGGCCCAGTACTGATCCCTGGGGGACACCGCTAGTGACAGGCCTCCAGCTGGATGTGGACATAACATAAAGAAAATCAAACCTGAGTATCTCCTCTTCAAGACATATTCTTCTCTTACAATATTTTGGGGGGGGGGGCAGGGGGAGAGGTTAAATTTACTGTCTCACTTCTAGCTCTGCTTCACAAGCAGCAGGTAACTCCTGACTTCCATTTCCCACAAGGACTATATTCAAATTAGGTCACTTCTCACACCAGTTTTCTCCACAAACTTCTCAGACAACTCTTTGGTCAGCAAACCCTAGCTTCCTCAAACCAACTGCAATTCCCACTCCCTCCCTTCCAACAGACAGTTAGCACTACTATTACACTGAAGACAGCTGACACTTGATTATTACCATGAAAATGCCCAATCCACACTGCACAAAAACTGAAGGGTCTGTATCCTAGATGACTTACAACTTCGCACAGGTGAAGTGGGGAAAGAGGATAAAATTCATTTAATTACACGCAAGATTGCCATTTAGGTGATGGCCTTAAAACAACTAATTGTTACTGTTTGCCGAGCAATGACCACAGTAAGCTAACTGACTTTCTGGGTATATCACTACATCGCTAGAGAGAAAAAATTACATACAAATCCTTAATATGAAAAGTCAATCACATGTAGTCCCTCTAAAATTAAACTGTTTCTCAAAAGAGAGGTTTGTTAGTTTTTCTTTTTTCCTCATCTACAAAAAATCTGAAAATCTCTTCCTCAGACTTTGTGGGTGGTAGAAAAAAAGACAGTTTTGTTGACAACTGTATAGTAGGATGATTAGTCACACTCTTTAAATGACTCACTTAGAAACAGTAAGAAGTGTGAAGTGTTCGGTTGTCCCATCTGTTTAACATAACTGCATGGATGTCAACTACTATCCATATTTATCCAACGCCATCAAAACCAAGTACTTTGGTACTTAAAATGTTTCAGAGTAGTTAAAGTTGAAAGGTATTAACTGCATCGAAATTAAGTACTTCGGCACATAAAATATTTCACAGTATTAAAAAGCTGAAGAGTATTAACTACCAAGATGTAAAAACTGAAATTGAAATCCAGTTATGAGTCAGGATTACTCTTTTTCACAAACAGGGACCAGATGCCAACAGTTCATCTACATTTTCTAGAATTTTTCATGAAGTATGAACTCCTTCAGTTCTGAATGCAGTTACATTGGCCCATTCTTGGAAGACTTGCACTCATTTTTAGTTAAGCAACACACAGCTTACGCTTTTAGGTATTGGCCCTTTTCCATGAATTACTACCCCCAATTCCATTACGTAGTCCTTTTCTGAAAGGCAACCACCTGATTGCAAGAAAGAAGACTACGGAGTTTAGAGGAGAAAGCTTCCCAGAGTGACAGGGCTACTTTGCATTTCTGTCACATTGCAGCCTCCAGGCTAGATGATCTCACGGAACTTGTGTGTGTGTGGGAAATCCACACTCAGAAAACCTCCAGAGCCTGGAGGTCGAGGGGAAGGATTCTTCCTTTGTATTTCCTAAGATTAAAAAAGAGGCCGCAGGACACCCAAAGCGATCCACGGGCCAGGGTCTGGGGCCGCCCACTTGCTCCCCGGGGCCGCCAGGAAGGGCCTACATATCCCAGGCCCGCGATGGCTTTACGGTCTCCGGCCCACTCCTAAAGAAGGCCACTGACCGAAGTGGGGCCACAGACGAGGATACGCGGCTCACCCGGGGTGAAGCTGGGAGCTGCCGGCCTGGCCGCCCCCACCACCCCAAGAAGCGCCTGTTGCCAGACACCTGGGGCAGATGATGAGAGGAGTGACTGACAAGGCTCCCCCCCAATTATCTGACCAGTTTACGGCCGCCGACCAATCACAGCAGAGTAGGGCAGAGCAGCCCAAGTCCTCCCGCTTCTCTCCTCCCAAGCACCCCGGTCGGGCCCCGCCACTAACCCGTAGAATCGACTCCCTCCAGCGCTGCCCGCATCCGCGCCTCCCCTGCCCGCCAGGGACCGCCACCACCCGTTGCGACAAGCCGGGAAGGCGTCCATGCAACCGCCTGCCCCGGGGTGACTGCCGAGAGCGCAGCCGGGAGAGACTCAAGAGCCCGTCCCTGCCCGCGGCGCCGACCAAGGCGGTCCATCTCAGTCCCCCCCTCCACGGTCCCATGTCCCCTTCCCACCCGGCGGCACAAACCGCCACCGCCCACATGGGAACGAAACCGACCCCTATGTATGCCACCGACGCACTCCAGCCCCGATTGCAGTCCGGGCGGCTACCGGCAGCCGCCAGCGCAGGTTCCGGGCGCGCGAGGCCGACCCCTCCGGCAAGCTCCGCCTTTCCCGGACATGCGCGCAGTGGCGGGGGGGCGGAGCCTGGACCGAGGTGGGTAGCGGGAGGGCGGCGGGCTGTGTGGTTGGGCTGTAGGGAGCCGAAGGTGCTGTGGGGCACCGAATGCACAGACTGTGAGGAAAGCGGGAAGCGCCAGCGGCCTCCCGGACCCTTCTCATCTGCAACCGCTCGGGCTGGTTCTGCCGCGATCTCCCGGCAGCCTGCCCGATCCCGCATGCGCTCTGCCTCTCTGTTTTCGTTAAAGCTTCGGATTACTGTTTTGTTATTTTGACTGGCTTGCCATTCTGTAGAGCTCTCCTTCGCTTTAAACACGTTATGGACGTTGTCTCAAGTCTGAACTCCCGTGTCGAAAATTCCCGCTCTGGTGGGTATAAGTTGTAACAATAAAAGCAGATAAAGGTGTACAGGATTTCACAATGGGTTGCTTCTCAACTGTTTAACAACCTCAACATCTTGAACCTCTTGATGTCAGTGACCATTCTATTTTACCCAATCAGAATAAGACTACAGCTTCAGCTACTCCAGCTGTGTCCAGTTCTGGGCCCCCCAGTTCAAGAAGGACATAGAACTGCTTGAGAGAGTCCAGAGCAGATGGCACAAAGATGATTAAGGGAATGGAACATTTCTCTTACAAGGAAAGGCTGAGGAAGCTGGGGCTCTTTAGCTTAGAGAAAAGGAGACCGAGGGGTGACCTCATCAGTGATTTTAAATATGTCAAAGGTGAGTGCCAGGAGGGTGAAGCCAGTTTCTTCTTGGTGATGCCCGATGACAAGGGGCAGTGGCTGGAAGTTAAGGCATAGGAAGTTTCATTTAAATATGAGGAGGAATTTTTTCACTCTGAGTATGACAGAACACTGGAAGAGGCTGCCCAGGGAGGTTGTGGAGTCTCCCTCTGGAGATACTGAAAGCCCACCTGGACCTGTTCTTGTGTGATCTGGTATAGGTGATCCTGCTCTGGCAGGGAGGTTGAACTAGATGATCTTTTGAGGTCCTTTCCAGCTGCTGATATTCTGTGATACTCGTTTGGTACTTTTATAATAAATTGCATAAGGAATATGATTATAATCACTTTCCCTGTTGTTTCCTTTTTAGGCATGACTTTATTTAACTGAGGTGCGTCTCCTGCTTTTCATCACTCCGCCTTTCCTTACTTTCTATTTAGTTTCTGCAGGAATCTCCTTTCACCTTCTCTGTTTTCTAAAATAAACCATTAACTGCTCAGTGTCATCACAGAAACTATTGTCTCAAGCTGTGATTTTAGTAATTTCAATTTGCAGAGCCTTAGAAGTTTTTCACACAAAACAAACCGTTTTACAAATTTCACAGATGCTAATTGCTGATGTACTGATAGCATCCACAAGCTTCCTTTTATGAGTTGCTTCTGCAATTTGTTTCAACACAGTGGAAGTTGGCAGAGGAGCATGTTTCAAGTCTTAGATAAACTCTTTGCATCAGAAAAAATAGGGCATTTTGCAAGATGCTTTCACTGTGTAAAAGCACCTGATCCTTAGAATACCCAAACAACTCATACTGCTATTCAAACTGCTTGCAGAAATAAAGTTTTTTGTGCCACTGGTCTTGATGCAAAGACAAAGCCTCACTCAGAAGTGAGGTGATAGGAGGGACTCAGGGCTGCTGTTCAGGAAGAGAACCTCCATTGCACACAACCCAGAACTTTATTATGCCTGAATAAAATATTTTACACAAGTGTTATGTTTAGGTTTTGTGTAAATTATGGTCCTTTCGTTCCAGTACATGATACAAACTGAGGGTTGAAATACATTGTTAGCAATAAATCCAGACCAAGGATTGCTTCCTCCTGCTCCCTGTACTTAAAAAATAGAACCTTTATTGTTATTCATGTTCCTTATCAAAGTATGAATGATTAGCATTGCATTATGATTTCCTTTGCCTGGAGCAATTAAAATATGTCTTTCATGAAGACATTTTACTTTAAAAAGAAAAGTCAAAGTTTATAAAATAGTCTGGATCCCTTGAAAACTCTTTTTTCCCTGCAGTTATTTTGTGTGCTATTTTTTAAATCTTTTCTTCTTAGAGTGTGTTTTCAGTAATCATTATTCCACAGTCAAGCACAGCAATTTCTCTGGTTTCAAACCCATGTATAGGCTACTCACCCAGATGAAAGTTATGTTTTAGATAGATAAATAAATCCTTATTTCCATGATGAAGTCTGAATTAGTTTATTTTCACTGACTTGTCCCCCAGTGCAGAATTTTGTGGTCATGTAGTGTTCATACTGATGTTTCAAAGCAATAAATTGTAACTAAGTATAGTATTTGTTTATTTTATGCTCTGTTGATAATAGAAAATAACAAGTAGATCTTTCCCAGAATATTATTACTGCACTGTTGCAAGTTTCCACAGAAATATTTGGAACTATAATAACAATAACCAATGGAGGGCAGCAAACCTCAGGCAATGACTATGTTTTATAATAACAGAGAATCTGTAACCCTGGTTTTAATTTATTTAAGTTCTTTAGAAAGTAACTTTATTATATTTTATTACTTGGTATTATATAAGTAAGACAGAACCTCATAATCAGTTTGTCTAGCAGGATCTAAGTATGCGCAGATGAAACCAAAGTGCTGACATTAAGTTGGTATGCTGAACAAACTGGAGGAGTAAGCCATCATAAACTTCATCAGGTTCAATGAGGACAAATGCAAAGTCCACCATCTAGGAGTGACCAGCCCTCTGGGACAGTACTGACTGTTCCTGCAGGAAAGGGTGGAGGTCCTGGTGGGCAGTGGCTGAACAGAGGTCAGGAGTGTACCCTAGCACGGCTGAAAACTAACAGGTCTCTGTCAAGAGGAACACAATGGGTTATTGCAAAGTGATTGGAAGTGATTATTTCCCTCTCCGTGGCTGGCTTTTGCCTGCATGTGGAACACAATGCCCAGTTTGGAGGTCTCCAGTAGAACAATCCTTATACGGAAAATTTTTGATAAACTGAAGTGAGATCAGCAGAAAGCACTGAGACCACCATGGTCTGAAGCACTGGTCCTGTGAGACAGGCTGTGAGCACCGCAGCTTCTTCAGCTGGGAGAAGGCACGGCCTGGCGGTGCCAGCAAGGAAGTTACTGAGATGACAGAACCTGAAGAAGAACAAAAAATTTACCCTTAAGGGCAGTGAAGTCTAGCGAGGCTGTGGAATTTCCCTTCACAGAGTTTTCTAACACCTGAGTGGACAAAGCCTTAAGCAACCTGAATTTAACAGTAACCCTGTTTTGAGCAGGATATTGAACTAGGTAACATCCAGAGGCCCCTTCCAACCGGAATATTTCTATGATTCCGTTTACTGAAATAATACAGAAAAATAAAATAATATTAGCTCTCATGGTTTATTTCCCCTCAGGTGGCAATCTTTTCAAATAACAGAAGTAACCAGGAGTTCGTAGGCTGAATTCAGGTCAAAGTCTGTTGAGACTCTGCAGAATTGATTCTCTGGCATTTTTGCGAGCATAAACCAGTCGTGGTCATAGTTACTGTAGGTGGTCCTGAGTCTGGCAAACAGATGTTTCACTGTCTGCAAGAATGACTCTCCTGCTCTACAGCGTTTGGGTCTGAAAAACTGATTTGTTAGTAACTTTCACTCCTGCAGAATCTAGGACATCTGTTAGATCATTCACATCAGTGATTTGATCAACTTTATAGCAGTTGATCAACTTTATAGTAAAGTACAGTTATGTGCAAAATTTAAACCAAAAACCACAAGACATTGCTTTGCATACAAAACTATTTGTAGAACCAGTACTTAGCTGCTTTAAATAAATGCTGCCAGTATTCAGGTCATGTGCACATGCAAGGCTGGAAAATACTCAAACTGCACAAGTATGATTGGTTTTCTTTACACTCAACCTCCCCCAACCAAATCAACTTTATTCTTTTGCCTTCAGCTTTCCTTGGTCTAAGCAAAAGCAGAAGATGTATAGTACTTAGCAGGACTGGGCTTTTTTTTCACTCAATAACAAGCTGGGAACACCGTAGTGGGTCTGCTAAAGAATCTCCCTTTGAGGATATAAAAAACTTTTAGCAGGTAGCTACCGTTACATGAAAAATTCTCCAAACAGCAAAAGTATGTTCAAATATGGCAAATTAATAAGTGGAGCAAGTGGGCATTCTATTAGCATGGGGTTGTGATTGAGGTTATCCACTTACAAAACATAAAGATGAGAAAGTGAAAACTTCAAGGATATACTTCTCTGTACCTTTCCTCCTCTCTTTATGAAAACTGCAAAACACAATGCAAGTGGCTTGTTGTATATTCCCCAACTATAAGTTTAGCTTCACAAAGTGATGCTACTACTGACACTGTGGCTGTTAGTATGCAAATGTGCACATAACAAAGCCTTGCTTTTGGGACTGCTACTCCAGCTTGGGTACAGACCCTGCTTCATGTGGTGCTGTACCTAAAGAGAGAGCATCTACTCATTACCACAACCCAGCCACCTCACAAACAATCTAGGGCTTTCACCTGAAATATGACTCCCTATATTCAGAGATGTCTAATGATATGAGCCTTCCATGACTACTTTCATCTCAGGATACACATTGCTTTAATAGTTGTCTCCAACCCTCTGCACATCATCAGTGCTAACGTGGTAACGGATGCTTTCCTATGGAGAACTTGGGTTTTCTTCACACGTGGTCGTTTCCAACAAAAAATGTCAAAAGTGTGTGTTTGTACAAAAAACATCAGAAATGACACAAACTTGGGAAAGAGTGATAGGATAAAGAGAACCATGAATGTTAGAGGAAGAAAAGAGAAAGGCTCCAAAGAGCCAAATTCAGAAGGAGATGTTAAGCATATAATTTTTTTAACTGATTTTCTGTGACAGCATGAAAGGAGTGGATAAAAATCAAGCAGTAAGAGATAGCAAATTGTATCAGTTTTAAAAGCCACCGTGGGGACCTGAGAGCCAAGAATAGCAGATCATGGCCTAGTCATATTTTATTTTTTAAGAATGGATGTCAAAATTATTTTTCCCTTGAAATTATATTATATCCTCACAGATTTTCTTTTAAATAAAGCACAAAAAGTATGCAGTTTTCCGTGAAACAAAATTAAAGTTGACTTGAAATGCCAAAAGTCACTTTTCATCTTTGAAAAGATCAAGGTGTGCTTTCTGTTTTCAATCTCTTATGACTTGAGGGCCATCCATCTGAATCGATACAACTGGAGGTTGCTTGCAGTACAAGTAACTGAAGCGAAAACTGCATGGAGCAGCAGCAAATGTACAGCTCAAGCTGGAAGGCATCTAATCCAAATGGTATGAAAAAACTGATGAAAGAAACATTTGCAGGAAAGCAGGCTTGTAAACATTCTTGCAGAAGGACCAAAGTCTGAAAGAGAAGAAAATTTACTTCTGTTGTGTTTTTGACGTCTCAGCGTTTATTTGTCAAAGTATGGAATTCTTTCCTAACAATTTATGTAAACATGTAAAATATAGCACACATCCTCAGAAAACAAGTCCTGTTTTGTTTTGCTTGTTTTCATTCATGTCCTCTTTTCTTCATATGCAGACATTAATTTTCCTCCATTCCCTGCAGGTCAGGACAGACTAAATTAATCCATTAATTACCATGCAATAACTGGATCTGTGTGAACGAGTTTGGATATTTATTGCATCCATGGAGGAGTGACTAATAATGCAAAGAAGAGTACAAAGTTACAAAAGAGTGATTATTTCTACATCCCTCCTCCTTGCTTACAAGACTGTGGGTTGTCAGCAGGTGGGAGGTGCTGAACATGGTGGGTTTGGCCATGCAAGCTTGGTCCTTGCCCTCCCTGGAAGCTCCGAAAGCCAAGCATCCTTGAGGGCAGAGTTGTGCTGTTCTGCTTTGGGCTGAGGTGGATGAATTTTATGAGATGGATGCACCTTTTTGATGCTTCTCTCAATTGTGCATATTTTTGTAACACCTACCTAATTGCTTTATCTAACATATATAATATCCCTAACAACTACATAGCAACATACCCACAGTCCAGCTGTGGGCATCTGACATCAGTCCAATTGAGTGATGCTAGCTCAGGAGGCTGGCACACCTCTGTTTCAAATTTTCTGGAATCAACTTTAATGTGTAAATGGAAATTAAGATTTGTAGATTGGAATGGAGACTATAGCAGAGAGTTCCAGCAAATTTTTTTTTTTTTCTCTCAGGAGCCCCCACATTCTATGATATTTTGTCCCATAGAGATTTGAGTGCCCACTTAATTACCCACACTGCATTCCTGAGATGAAATGTGAAGCGTATGTGCATGATTACTAAAATTGCCAAAAGCTAGACTGAAATTAGAAAGATTGCTGTAGCTTTTGTTTATTTACAAACTCTGTGTTCTCTAAAATGACCATCTGGCTTTCTGTTGGGTTGGTAACTATGGCTCTGTTGGCCAAGAAGAGCTGAAAAGTGCCTGGTTACTGGTCAAACACAAGGGACTTGCTAAACAGAACATCTTTTGCATTAAATACCTGGTGCTGTGATCCCGATTTGTCTCTACAGCTATGTGAAGAAGGTTCATCAATGCTGTAATAATATATCTTTATCTACATCTAAAGTTGTGGAGTTATTTTATTTATAACAATGCTAACAGGTGGTCTGGCAGATAGATCAGACAAGGACCTTTTACTGTCTGCCTGCACTTGCCACTCCAGAGTAGACTAAGGACCCTAATATTCACCATAATCACAACAGCAACTTGTTGTGGCAGCTTACTGCAGCTCCATCGGCCCAGTCTAGGGGGCTGATTAAGTGCAAGCCATGGGTGAAGGCCCTGTGTTGCACTGAGTATGGGCAGACCCGTGAAAGAAGCCTGGTCCAGAGAATGACCACGCGTACAGCCCTTGTCAGCCCTGTTATCCCAGGATGGGCTCTACAGCCACAGCTGTGCCGGGCCCTGCCACGACCTGCTGTCTGCCTCGCCAGAGACCACAACTCCCGGCAAACAACCGTCGCCTCGCATGCTGAAGACTACAACTCCCGGCCTGCCTTGCGCGGACAAGCCCACAACGCCCGGCATGCGCCGCGGGACACCGCGCTGCACGCCTCCCGGTCACTTGAACTACATCTTCCAGCGTGCTGCGGCACCCGCAAGGCATGCCGGGTCGGGCGGGGCTCTGGCGGAGGTCGTAGCCCGCTGCCTTCCACGTGGTGTGCTGCCCGCCGCGCCCGCGCCCGGGGTCGGGGAGGTGCCCGTGGTTTGCGACGTTTCTTTGCGGCACTGCGTCCAGGCGCGGCCGCCGTATTCCGCCTGGGAGACCGGCTGTTGTGCCGCTAGCTGGCGGGGCGGGAAGGGAGCAGCCGGAGAACGGGGCTCGAGAGGGAAGGGAACAGCCCCGCCGCCGCCGCCCGTCCGCCCGCCCCTGGATGGTCCGCGGGGCGGCTCGGGGGCCTCCTCCTCCTCCTCTTCCTCCTCCTCCTGCTGCTGCTGCTGCTGCTGCCGCCCGGTCGCGGCGGGGCGGGGCGCGGCGGGGTGCGCGGTTGTCGGGGGCGGCTCGGCGCGGCGCGGCTCAAGGCGGCAGCTGAAGATGGACTATGACTTCAAGGTGAAGCTGACCGGGGAGCGTGAGCGGGTAGAAGATCTCTTCGAGTACGAGGGCTGCAAGGTGGGCAGGGGCACCTACGGGCACGTCTACAAAGCCAAACGGAAGGACGGGTGAGTGAGGAGCGGGGCTTCCCCGGTCCCCCCAAGGAAGCTCGTCTGCGGCTTTTTCCCGCTGGCCCCTCCCGACCCCCAGCCCCCGCTGCCCGGCGCCCGCCGCCTCCTGCCCTGCGGGGTTGTGTGTTCCCCCGTCTCCCCGCCTTAATGCCTCCCTCGCTCCGACCCTGCTTTATCCTCTCTCTCGCGGAGCCGCGGCTTCTGCCCGGTTAACCCCTGTGTTTTGCTGCCCAGACTGTGCTCGGCTTCCCGTAGCTCACTCTGAGCGTGTTTTAATTTGAGAGTTCCCGTCCCCTCAGCGTAATACTGGAGTCTAGGCTCGATAGGGGTCGATTTTGGAGAAAAAAAAGGTAATTGAGGAAAACACTCAAGGAGCTTTCATGGTGAATGAATGATTAGCCCCTTAGAATGTTTAGCCTCACCATCAGCTTCATAGAACAGGGTTTGATTATCTTTTTAAATAATGCTTTTTTGTCTGATTTATTACTTCTAGTCACCATTTTGGGTATTCTTACTGGCTGCTTCGAGAACCAAAGTCTGCTGGTCTTTTGAGGGCTTTAGAATGCCTTCAAAGAGCTTTATATTTGACCAGTTCGTGGTACAGACCTGAGTAAATTAATTTCTGTGCATAAATGTTTTAAAGAACGGTCTAGCATGCTGTCATTTAGGTTTCCCTCGTCCATGACATGGCATCACTTGCTAAACAGCAGAACAATAGGAAGTAGGGAGGAGAAGAAGCAAGAGAGGGACGGGTTGTTCTTGTAACAGGTCCTAAGTAATGTGCATTTTAAAAGTCTGGGTGTTATTTTTGTTTGATAAATTAAAAACACTTTTAAAGCAGGTCGTGTGCAGTTACAGCTGAGGCATGTTCTCATTCTGTTTACATAAGCTTTAATTCTAGAAATGCTTTAACCATTACCTACGGAGCAGTTGTACTGGGACTACTGACACCTTACTTTGTTGTAAACATGCTGATATTAATTGTCGCACAGTTAACTTCAGTGTGCTGAGTCAGATAACTACTTTTCTTCTCAAATTTTACATTTGGATCCTTCATAGAAGGAATTATTGCCAGAGCATTTTTCCTGGAAGAGGAAGGGTAATAAACTGCTTTGAGCACTAAAGTCTCCTTACTTATAGGTACCAACTTTGCTCGTACAGACAGCTGCGGTTTTAGAACTGATAGAAAGTAGAAAAGTAGGTTGAGGTATTGAAAGAAATGACTACATTTTCAATGGCCGTGTTAGGCTCTGTGAAAGGCTGTTCAGCATGTTGGACCGCAGCAGCATCCAATTCAACATGTGGCACTGAGAAAGTATATATTCAAGCATAGTTTTGGTGAATTCATCAGTATGCTTGATAGTGTTTGTGAGAGACTGTTTAGAGCTGCTGGCAGTAGTGTCACTTTGAGAAATGTCAGGAAAATGGAATCGTGTGCTTCAAAAATGGATGGTTGCTCAAAGGAGGATCTAAGGTAGAATTTCTTTTTGGTTCTTGAGCGTCTATGATTTTAAGTTCTCTCTCCTCTTGGTGGGAGTGGAAAGCAAGGTATGATATTTGATTAGAGCTTGCAAAAAAAAAAGGTGAGCAATGTATATTTTCTCCTTTTTTTTTTCCCCCTTATTGTTCATTCAGTGCTTCCTTTCCCTTCCCTTTGCAGAAATGAAAGGGGCATTTCATTTGCTCTTTGAGTTTCTTGAAAACTCTTTTAAACATACTGTGTAATTGCCCTCGAACAATCACTAAAACAAGTAAAACAAACATCCATAGATGCTCTTGCAACTTATGGTATGTGATTATAACTTTTATGAATTTTGGGTTGAACCTGAAGTTTCCATTTGCATCGTAATTCGTTTGAGTATGAATTACATTGTAAAACCAAGTAAGTAATTGCATTTAGTTTTCCTGAAGCTATGTTAATGTATGGATGGATGTTGTATCTTCTAGTGGGGCTTGTATGAAGCAGCTCAATGTTGGTATATTGCTATATACAAATTTTGAATAAAAACATCCTTGCATTGCTTCAGTATTCTCCAGTTGGCACATACCGATAGATAAATAAACTGCTTTTTGAGTAGTTCATAATATTTATACAGCTCAGACTTTCTTTACATGTGAAGTTCTTTGCTGTTAGTTAATTTTCACTTTTTATTTCCATGAAGGTGTAAGAAAAAAAGCAAAGTTCAGTACATGAATCTAATTCATATTTTAAATAGCATGTATATCATAAGTCTATTAATATACCTCATGATTTTTGGAGTGCTCTGAAGAATGGGCTTCCAGATTGCAAGTGTTTTATTAAAAATATTTGGGCAGCTTTTCCTTAAATGACATCTACACATGGATGTCTGATGAATAGAAGAAACACAGGAAAAAAAAAAAGTTTGTTAATTCGGTTTGTGCAAATGTATGTTCAAAAGCTCTTGGTGATAAAAATCTAGTATAAAAGTATTAGGAGTTAGTGTGTTTAGTGGTATGACTGCAATCTTCACCTTTTTAAATTGCTTTTACAGCTGCCTCTGAGGTGCAGAATAGCAATTCAAAACTAGATAGCATCTGGGTGTCTTAATTGTAGGAAGTTAATTGTATGCCGTTAAAACTACACAGGAATGTTTTGGAGGACAGTCTTACAAGAAGCTTTATAGAGTTAGAATCCTAGTGAGTTAAAGAGATATTCTATTATGTGCTTTAGTAAGATGATAAAGATGTAAACAAGCATTCATGCCCTGCTCCAACAAAAAAAAAACAAGCCAGCCCTGCAGTGCCTTCTGCGTTAAAGTCAGGCTTGGGGTCTTGTCGGGTATATCTTAGGGGATCATCAGGTATCACGGTTATTTCTTATATATTTGCTGCCAGACTTGACCCAGCAAGTCTGGGTCATCAACATCAAATCATTTGAGTAACAATGGTAAGCATTGCAGCTGAGCTCTACCTGGCGCATTGTCTGCAGCAAAATTGCATTCTCTTCTTAATTTTTTATTTTAGTCCCTCTTATTTTGAAGTCTGTGGTCTCTGTGGCTGAATCTTCCTGTTTGAGTGGGGGTTTTGTTATTGGTGTGTTTCTTTGTTCGTGTTCAGGTTTTTTTATTTATTGAAGGGTGCTATCTTTTCATCAATGCGGTGTCTGCAGTGGGTTCTAAAACAAGCTGGAATTTATAGCTGAAAGGTGTACAAGAAAGCATTTGGCTCTAATGGCAGACACTGCATGGTGTGTTCAGCATCAGTCCAGATAAAGAAACTGTTCATCTGTAGTGGTAGTATGATAGATTGGGGTGTGGTGTGTTGTGGTTTTTTTTTTGTCTAGAAAATGTTCATTATTTCCTGTGTAAAAACTGTGTTGTGTGCCATTTGGTTGCTTCCTCAGGAATATTGCTCAATTCAAATATCAAACCTACCTATTGGACTTATGCTGGACTTGAAAAATACACCATCAGTTTTCACTGTGTTGGGCTAACATGCAGATTTGATTTTTAAAAATATGTTCCTTAATTAACTGATTAAGCACCTTCACAGCTCACTAGGAACCAAATGTCAGATATGGGCAGACTGAGGTGTCAGAAGCTTCTCGTGCAAGCCCAGTCACCCAGCTAGTGCAGCACACCAGATACATGGTCTGCTGGAGCTGGCAGCATGTGCTGCTGATGTACTGCTGATGGCTAAGCAGTACCGGGTTTTAATGGGATTGATCTTACACTGCTTTCTTTTGTTCACTCTCCTGTTTTGATACAGCTATGGTTGGATATCCAAGAGTAAAGCTTGTTCTGTGGAGCAAGGCTGTCTGTTGCAATGGCGATTTGTTGTGTTTCCAAATAGTCCTTTTCCATGTATATTGAATGTGGTTTGGATGAGAATGAGAAAGCATTGAAACGATCTAACTTTTTAATTGCAACAACAATAAAATGATGTAACTGGAGATTTTGAACTCTACTAACATCCCTCATTTTTTAATTTGGAGCTTTTCTTAATCTCTCAGAAAGACTTAAGTGCAGGTGGATAACCAGCAGTGAGTCTGTCAGTGCTCTCCCTAGTCACCCTCAGGAACTGAGAGGTGAGGTAGATTCCAGCCACAAGTACAGTTTTTTTTGTTTTTTTAATTTTTTTTTTAATGTCACCTGTTGTAGTTCTGTGTTGTGAGTGTTGGTGTAGGTGGAGGGACAGATTCTTTTCACTAGGACAAATGGATGCATTGTAATTGAAACAATGAAAATACATATATGTGCTGGACTTGTCCATGAATGCTCCAAGCAATCAAATCTATATCCACATTTTTTTCCTTGAGGGTCCGTGTGACTTGTGTAACAAACAGAATGGTGGAAAAGGAGTGGATGTCCAGTAAAGTACTGGTTTGCTTAATGTCTCATGGTATATTGTACTTTCTTCTTGCTCCTTAGAATCGCCACCATCTTGCAATATCCTTTTCTCAGAGACTTTCCTGTAAAGAGAAATTGAAGAGATTTGGAGTATTTCACTTGGGATGAAAAAAAAAATTGTATCTTAAGTTAGACATGTTATGCCATAATGAATGGTTTGAGTCGTGTAAGGTGCTGGTGCTATTCTTGTTTCAGAGGACGACATGGTGGTCTTTTGAACCATGAGGAAATATTTTGATGCAACATAGATAAACTGCATAACCTGTTGTCAAAGGAAGAAGATAAATCAAGAGCTTAGTGTCTGTTCTGTAATGTTATCAAACCCTGTTGCTTCTGATTAACTGTTTTAACAACTTGAGTGCTTTTCTGCTCTAGAATCTAGGATGCTCTGTTGCAGATCAGGTCAAGTTCTGCAGTGCATGCAGAAGTGTCCACCTTTGTTTACTTCAGAAATTTTAGGCTGCGGGTGGGGTTTTTTTGTGGCTTTTTTTGTTTCTTTTTTTTAGACACTTGACCCTTTTAAAGGTTGATATCAGATTAGTTTTACTTGTTTGTATTTTTGTGGGTACATGTTGGAGTTAAGTCAGGTCATAGTTTTTGTCAATGCTTACATCAAACTGATTGTTAACGAGATGTTGAGCTTGTGAGTGTCACGAATAGAAATGATGAGTCCTGTGAGAAATCTTGTCATGAAGTGAAAGAACAGATCTGACTTAACAGCTTGATTAGAGCTTTTGCAGGAGTTGTATCATGAGGTTTGTCCTGTTAGTTTTTACTGTAAGACAAGTCTTGTCTGCTGCAGAAGGGCTCTGCAGCAGGACCTCGAGCACCTGGACAGATGGGCAGAGTCCAACGGAATGGCTTTCAACAAATCCAAGTGCCGGGTGCTGCACTTTGGCCACAACAACCCCATGCAGAGCTACAGGCTGGGCTCAGAGTGGCTGGAGAGCAGCCAAACAGAAAAGGATCTGGGGGTACTGATTGACACTCGCCTGAACATGAGCCAACAGTGTGCCCAGGTGGCCAAGAAGGCCAATGGCATCCTGGCCTGCATCAGGAATAGTGTGGCCAGCAGGAGCAGGGAGGTCATTCTCCCCCTGTACTCTGCACTGGTTAGGCCACACCTTGAGTACTGTGTCCAGTTCTGGGCCCCTCAATTTAAGAAGGACATTGAGGTGCTTGAGCGTGTCCAGAGAAGGGCAACGAGGCTGGTGAGAGGCCTCGAGCACAAGCCCTATGAGGAGAGGCTGAGGGAGCTGGGATTGTTTAGCCTGGAGAAGAGGAGGCTCAGAGGAGACCTTATTGCTGTCTACAACTACCTTAAGGGTGGTTGTGGCCAGCAGGAGGTTGCTTTCTTCTCTCAGGCAACCAGCACCAGAACAAGAGGACACAGTCTCAAGCTGTGCCCGGGGAGGTTTAGGCTCGAGGTGAGGAGAAAGTTCTTCACTGAGAGAGTCATTCCCCACTGGAATGGGCTGCCCAGGGAGGTGGTGGAGTCACCGTCCCTGGAGGTGTTCAAGGCACGTTTGGACGTGGCACTTGGTGCCATGGTCTAGTCTTGAGGTCTGTGGTAGTGGGTTGGACTTGATGATCTTTGAGGTCTCTTCCAACCTTGCTATACTGTGATACTGTGATACTGTAATAGACAGGAGGTGAGAGCCAGAGTCAGCATACAACCCTTTGGCTTCTGGCTGCTGCTAACGTTGTGTGGAATTTCAAAATGCCACAAACTTTTAGGTAGTATGTGGTATTATCTCTTAAAATTATGTGCCCTGAGTCTTTCTTGGATCCATCACCCTAGCAGTTAGAAAATTCTAATTATATCTCCATAATGTGGTATGCATGCTGTACTGCATGAAGTCATGTGCTCCTTCAATTTTCTGGTAAACCACTCATAAACTGTGTTTTTTTTTTCCAGCTGCTTCCTTCCCTTCTAATGTGGTTAGGTGTATCCAAGCTTTGTAGGTTTTTAAGTGCCTGCAGTTGAGTGAGTCGTCCTGTAGCCCCTGGACTTTATTTGGTGTGATCTTTTGTTATCTTGTCACAGATGTGTTGATTTATTTTCATAGCCTTAGGCAAAGGTGAGGTGTTTCATTCCTACCTGAAGCCTTTGACAAGTGCAGGGAGGGAAAGTGTGAGAATACTGTTGCAAAACACCCAAGATTTGTATCTGCTTTTATTCTAGATCTATTAATTTGAATAATGTATGTAAATAACATGGGTGTGTACTCTGTACTTGTTTTCATGATAGTTTTGGTGGAGAACATGTGATCAGGGAATGTTGCTTTTGGCTGAATGATGGTTAAGTAGTATGTTTATCTCTTGGATATTCTTTGATTCCTTTATTTTTAAGTATTTCTGATTATTTTTTTATTTAAAAATAAAGACCAACTGCAGAACAATGTAGATAGGCAGACTGCTGTAGCAGAAGCAGAAAAATCTCTTGCTTCTTAAGAACAGTTTTTCAGCTATGCCGAAATTGGGAAATGGCAGTGGACACGTGACAAAGGTACGCTGACTCAAGTTTGTGTATTGCAAAGTTGTACTCCAGTAGCATGCTACAATAGCCATCATGGTGGTGATCTCCAAGTTACAGTCCAGATGTGTCCATTTTGACAGAAAAAGGTGATTGTTACAAATTCATATAATTTGGGTTGTAAGGGACCTCGAAAATTATCTCATTCCAATGCCTTTGGCATTCTTAGGAACACTCTCCAGTAGATCAGATACCTCAAGGCCTCATCCAGCCTAGCCTTGAACACCTCCAGGGAAGAGGTGGTGGTTTGCTACTGTATCAAAATGTTAAGAAAATTTGGCTTTTCCATTCAGTAAAATGCCTGAAATTGAGGTAGAAGTGAATTGTTCAGAATAGCCAGTTAAGATTGACATGTTTCCGTATTCCACCAAAATAGTTTTTTATGGGCAAGTAGTGGAACAATTAGAAATAGGACATCAGTTGCAAATGTCTGTGTAGCAGCATCTTCTAAACAAACATACTGCTTTTAGTTTTGCCTGGCAAGGTTCTTGGGAACAGAATGGTGGAGTTGTGATCGTGGGATGGAGACTGGGCTGCTGTAATTAGATGAACTGAGCATGTGAGGCAGTGCTCAGGCCACTGACATGGGCTATGTCTTCCCGCCTGTGGTTGATGCGGTTGGTGTGGTTGATGCATGGCATCGCAACTCTAGATGATTTAATCTTTCTTTTTCTAAAGTCTCCTTTAATCTTTCTTTTTCTTTTGAATTTAAACATTACAATTAGTTGAGTGAGAACTGGAAAGCAGAATCATAGAATCATGGCATCAACCAGGTTGGAAGAGATCTCCAAGATCATCCATTCCAACCTATCACCCAGCCCTGTCCAGTCAACTAGACCATGGCACTAAGTGCCTCATCCAGTCTTTTCTTGGACACTTCTAGGAACAATAGCTCCACCTGGGCAGCCCATTCCAATGGCAAATCACTCTCTCTATGGAGAACTTCCTCCTGATATCCAGCCTATACCTCCCATGATAGAATTTGAGTCTGTGTCCCCTTGTTCTGTTGCTGGTTGCCTGGGAGAAGAGACTGACCTCCACCTGGCTACACCCTCCCTTCAGGTAGTTGTAGAGAGCAATGAGGTCACTCCTGAGCCTCCTCCTCTCCAGGCTAAACAGCCCCAGCTCCCTCAGCCATTCCTCACAGGGCTGTGCTCCAGGCCCCTCACTAGCTTCGAATCATATTGGTCCTAAAAACTGACATCCAGTATCTTTTTTTTTTTTTTCCTTTTTAGCAGAAGCACTGGGCTCCAGCCCTGAAAGGAGACACCTCCTGATTCACAGCATCTCCTTTGTTGTCTGCAGACAAAATGGGTGCTCTCTTCAGCCTTTACTGTTTATTTGGTAAATGTTTGCCATGTCTGTATTTTTTGCCCTGCAACCTGTCTTTCAATCTTGGCTCTGGTTTTAAATCCAGAGGATAATCCTTTCATTTCCAAGTGTGATGTTAATAGGAATTTTCCTGTGAGAGCCTATGATAGCAATCATAGGTGGACTTCTCTAACTTCCTTTCATGGCTGCCTTGGAAGCAGCAAAAGTTGGTTATTGCAGTGATGCTCACAGACAGTATGCTGATTGGGGGTGTGTGGAGGGAGGATCATAAATAACTGAGTGATCTGGTAGTGTCTTCTGTTTGTAGAGTGTTTAAAAAAAAAAAGTGTCAATATTTACAATAAAAGTGGCACATTAAGTTTTCTAAATAGTCCTTTTCCCCTTTAAATTCCTGAAGATTGCTGTGTCAACCCTAATCCCATCCTAGCTTTTGGACACATTAAGCTAATATGTAACTGAATATGAAAAGAAGAAAATGGAAATAGTTGGTAAGCATACATGACTGCAGAATGTAAAGACTGAAAGCAAGCTGTAGAGGAGATTTTTTTTGTTCTAATTGTCCCATCTTGTATGTGGTGAAAATGGGCTTTTATGCATGTACTTTTCAGTAAGTGAGATCTTTTTTGAAAGACTACTGCAATATGCCAGGAACTATCATGTTGCATTTTTTCAGTCACTATGAGAACTGGATCATGTGCGGGTTTAGATCTTGGTTATATCCACAAACTTGTGAAAAATTCAGAGTGAACTTCAGGGCAGAAGAGATTGGTCTATTTCCTTGCCCGTCCACATGAAGACTGCCTGTAGTCATCAGCAGTGTTTAAAGAATGGACTTGGAGTGAAATTATGCACTAGAAGTAAGTGGTGGAGGTGAAAGAAGTATGAGCTATCCATAGATGCCAAGGTGTCTACTGGCATTCTGGAAGCAATGCTGTGTGCTGCAGTGCAGAAAATGTGCAGTTGGGCACAATGAAGAAAGTGGTGGATGCTGTAGGCTGTCTGTTGCTCAATAAGAGCAGATGAACTTTAAACATTTTTTTTGGGCAGTTGAGAGGTAAAAGTGGCTGTGAGGCTCTGCAGGGTTCAGATGCTCACAGCTTGGGATAGTATGTGCATATGAGAACCCATGTCTGTATAACTAGACTAAGGTGTGGACTGCGACGGCGGCTTCTTGTTCGTGTTACCAAGCACTCTGGACACAGAGAGGAAAACTGCAATGTTGGAAACTTTTCTGGGACTGAAATCAGTGATGAGTGTAGAGTAGGACTGTGTTTCTGTCTCAGAGAATGAATAGCGAGAGAGAGGCTAGTCAGGAAACTAGGTTCTGGAGGTCTCCTGGGCTAGGAGAACTGATGTTGCAGCTTTTGTTTCCAGCAATAAGATTTGAGGATCCTTATAGGAATTATGGAAAAACTCTAGACCTGGCATGGAAGCCCATTACGTCTGAGAGCAGGAATGAAACAGTATTGTTAAAAGATTACTCTTATTTTGTGCATTCGAAGCAAACTATTTAGCAAAACTTAAGTACACAGTTCAAGTAATTTGCAGTACAGCAGCACTGTTCTTCAGCAAACAGATTGAAAGCAGATTTTAGGTGGTTTTAGAGGTGGGGGTAATGAGGCTTTGACATCTTCCATGCTTGCACAGGACCTTTTCAGGCTTTTGTAGATTCTAAAAGAATAACCTGTAGTGGATGACTGTCTAGATGTATTCCTGAACCTTTTTGCTGATATAAAAAAAGTATTGTTTGTGGTGTCTGCATGGGGTAACTGTTCTATGGGAAGTACAGCATTCAAATATTTCTGCAAAACCGTCAGAAATGTCTTGACCACAAAGGAAAAAAAATAAGAATATTAATTTTATAGCTGCACCTACTGATAACCTTTGTGCTTCTGAAACTATTAAACCCCAAACAATTGTGTGACTATACAGAGCCCTTGTATGAAGAGATCTGAGGTACTAGCTGCTTTTGAGATACTGGAAAATTAAAGATGATCTTGATGTCTGCAAGTCATACAGGCTGTACCAGTTCTGGTTGTGATTTTTTTGTAGCTTACACAGTAGTTGTGTGAGTAATGACATTTAAGAAACTTGATTTAGTTTGTTTTGTTTTGTTTTTTCTTCTCACAAAGACACTTTGCTTTATTTTGTAATTATCCACTAAATGCCAATTCATATTGGAAGCATACTCACAGCTAGGGCTGTGTCCTAGGGTGAGGCAAATAATGTATTGAGCGAAAGTAATAATGTCCATGTCTTGTGCCAATCCACTGTCATGAATAATCTTAAGATTTAATCAGGTCAGATCTGAAGTGAAGATATTGTGCTTTCTGGATGTGTGTTGGGGGAAGAGGAGCTGCCAGATCTTAGAGTCAGTGCTAAGGAAGAGGCTATAACAGAAGGACCCATGCTAAAGGAATATCAGACCTCCTTGAAAATTCTCATTTTGAAACTAAGTAGGCCTGTGAAGATTATGTTTAATCAATATATAATTTGCTCTCTTTTACATTTGTTTAAAGTATTAACAAAGCAAACCAACAGTCTGTTTTGTTATATTATAAAATACTCAGAATTGCAGATCCTGACTTTGTAGGTGATGTTAATTAGATCACCCTCCTCTGTTCATCTGTGCCTTGGAAATGCTGTTTAAGGTTCAGTGCAGACAAAATTTGTCTGTTTGTTCAAGTAAAGTAATAAAGCTGGGTCAGGAGCATCAAGATTCCGAACTTTGCTGATAATAAAAGGCTTGCTTTCTAATATCCTTCCACTGTAAAGAGCCTTGAGTGTAGAGCAGAGCAGGTTCTGTGTGAATGGGAATGAAGTTTCACATTCAGGCTTCATCCCATCAGTGCTCTAACTCATGGTCTTTACCCTCCTACTACCCCCATCTTTGCTTTGAGAGCTTGGCAAGTAATACTGCGTGTTACTGCTACGTGCAGGCTGATAACCATTCAGGAGGGTTTTGTGTTCTGGCTGGCTGACCTGCTGTTCTCTCTTGTGTCCTCTGAGACTCAACAAATGGTTTCTGAGACCTTGTCAAGCCTCCATAATAGCACATTTGGGATTACAGCATAGCTTTATTCATAGCTACGATTTTTTGTTAGGTACAAGGCCACTGCGAACTAGTTGCTAGTTTTTGTGTATTGCTGATTTCTCATTTGAGAAAGAGCTATTTGAGTAAATAGAGCAAATTCTGCACAGAAGCATATGAAGTCCTTAGCTTACGTAAGAAAGGTGCTGGATGAGCAACTTAATACTATGATTTTTTTTTTTTACAGACAATTATACTGATTTTGCCCTCTTGCCTCTCCTAGTGAAAGACTGACTTAAGCATATGAAGACTGAGATACAAAAGAGTTCTTGTAAAATTACAGGCAATACTTGTGCAAATACTGCTGTTTAGACAATTTCTATTCAACTGTCTTAGCTACCTTGACTTTAAGTGGTAGTATGGCAAAGCATCTTGGGCTTAGAATTTGTAGGAAAGAACTATAAGCCAGGATTTAAGCTGCAGATATTTTCTCTAAAGGACAAAATGTTTGAGAGAACATAGTGATTTTCTCAACTACAGATGATAGCCTAAACATCCAAAATTAAAATTAGTCTTGAAAAAATGCACATTTTGCTAACAGGGAAGAACACAACTAAAGGTCACTGAAACAATCTGCCTGTTTTATTCTGAAAGCTGTGTGCTGTGTGCTTGTAACACCTTGCATACAAGATGTTGACATTTGAATAAAGGACACTTGAGAGTTGCACTAAAAAAGAAGACTCAATTCAATACTGTGAATAATATGTGCAACTCAGAGCTTGGAATACAAATTACAGCAAAACCCTGATTCAACCTTGTGTTTTTGCCAAAGATGTGTTTTCTGGGAGAGGCATAGCCTTGCCCTGTGAGGGGGAGGGTTGTTGCAGGTGTACTTTCAATTACAGTTTGCATTCAGACACTGGATAATCCCACAACGAAGCCTTGGAAAGTCAGGTTTCATCAACTGTGTTTTTCCCACAGAACTACTGTGTAAGGCATGGAGAGTAACAAAAGCACCTGGAGCACGCTCAAGCTCTGCCTGAGCAGACTTCAGGACAGGGAGGCAGCAAATTTGTCCCCAAGTGTAATTTGAATCTTATCTGTGTTTTTGTACTTGAACGGCTTGGCATCCAAACTCTTTTTCTGTTTTGGGGATGAACGGCAATCCTATTTAAGCAGGGTTGAACAAAACAACCCCTCACAATTAAATGTGCTAACAGTGCCGTTCACTGTTAGTTCAATTTTATAAAAGCTCGACTGGGAGCTTATATGACTCTGCCAGATGAGTGTCAGATACTGAAGGACTCAAAATAAGAGTAGCTATTGCAGCACTGAAAGCTCCATGGGTAGAGTTCTGGGCACATGTAAGGTGGGGGACTGCATTTCCATCTGCCTGACTGTGAGATCGGTGAGGTTGCAAAGCAGAAAATACAGCAGCGAATGGCTTTGTTAGCCTCTTTGTTTAGGGGGATGCTGTTATCAGAAAAGGATGTGAGTCCTGGGGGACAGCAAGTCCTCCGTGGGACAGCAGTGTGCTAATGGCATCCTGGGGTGCATCAGGAAAAGTGCGGCCAGCAGATCTGGGGAGGTTTTTCTCCCCCTCTACTCTGCCCTAGTGAGACCACACCTGGAATACTGTGTTCAAATTTGGGCTCCCCAGTGCAAGAGAGGCAGTGACCTGCTGGAAAGAGCAGCAGAGAACCAGAAGGGTGCCTGGGGAGCTTGAGCATCTCTCCTATGAAGAGAGACTGAGAAACCTGGGGCCGTTTAATCTGGAGAAGACCGAGAGGATCTCTGATCTATGTCTACAAGTATCTGAGAGGTGGGTGTCAAGTGGATGGGGTCAATCTCTTTTTGGTGGTCAGCAGCAATAAGACAAGGAGCAATGGCTACAAACTGGAACATAGAAGGTTTCACCTCCACATGAGGAGAGACTTCTTTACAGTGAGGGTGACAGAGCCCTGGAAGGGGCTGCCCAGGGAGGTTTTGGCGTCTTCCTCTCTGGAGACTTTCAAAACCCACCTGGATGTGTTCCTGTGAGACCCACCATAGGGGATCCTACCTTGGCAGGGAGGCTGGACTTGATCTCTGGAGGTCTCTTCCAACCTCTAAGATTCTGTGATTCTGTGATTTTGTTGAAGACAAAACTTTGGGACAATGCATAGCTACTTAGTGAATCAGCAAACAGGAGAATCTACTCAAGAGTTGGCCTACAGTAAGATTCAGACAACAGTTTGAGCCTGCCTGTGACAAACATGGTTTGTCCTTTTCTGCTGGAGGGATGCTGAATCCACACATGGTTGAGAAATCTGCTTCATTAGTGCTTAACTTGAGTTGGAAGAATAATAAGTGGAGTGGTTATGGGAGGAGAATAGCTTCTTAAGGATAAAAGAGAGCCAAGAAAGTGAAATATTGTGAGCTGTTTTGGAGCCATTTTTGAAGCTTGGCTGGGTTCTCAGTGAGTATGTGTAGCTTATCAAGACACTCTGTAAAACCATCAGTTAGAAAAAATTGAGATGGGGAAATAATAGAATAAGGGAAACCCTTTGGGGTGAAGATACGTTCTTTGGAAAATTAAGTCTTCTATGAATGACGAATATAGAAGTAGAAAGTAAGTGATGGGATGCTAAGTGTGAAACTAGAGTGAGTGCATCCCTAGCAACCTCAAAACCACACACAAGCTCTCCCAACCTTGGGAAAGCTACTTGAGATGGTGATGAAATTAATGTTCCGTTTTCTGATGCATCAGTAGTACAATGCTATCTGTAGAACCAGGGCACCACTGACCTATGAAAGAACTGTTAAGATGAAGGACAGCAAGAGAAAGGCTTTAGTTTCGTCTGTGTGTAATGAAAGAATGTAAACAATTGGAGGCAAAGGAATGTATTACAGGATGTCTTAAATTGCAGTGTTTGGGGAAGTGGCCTTGAGAACAAATTGAAGAGTAGTCAGTCATCAAGATGAGATGCTTGGAAATCTGGAGGAGTTTAAAAATTAAATAAGGAAATTACTTACCAGAAAGTATAATCCAGTGCTTTAAGTTGTCTCAATCATGGAAGACTGATGTCACCACTGCTCTTTTCCAGTTTTTTAAGGGTTTTTTTGCAATGTGCAAACTAACAACTAGTAAGCTGAACCAAGAGGAAAGAGCTGAACAGATTTAATGCCTTCTAAGACTACTAAAATCCTGTGATAGAGTTAACATACAGGTTAAGGCAATGTTATGGAGGGATATTAATTGATGCGAGGTTATATTTACCTCAAAATTAATATTGTTTATTAATCTGGGCATTTAGGGGTCTTGCCCTACCCCTCCCCCTGGCACTAATTTTAATAATAATTGATTCTTTGCATGGTCATGGAAACATTATACAAATAACATAGGATCTAGAACAAATAACTAGCAATAATGTAACATTAATTGAACTGGAAGAGAAGGTTCTTGTGGTCAGTGTACTGCTTGCCCACTAGATGGACTCAGGAAGCTCCTTCCTGCATATGACAGAAGGCAATTGGTGAATTACAAGAGGCTTTAAGTATTTACTCACAAAATATTGGTCTCCTGATTCCGTGGGACTAACTACAGCTTCAAACANGGGCATTTAGGGGTCTTGCCCTACCCCTCCCCCTGGCACTAATTTTAATAATAATTGATTCTTTGCATGGTCATGGAAACATTATACAAATAACATAGGATCTAGAACAAATAACTAGCAATAATGTAACATTAATTGAACTGGAAGAGAAGGTTCTTGTGGTCAGTGTACTGCTTGCCCACTAGATGGACTCAGGAAGCTCCTTCCTGCATATGACAGAAGGCAATTGGTGAATTACAAGAGGCTTTAAGTATTTACTCACAAAATATTGGTCTCCTGATTCCGTGGGACTAACTACAGCTTCAAACAGTACCCAGACACTTGCAGAGGGTTCTGTCTGTGTCTTGTGAGCTGCTGAGACTTCCAGTGCTTCACAGGGTGCTCGGGAAAGGAGGCAGATTATCTCTGACCTGGTCCTGGCTCCTCTGGATGATCTGTGCACCTCCAGGACTCCCTGTCTAGGCAGAAGACTTCCAGGTGCAGGCAAGATGTCTTGCGATGTGCACATCACACTGGCTGTGCAGGCCGATTGCGTGAAGGCATTCAGAACCTGTTCCTGGTAAACTCGAGGCAGGCAGTTTCCAGGCAGTTCAGCAGAGCTAGCTTATATAAGCTCAACATGGCAGCAGGCAAGCAAGCATGAATACAATAG
>WBNM01030197.1:294334-324110 GCA_013399055.1 Ramphastos sulfuratus
AAAAAAAAATCGTTCGGATATAAATTATTTATACATCTCCATGTTTATCTTCTTCTGATGACGAATTGCTCAAGGGAGAACCCTAATCGAAACCAACAATTATTATTATTATTATTATTATTATTTAATGGTGGTCGGGGTGGTGCGAGTTATGATTATTTAATATTAATAAAGTATGTATTAATATTTTTATAATATCGTCTCGCAGTACCTAATTACCCGATCCCTGACATTGTCTAGCACAACAGCCAATATAGTTGATGTAATCTGTCTGTATTTCCAAAAGGAATTTTGTAAAGTCCCCTTTCAAAGACTTAGAGATGATCCTTCTTTGGTTAGAGAAGCTAGTTAGAGATGTGAATTACTGATGAAAGGTCTGTAGTGGTACCTCCTGGGAATCTGTTGCTCAAAAGTTTTGTTTTGAAATCATTGGTAAATGGCTTTGCTGATAAGTGTTACCTGGGATAGTGAAGGCAAGAACTGATTGTGAAGGCTTGGCCCTCAATATCACAGTCCTTCTCTAATATATCATACTCAACGATGTAAAGTGATGCGTATGGAAAAATGGTCCTTTCTTTACTCAAACAACAATAGCCTCTGAATCTATTATTCTATACGAAAAAGATTTGGGAGTTTATAATGATGGTTTTGTGAAAGTGCCAACTTAGTGCAAGTAATTGCTAAAGCACAGTGGGAATCACAAGACTTACCAGCAATGGAGTGCAGCACAAAACACATTCTTATTGTTACTGTAAATCCTATTTTCAGTATTGCAGGCACTTTTAATCTTTTCTTCCCAGGCAGGGTGTAATAGACTTAAGGAGGGCTAACAAGGATACTTTAATGTGAAGCAGTGTCTGTAGGAAAATGTGAGTCATTCCCATAGACATGGACTCTTCTATCTGTGAGAATGAGGTACAGAGAAAGTCTCTAGAATCCTGAGGGTCACTGAGAAGATAGGAAACAGTTATTCATTGACTAGTTAGATATATAAAACATAAGGGCTATTCATGAAGGAAATATCCTCGGTGAACCCATAGCATCTATAGTAGTGTGCTTCTGACTGTCAGGCAACTCTGTGACTTAAAATTGTCTTCTCACAATAAAAGTGTTTTGAAAGCAACAAATGCATTGCTTCTGCCATATAAACCAAATAATGTCACAGATTTGACTACTGAAGACAAATGTTCCAAAAATAGAAGTTACCCAATGAAATAATGTTTTTCTGAAATTCAGACCAGAGCTTTAGCCCTTTTTGTTTGCTTTTCAGAACAAATGCTTTGAAATGCTGAGCTTTTATGTAGCTTGTGCTTTCTGAAATAGTGCAAATATTGAGATTACTTGAAAGAAAGAGGAAAGTGCAAATAAAATTGAGCAATTTTTACCTTTATAGAGAATTTGTATACATCTCCCTTATATTGCGTTATGTGAAAGTAATGGTGGGACTGCTGTGTCCTTTATTAAAGCAGCGTGGAGCTTTGAGTCCTGAGTGGGGTATTGCTGCCTGTCAACTAGTCTCTTCATGAAAACAGTCTTTGTTGTTGTGTGGTTTTAAACATAGTTTTAGACTGGCTGTCAAATTACAATTTTGTGGGATGAGGGAGGAGAAAGTAATTAAATCCCAGTGATTCTTTCTTCTGGGGAAGTTTTGTGCTGGAGTTAATTGCAGGGCTAGGTGAGAGGTTGACTTTTAAATTATGGTCAGCCATTCTCCCTGTGGTTTCATTACCACTAGAAAGCAAGGAGTGAAGGCAAGAAGCATCTTGCTTTCTCTCCTTCATTTCTTCTCTAGCCATTCCTTCATTGTCTTTTGCTCTTACTAAATATTTTAATGTGGGTTTGGATGCTTGTCATACCCCACTGTAGACTAACAGAACTTGTAACCCAGGGAAAAAGAAGGAAATTGCATTTGCAAATGCAGGAGGTGAATCATGTCACGGAGGAGTGTGACACAGATCAGAGCTGGGATAAGTGAGCAGCAAGGGAAAGCTGTCAAGAAAAGGCTTTTCTTTTGACAGCAGCAAATTCTTAGATCAGAAGAACCACATGTACAGTGTATCAAAAATACTTGCTTGCTTTTAACTTCTTCCCAAACTGCTTGTTGTGGCGAAAGGTGCTAATTTAAAAAACAACAAAAAAAAAAAAAAGAGAACAAAAGGAATAAAGTGAATCAGTAATTGCCATTCACCACATACTATCAGCTGGCTCAAAAGCCTTAGTGTATATTGGCTTGCTGTTGATGGTGTTTCCTCCAGCTGTGGAAATGACCTTTCTTTAACCACTAAAAGGTCTGATTACTGAAGGATTTGTTTTGAAGTAGAAAATATTCATGGCTTAGGCCTTAGTATCTGATAAGAATAATAATGCTGTCCAGAATAGCAATCTTGCCATGTTCTGTATTGGAGTACAGATAAAGTATGAATGCCTGTGTTAGATCCTTAGTAAATTCAGTTCAGTCCATCTTCTCTGTCGCGGAAGGGGTAATTAGCTACTGCGAGACAATATTTCAAAAATATTAATATATAGTTTATGAATATTAAATAATGGGAACTCGCACCACCCTGACCACCATTTAATAATAATAATAATAACAATAATAACAGGCTCTTTGCAATGTCATGGAAACTATGTACAGGTTATAACAGGATCTGGAAACAACTTTTAAATATATACATTAACTATACTCAAATTAAACTGAAAAAGAGGTTTGCGGTCAGTATACCACTTGTGGCCAGTACGCCGCTTGCCCCCTAGATGGACTCAGGGAGCGCCTTTCTGCTTATGGCAGAAGGCAATNCTCCTGTAATAATTCCTCTGTATTAGCATTTTAGTGAGCTTTATAGTTCTATTTTCACATGAGATCTTGTAAATTTAGATCCAAGTCCATGAAATGTGCTTTAGTAACAAACCGTTCTTTGTAATCTTCTACCCTTTTGTAAAGGGGTGTGTGGTGGGTTTTTTTTGGTCTTTAAGCACGCCTGATCTAAACCTTACATACTTGATCATGCACAAATTTTACTGTTACTTGGTCATGCTGAAGCATTACTTCTCTTTCAGGATGTAATGTCTTTCTGAGAAGGGAGGTTAAAAGCAGCAAGGAAGAGCACAAACTGGCCTTTTTCTCCTTCTGAATATGCTGCATTCTACTTGCGTGCTTTTTTGTACATCATATGTGTGTCTTTAAAAGGAAAAAATCCACCACCCAGGCATGCAGATTTGTTGAAATGTCTTAGAGAAGCGTTTACTTTTTTTATTATTCTACAGTATTTAGTGTTTCCATCTAAATATGATGTTGCTGTTAGTCCTTCCTTAAAGTTTAATTAATCTGGAAATTACTGACAATTTTGAAGATAATTGCTGTCTAGTAGTGAGATAATGTGTTTTCTGTTACCTTACTGTGAGAAAAAGAGACAAGAGAACAATAGGGCAATTAAAATTAAAGATTAAGTTTCTGTCAACTTCTGAGTTCTGCAATTTATTTAAATGTAATGATAGGACTAACACTTCCTCAGGCTCACCAAAACTTAATGGAACCATATAGCACGTCGAATGAAACTTGGATTGATGTAGCTGTAGTCTGTGGCATGCCGTTATAAAATTAAGGGCTGCATTGATTATTGGGAGCTATTGCTCCGGATAATATGGAAGGTCTATCTAGCTGTCTTTGACCCTTAACTTTAGCAGATCTTCAGAAAATGAAGCAAGAGTAGGGTGAGCACATAGTGGTGCTTTCCTACCAACACATTTCTGCTTCATCTCTCATCCAGAAATACTGTCTTAAAGTGAAAATTAAAATTTGGCTTTCTAGGTTTCTGCTGTGTTGTTAGCCTGTAGTTCTTGCACTGTTTAAATAGAAAGGAAAAGGAACACCTGAAGATATGGAGGATATCATGCCTGACTTACTAATTTTCTTTCTCCTTACAGTAATTTTACTCTGTTTTAATCTGTCATATTCTCTCTCTGAAACCAGTGAAGACGTAACTAGTGTTTTTGATATTAGTTAGATCTTCTGGGAGCCTCTGCACATCAGCATCTATGAAAATGAGAAAATGCCCTTCGAAATGTACCTATTGGAGAAGACAGCAGCTCCTCAAGTTTTGTGCTGCTGTAGTGTGAATGTAGAACAGCACTGACTCCCAAGGTTGTTAGTGATTTTGGCAGGGCAGTATGCTGGCTGCTTCCTCTTCCCAAACACTGTCTTGACTAATCTGTAAAGCTGCGTGCCAGTGCAGCTCTGCTCGTGGTTGTGCAGTGGTCTGGTAGAGCAGGGCTGCTGCATTGTTTGCAGGCTCTCCATTCAACTCTTAACTGATCCTAGATTTTACGAATGTGTTTCCATGCGTTTTTTCACTCATATTTTTCTTTCATATCTTGTGTTTGAAGAAGTTGATAACACTTTGTAGTGGAGGGGGGTAATTAATTACTGCGAGATGATATTTAAAAAAGTTTATTAATATTAAATATTCAGAACTCGCAACACCCCGATCACCAATAACAGGTTCTTGCATCATTGTGGAAACTATATACAAGTTATAATAGGATCTAGAAGTAACTAGTGAATATATACATTAATTGAACTCAATTAAACTGGAAGAGAAAGCTTTGCGGTTAGTGTACCGCTTGCGGTCACTACACCGCTTGCTCACTAGATGGACGCAAGGAGCTCCTTTCTGCTTATGGCAGAAGGCAATTAATGATTACAAAAGGCTTTTGGTATTTGCTCACAGAAAATATTATCTGACAGTACTCAAGGCTCGTGGCAGGGTTGCTGTCAGTAGCTGTCAGAGGCTTTAGAGTTTCCCCAGGCTTCTGGGCACTGGAGAAAGGAGACAAGACGATCTCTGACCTGTTCCTGGCTCTCTGGGTGATCTGTGTCATCTCCAGGGCTTCTGTCTGAGGAGAAGGCTTTCAGGTGCAGGCAGGATGTCTTGTGGTGTGCAGTCCCAGCACAGTGTCACGCTGCCTGTGCAGGCTGAACATGTGGAGGTATCAGAGCCTGATCCTGCTTCGCTGGGGTCCCACACAGCTCAGGATCAATGAGGCAGCAGGCATGGATGCAATAGCAGACACACCTTGTAATGGCAAAGCGCAGGCAGTGCTCCCTGCTCATCTCCTTTTTTATCCATACAGCCCGAGACTAGTGGGCCTTTGAACACAGGATAGCCAATCAAATGGCAGTTATCCAAGATTTGACCATATTTGGTTAAGACATAGGCTTGCTTTACCCTTTTTTGGGCAGAACACGGGCCTTGCACAAGACAACCCTGTGCACCTTGTTTACCGCAGGGTCTGGGCAGGCCACAGACTCCAGACTTAGTGGCTCCAGAGTCTTTGTCCTCTTTCCTGTGGTTGCTCTCCCCAAAACAGAAGGAGGGAGAGCAGAAAAACATGCCTGGGCAAGCCAGGATATATACAAGCCTAATTTGGCCTGCTTAGGCCTACCACGACATACTTAAGCTGTTTCCATATCTCCACAGTAATGAAATTTCCCATTTGGGAGTGAGCAATGTTACAGGTGTGTGACACTGTAAAGCTCCTCGTGATACCAACATCTGCATGAGTGTGAGGTGCTGCTTCTAGCAGCAATCACAAAAGTATAGGAAGTCACACTATTCTATGAACTGTGTTTATCTTCATCTGTACATCAACTGGTACCAACTGTTCTTTATTCTCTTTGCCTTTTCCTGGAAAGTCTTTGGGGGTAACTGTGCAGGGAAGAAGAGTAGTTGTAAACTGCTCTTTATAGCTGAAATCCTTGACAAAGTAGCTCTGACTCCTAGCTTTCCTGACTCAGTTGCATTATTTGTGATCCTTTCTCAGTTATTTATACATAAGAGGCTTTTATGACAGAATCTGGATTTTTATCTGATTTTTGGCAGATTTCTTTCCTGAAAGGAACAAGCTAGAACCTATGATGGGATAAACCTTAAGCTGCTTGTAAATACATTTAAATACTCTGGGCTTGAGTAAATCTGAACTTTAAAAATAGTTGTGCAGGAGGCAGTTTATAATAGAGAAGATAATGTTAACCTATTTTCTGTACGTTTAATGCATGTTACAGGACTACCCTATTTTTCAGTGTATTTTTAAGTTCAGTCAGATAAAGCAGTAATTTGAGTTTCTTCTGGTCTTGATTTGTCCAACTTGTTTTAGCCAGTGTAACTGAAGTTCTTTTCTTTGGTAATAAAGCAAAACTCACAATTTGCCCTTGGACTATTAAACATTTTTAGAACAATCTCATTTTGGAGTTTATATATATTTAATGCTTAGAGAAGCAGTAGAAATAAAATAGAATCATAGAATCAGTCAGGGTTAGAAGGGACCACAAGGATCATCTAGTTCCAATCCCCTGCCATGGGCAGAGGCACCCTACCCTAGATCAGGCTGGCTAGAGCCCCATCTAGCCTGGCCTTAAACACCTCCAGGGATGGGGCCTCGACCACTTCTCTGGGCAATCCATTCCAGGGTCTCACCACTCTAATGGTGAAGAGCTTCCTCCTCATGTTCAGTCTGAATCTACCCACCTCCAGCTTTGCTCAGTTCCCCCTTGTCCTGTCACTACGTGATCTCCCAAAAAGTCCCTCCCCAGGTTTTTTTTGTAGGCCCCCTTCAGATACTGGAAGGCCAGGATAAGGTCACCTGAGACCCTCCTCTTCTTCAGCCTCAACAGCCCCAACTCTTTCAGTCTGTCCTCATAGCAGAGGTGCTCCAGTCCTCTGATCATCCTCATGGCTCTTCTCTGGCAATGCTCCAGCATGTCCACATCCCTCTTGTAATAGGGACTGGAGAACTGGATGCAGTACTCCAGGTGGGGTCTCACCAGAGAGACTATAAGGTGACCCTCAAGGACCTGTAAGTAAAGGACATATTTCTGGTTTATACTGTTTTCCTATTTTCAGAGAGTATACTTTTTGAGCTATGGTAAGTTTTTCCAGGTGACAGAATTATTTCTGCAGTGGTTGTAGGACTCACCTGCAGCATTTTGGCAAAGGTGAGTGTACTGCATCAAGCTGATGTAGGAAGAAAGTACTAGGTAAAAGATAAACTATGTATATCCTGAATGTGGACAAAAACAGTTGTGCTTCTGCCTTTAGAGAACTCCAGTGCTCATCTGAGCATTCAGCAGACCGTTTGAATTCAGTAATGTAGCAGAAAGTATACCAAGCAAAAAACTGGGAATACTTTCCCACTTTCTGAATACTCAACTGTATCTGAAAAATGAATGCTTGTTAGTACCAGCTTTTAATGTAGAATGTATTTTCTGATGATTTACATCATCTTTCCTATTTGGCTGTAGCCTCTAGCATCACAGAATTGTAATACCTGCTTCTGTGCAGGTGTAGCCCTTCAGCTTTGCACATTTAAATGTATGCAGTGCTAACCGCAGAGTTTCATACATGAAATTATTTGCCAGTTTTTTTCAATCTCGGCCAGTTGGACAGTGACTATAAACCTGAGTAAACTTTATTTGGTGCATTTTTCACCTGTGAAGGCTCTGTATGTTAGATATGCTTATTGAGGCTTAACTCCTGTAGACAACTCAGCCCCACACAGCTGCTGATTGAATTGGAATGAGAGAGACAACTGAAAGGGTCAGAAGTGAAAATTCAGCTTATGGGTTGAGGTAAAAATTTAGTAAGTAAAGCAAAAGCTGCATACACAATCAAAGCAGAAAAAGGAATTAGTTCATTGCTCCCTGCCCTTAGCTCAGTTCCTTGGTGCATCAGCCATTGCACCCAATTTAGCAGCATCTGTGGATTTGTTGAGGATGCCTTCCATCCTGGTGTCCATTTGTAAATGAAGATGTTATATCGGCCCCCGTATGTGCCCTCAGGGATGCACTGACAACTGGCAGCCTGTTGGATTTGTACCATCGATTACAACCAAGTCTGGCAGTCCCATTGATTTGTCATCTGTTCAGTTAGCTTAGCTGTCCAAGCTCTCTAATTTGGCTATGGGTATGCTGTGATCACGTCACAAAATTTGCCAAGACCAAGTCAACATCCAGTACTTTCCCTTTGTCCACAGAATTAATGCTCTTACCATATAAGACAATCAGGTTGATAAGGCACCACTCATCCTTAGAAAATCCTTGCCAGCTGTTTGCAGTCACCACTTTTTCTTCATGAAAATAGCCTCCCAGGAGGGTTTGCTGCATAACCTTTTCAAGAACTGAGGTTAGACTGATTGGCTTATAATATCATTGAACCTTTTTGCCCTTCCCAAAGACTCCTGATATTTGCCCTTTTCTAACTGTCAGTAATCTGCCATGATCCCACTGACCTTTTGCAGATGATGAAGTGGCTTTGTAATGACATTTGCCAGCTCTGTTAAGCACCCTTGAATGCACCGTATCTGTTCACATGGTCTTTTGTGTGTGTGTGTCCAGTTTGTTGAAGTCATCCCTAATGTGGTATACTTCTACTTTATTTTACCGAGACTGTACCACAAACCTTGGGAATGTGGTGGCTGTGACAATGTAATGTGGTGTGAAAACCAGCAACAAGAAATCAGTGAGAATCTCTTTGGTGTCCTTTGTCACTTGGTTCTCCACCACATCTGTTTTCTGGGTTGGTAGTTAAAAGATGCAAAATGCAAAAATAAGTAACACTCCAGGTACAAAGTCTTGCCAGAGGAAAATCTGTTTGGTGCTGTGAACGTGGTGTTGGATGAGGAAATGGGGTAATTCTGTTCTTCCCAAGTCGTCATTTGAATAGACAACAGTCTGCCCTCACCTTGCTGTACTTTCTAGAAAATGACATGTTGTTTTGATGTCTGTTGAAGTGTTTGTAGCATTGGCACTTAGTATAAAGGTGTGCAGTCTTTCAGCTTCAAGAACTGCATTGGTGTATTCATATGCTTCTGAGTAACTGAATTGATGCTTCTTCAGGTAGAAATCATTGGATGTTATGTGTGACTCAGGTGGTTTTTCATGTATTTAAAATTTTGATTTAAAAACAAAAAAATAACAGTGCTGTGATTTGGGGGAGGAGGCGGGGGTGATGTCATAATGTGAAAATTCTAAGTCTCTTAAACGTTCTAACCTTTACCTATGTGTTTTGCTGAGTTCTTCCTTCCATCTCAAATCTGCATATGGAGTATGTCCATGTATTTCTTACGTTTTACTGAAATTTAGCAGAGGAGGGGACACCAAAAAAAATGGTAGCATCCCACTTAGTTAACTCCATATTTAAATCTTTCCTATTGTATGCTATTCTGATACAAGTAAACTATAATAAACCATCAAATTAATTATTTCCTTGCTAGATATTCTGGTAGATAATAAGGGTTTAGTATTTTTTGCCTTACCTGTCTCCTTACCAGGTATGAAAGCTTGCCATGTTTTGCTTCTAGTAGTTACGATGTGCTACTGTTCGTAGAGTTGAGGGCTTGAGATACTAGGTGTTCGTCTTGGTGAGTGGTTACAAGCTAACATGCTCTACAACACAAATTTCTGTTTGACTAGTAAAGTAAAAATGCTGTATTTAATACATTCACATAACTTAGAGTTAGTAGTGCTGTGGCTGAATCACTCCAGCAGTAGTATACCAGTTGTGCTTAGTCAGGATGTATTCCTTTTACTACTGTTGATGTTAATGGAATTCTCAAGGGTGGGATTAAAAAATCCAACCATGTGTTTTATTGCTACGCTTCTCTTTCAGTTACCAAGATTTTTGTATTCTCTAGGGAATAAGAACCATAAACAATTAACAGATTCCTTAGAATTTTCTGTAGAAGAGATCCTGCATTTATAATTCCCCATGGTAACTAAAAGACTATAGAGCCTATTTTCCTCAGATATTTAATTGCATCCAAGTTTTACATTTCCGTGTTTATACAGACAAAAATATTCTTAAATTGTGACCAGTTAATTTTGAATTAGTGTGTTCTTGGTTTGTTTTGGTTTTTTTTATCTGTTACATAAATTCAGGTCTGTTACCACTGATTTCAAGGCTTCAGTACTTCTGTTCTGCTATCTCACAAAATCATGGAATTGTCAGGGTTGGGACCTCAAGGATCATCTAGTTCCAAGCCCCCTGCCATGGGCAGGGACACTTTCCGCTATATCAGGTTACCCAGTGCTACATTCAGCCTGACCTTAAAAACATTCAGGGATGGGGCTTCCACCACCTCCCCGGGCAACCTCTTCCAGTGTCTTGACACCCTTATGGTGAAGAACTTAGTCCTGACATCTAATGTAAATCTACTCTGAATAAAGGATATACTATATAGTATTGTGTCAGTGCATTTGTGCCAGATTTGATACATGAGGTAAAATAACAGTGGAACTGATATATTTTTTTTCTTAAACTGCCTTTTATGTAATGTCTCTTTTTTCCTCCACATGTAGGATATTTTCTCCTGCCTTGTTAAACACATTTATGCCTAAAATATGCTTCTAAATAAAAGGTAGAAATAACAGACATTTGAATACTAAAGCTTTGCAGTGTGCTTATGTCCTCCGCTTGTATGCGGCAACTGGGCAGAGCAAATGGGTGAGTGGTTAGTTGCCCACAGTCCTGGGTTGCTCTAAGGGCAGAGCAAGATAGACATGGGATCTCTGTATCTCAGGTCTTTAACTGCCTTTTAATGTAAGAAAACTAATTTTCAGAGACTTCTTATTTCATCTACTGCTTTGAGGAGACCAAATGGTATGTTCTTGAAGCACCTTGTCAAATGTCAGCATTACAACAATGATTGTAAAAGAGCACACACAAGTGAAAGTGTGTTCTTCCAGTTTTGTTCAAGCAAACAGCTGAAGTCGTGTTTTGCCCTCTTTTTTTAATTGTAATTTTCTCCTAAAAATCTCCAAAGTCTACCATCTGGTATGGGGAATTTTAGTCCAGACTTAATTTGGCAAGATTTTGACCAATTAAAGTTAGTTGTGTAATCTTATATGTAAAACAGACTTCATCATAGAGAGGGCTAGCAGAATGCTTGTAATAATACTAGTTGTGTGGCAGCACTACTTAGACTGAGGGTCTCCTTCCCGTACTTTGAAATCTAAGCAGATAAATGGCAAGAGTAACCTTCAGTGTGATCCTGTTTTGCTCCATGTTCTGTCAGTGATAATGCTTGTAACTATCAGTTGTGTGGTAGCACGTCTCATGAAATGGAAGTCTTCTCCAAACACCTCAAAAAACTAAGTAGATGAGCACATAGGGCACTGACAGTGACCAATGTCCAATCCATTCTGCTTTGTCTTTGTATCTTGTAACTGCTGTGAGCCATTGCCAGCTAAGGCAGATAGAAGGTAAAATGATTCTTCGCTGAGAAAGTGTCTCTGTCTTTTTGTATCAACCGCATAGGAGATCTCTGTGGCTGGAAAGCAGATTTGGGTTATATTCAGTAGCTGCTTTTGGAGTGGTCCATAACTCCCTTATCCACCATAAATTTGTGTAATTTGATTTGAAATCTGTTTACACTTCTCATCCCTTCAATGTTCTGTAATTGTGAGTTGCACAGTTTAATTATGTGCTTAATACCGTAATGTTTTCTTGCTTTCAGGCTTTGTGCAACTTGTTTTGCTCTAGGGTGAGAAATAGGAAATTGGTCTGTGCTGACATCTTCTTTTGGCCAAGTGTTTGTGCTCAGCATAGGCTCATTGTCTTCCAGACTGGGAATTTTGAGGGTTTTATTGTATAGAAGCTTTTTAACGCCTACTGTTGTTATTCTCCCTACCCCATTTTTCGTGTTTGTCAAATCCTGTATCTTTTCCCTTCTTTTATCTTACTGAATCCATGTAATTGCCCTCTTATTGAAATCTGCTCTCGCCCACTTGCTGTTTTGTTCTTCCTCCTTGTTAACTGTGTTCAGAATTTGTCCATTAATCTCCCACTTCCTCTCTTTCCTCTGTTTTGAAAGATTGTTGTTAACAGTGGGTAGTCTTTAAACCCTGTGAAGAATCTCTTGGACAGGACATAAAAATTTGAGGGATTAAATGGCTAGTGATGAATAGGAGAAAGTGTGTTTCAGGTAGCAATGCAGCAATTCAGCGCTTTGCAAGTATTTGGTGAGAGCAGGAGGAAACAAGTGCATATGTTTTAAATGCCTGACTACAGTTTTGTCTTATTTGCCTGTAGGATGTTTGAGCTGTGTGTTTTGGTTTTTTTCTTTCAGTTAAAAATCCAGTGAAAGCTGGATTAATGAAAAATCAATAAGGATTCTTATTAATTTATAACCTGCATATTTGGGGCCATACAAGTGCTCCTAACATTGAGGGCAATACTGTTAAGTGCTCCATCCCCTAGGAGTGGACGCTGTGGATACCAGCCCACAAATGTTCGAAGTCTGAGCTCTGTGAGGATGGACAAGAGTTCATTGTCTCTTACTACAGTGTATCTCTTCTTTGTTTTGCTTTTGGAGTTACTAATAGGTATTCATTTTAAACAAAGTAAGGATGCACACCAGTTAAAGAGGTGGTGGCATTGTTTTTAAGTGTTATACATGTTTAACAACTGGAGAAACAATTCTATGTATTTTCCAGATTATACAGATTCTTTTTTTTTTTTTTAATTAACCTTGGTAGCTTTATTAATTTGAGAACAAAATTTTAGGGCACTGTTGTGAAAAACACATTAGCTTACCTTTTAACAAAAAAAAGTGCTTTGTTACTGTGATGCTACTTCTGGGCTACTCAATCCATTAAAATATGGGGGAAGACTAACTGTGTCCCAGAGTAATACATTTGTGGGAGACGTAGTCCTAGCAAGAGTTCCTCTAAATGTTTATTTTGTTCTTTCCTTAATAAGAGAAACTTCCTTACTGCAGGAGTAGAGTGATGGAGCACTGAAACAGCCTGCCCAGAGAGGTTATGGAGTGTCTCGAGACTTTCAATACCTGCCTGGATACATTCCTGTGTGGTCTGACCTGAATGATTTTGCATTGGCAGGGGTATTGGAGTAGATAATCCCCAGAGGTCGCTCTCAACCCCTACCATTCTATGAAATTCTGATCATTGTGTTTTTGAAAATCCCTATTTATTTAGTGAGAGGAAACTTGTATTTCAGCTTTATCATGGTAGTGTGGTTAGCTTATGATTTAGTTGAATACCCAGACATGAAGCTAACAAAGAATTCAAAGAAAACAAGACGCAGAAATTGTACTAATTGTATTAATTATATAATAATTATACCCAATTATTATTATTTACATTAATTGCATTAATTAAACTGTCTTCTGAATGGTGGTGATGAGTTCACTTTGAATTCATGGTGCAATTAAAAAAATTTCCTTTCTTTTTTCACAGGAAAGATGATAAAGATTACGCTTTAAAGCAGATAGAAGGTACTGGAATTTCTATGTCTGCGTGCAGAGAAATAGCAGTAAGTAACAATAGTTCTTTCTACTTGCAAGCAGCCTTATTAAGAGTATTAATTTGAATGCATACTGGGTTTTGTTTGCCTTGTTATGATCTACTGTGGATGCTACATTTTTATCATAGAAGTATAAAATGAACACAAATGTTATGGAAGACTCTGCACCTGTTAACGTTTGCTGTCTAAAAATGAGTGGTTTTGAGTTACAATTTACTGCTTACCTTAGGGCAGATTAACTTTTAAATGCAGTAGTTGAAAAACATGATTACAGTCAGTGGCTTACACTACACGCTTGATCTGACTTTTGCATTAGTGCTTCAGTTGTTTTCCTAATGAGATTAGTTCTTATTGGCTCATGATGATTAAAGCATGCCCTTTTGTCTTTAAGGGAAGACGTTGAACTAAACTGCAGTGTTGTTGCCTTGGAGGCTGTAATACAACCCTGAATATTAGTCAAATATTTTCTTAGGCTATTCAGGTTTATATTTCTGTGTTCCATGTTGTTAAACTGGTGAATAATGTGGTCTAGTTGTGGTTTGGAAGAAGCTTGCAAAGAAAAACTGGTAAAATTGGTGTTTCGAGGTTTAACTGTTGTATATTCTTCTGCTACAGTGCTGCTGGCATTTATTTTACTTTGTAGTCTTGCAGCTGAAATTTCTTACTAAAAGGAAATGCATGTAACAAGTGGTTGAGGGGAAGTGAATAGTTTATTTTCAATCCATATTCCTCAAGAGTCTAAAGCTACATCTACTGTAATTTCACTTTTATTGATTGAACTGAGTTGTTTCCTAATTTCTCAACTTCCATTTATGTTTGTGGTTTCAAAAATGTGTTTTCTTGAACTGAGCGAAGTGGGAAAAAAAGTGAAGTGCAGATAGTATTTTTCAGGAGAAGCTCTTCCTGCCCCTTATAAGCTAAACTTCCCTGTCATCACAGACATCCACTTGGCAGAAGGGGCTTGGCTGGTGTTAGGGAGGTGTCTTTGTTCTGGTTCTTGTTCTGATTATGACTGTAACTCAGGAGGGATTTGGCCTTGTTGTGTGGCTTGAAGTGTGGTGTGGCAGCATCATCCCAAAAAGTAATAGCAGAGAAGCAAGAAGAGAGGCTTTCTCCTTTCTCTATTGCAGCATACACCCTTTGAAGAGAACAGCAATACAGTACAGAACCCATATGGGACAGAGTTAGTGGGATAAGGAAGGGAACATACTGAAGATATGAGGAATGCCAAGAAAGCAGACATCAGGAGCAAGGGGAGAAGTGTAGCCCAGAGGCAGGTGTATAGTGATGGAAGTAGTAAACCGAAGCAGCGTATCTTGAGCCATTATTGACTTGGTTTCCAGTTGTGCTTCTGCTTGCAACTGCTGATACTGTGGTTGAGTTTTCCTGCAGCTGAATTAATAATTCACTGGTTTTGAATCTCTTTACTTTTTTTTTGGTGCTGCATTTTGAAGTTAACAGGAGATTTTTTTCCCTGAAATGTGTTCATCTTAATTCCATTACATAGAATTCTCCCTCTGTCCTATCAATTAGTAAAAGGGAAAAAAGGATACCTTACTATGGAGATAGGTCAAATTGAGAATAATAGCCATCCTGTTTATGTTGGTTATGCAAGTATGTGTAGTACATATATTAAAACATTAATGAGCTGATCAGCAGTGTTGTACCCTAAAATGTTATCTGTACATCTGATATAAAATTTTGTTGTCATAATTAAAATAAGTCTGAATGCCAGACTTTGGTGTGATGTGTTCTGGACTACCTTAATTAATGCATTTTATGAGCATTGTGGTATTAAGAACTACTAGGATGACTTGGTTTGCGTTATGAGGTGTGTACTTATACATGTTTTACTGTGTGACTCTGGAAAGAGTCCCAGTGAAACTAATTCCCCTCCCCTTCCCTGCTAACTCCAGTTTTGGAATATCAAATGACTTTATGTTTACAAACACCCACAGCCATGCTCCTAAACTTCTGTTTAATGCAGACACCTGAGTGGAAGAACAGCATCGCATCTTCAGAAAAAACCCTCAGCTATTGTGATGTATCAATATATCAATTACAGGGAAAGGCTTGGAACTAGGTCAGAGATGTCAGCTGAAACAACTGTAACTCAGTTATGGGACAGCTCAACCCCTATATATAGGGATTATATCAAGGGACTTCCTTGATTTTTTTTTTCTTTTTTTTTTTAGTACTTCCTGCAGTGTGAGAACTTAGACCTCATGCTCAAGTACCTAGCTAGCTTCCTACTCTGTTCAAATAAGAGGGCTTTTTTTCAGTTATTTGAATGTAAACTGTTTAACTGGTAGTATTAGCAATTATTGTCCCAATTGTGCTAAATGCATAGTATTCTTTTTTTTAATATCGAGATAATTGTAGCGTTACATCGTTAGTTACTTCCTCCATTGACCCACCTTGGTAGGCAATTGCGAATCTTCCCCCTTCCAGAACTTTAGGGATTTGGCTGCTCATCTGTTGTTCTCTGCAGATGTGTGTATTACATGGGATTCTGGGATTCTTTTTGTGGTCTAAGCTTCCACTTCTCAGCATTTAAGTAGGCACTTAAAACTACACAATCATTTGGTATAGGTGATTCTGCTCTGCATGGGGGTTGGACTAGGTGTTCTTTCAAGGTCCCTTCCAGCCCCTGACATTTTGTGATTCTGTGATTTAGTTGACCACTATGCATATATCAGAAGTAATGGTTTCTTAGCAGTTTTTTCGTGTAGTGAAAGGTGACAAGGTATTGAACAAGAGAGAGGTTTGATTTGACATCTTTGGCAAGTCTAATGACTTTCAAATGCTTTAATAGTAGTATGATATGTAAAATGTAAGTTGTAAATGGTTTATCAAGCTATGTACATTTTTTAGTGTAGTTTTGTCAGTGGGACAAAGATATTGATTAAATGGAAATTGGAATCCTTAGGAATCATGTTTTCTGTGAATAGCAGAATTTGACCAAGCCTGACATCCTGTGTCTGTCTCATCTGGATTCTTCATTAACCTCCTTACTTTCAGAGAGCCCTTAACACTTCTTCTAATCCTCTGAATGTGTTTGGACATAAGCAGTGCTACTGAATATTGATTTGTATTTTTCTTTTCCCTTGACATTTTGTGTTGTCAGGCTTATTTTCCCTCCTGCCCCCCCCCAAATATTTAGTACTTCAGTAGTTAAAACAAAAGAACAAAATAAGGCAACAATTTGACACAGTTGTATGTTTGAAGAACTGCAACTTGAAAAATATATTATCAGCTTCATAATAAATTCATAGGGTGAGCAGCATTGTCACTTTTTCTTTAAGTTTGCCTTTGTAAGCTTTCATTTGAACACTTTTGAAAGGAAAACAGTAGGTATCTTGTTCTCTTTTAGCACTGTCAAGTCAGATGACTTAGAGCATGAAAATTTAAAATCATATTTACATTGAAACAAACAGACCTTGACTGTGCTGGATAGCAGCTGAGCAACTTGGGATTTAAGAACTGTAATGAAAAATGGATTTTAGTCTAAATAATTTTGAAGTACCTGAGTAGAGCTCCTAGAGTAATAGGAAGTGAAGAATAGTAATTAAAAAATTCTAAATAAAGTTAAGAATATATAATTGGGTGACACCTCTCAGGTTGTCATGGCCTCCTCTTGCAGATGAGCAAAATGCACCTTCCAAAATTTCTTTTCCTTACAAGTTTAACTTGCTAAAAATCTCTGACAGCAGTTCCTGATTCTCATTCTAGTAATGATTCTGTAACTATTATTCAGCCTTCAAAGCCAAAATGAATCATGGCTAGTTCATAGCCATTTGTACTTAGTGTTGTCAATCTGCTGGAATAGCTCTTCTCTCTTGCATTTGCTATAGAGAGAGATGCTGTTTCTTTCTCTGGCTTTGTTGTGGCAGACTATAAGGATTTTGGCTTGGTGTGCTGGCTGCTTATTATGCAGTAGGCTCTCCCTTCCCCTAGGTGTAGGCTTGGGCTTTCTTTGCCCTGCTGTGGTTGGAGTATAATCTTCCCCAAATTGGCCAGAATTGTGCATAGTATTTCAGGTAATGTCTCACTACTGTAGCAGTAGTTCCACTGACATCTTATCTGCCCGAATCTTTTTCAGTCATCTTCTAGTCTAGAAATCACTTCTACTATTGATTGCAATCTGCTTTTTGTTTCAAGTCCCTGTGTGCCTGTCTTCCATCTTAAAGCCTTAGTGCAACTATTAATATGTGATGTGTGTTTTTGCTGGATTGATTGGTGGAACTGATGCATGAAATGATTATTACATTTTGAATTTATACCATCAAACTAGCAAGGTGACACAGTAGTGATTTTTGCTGAAGTGAATGCTTTGCTTGACATTGCCAATGGCTTTGTGCCTAACCAGCCTACTGACCATCCTAAGCTTTGGGAGAAATGTGTTGTGCAGCACTGAGGGGAAGGCAGTGAAAGCATGTATCTGCCTTTTTCTGAAATAGCTGATGTCCTGGGACAGGACATCCAAGAAACTTTCTGGGCCGGATCAGCTGGCCAGTTGCTCTAACAAATGAGTCCATGCTTGATGATATAAGTAAACATAGGTATTGCAATGTTAAGCAGGCTGCATTCCCTGTGGCCTGCGTACAGTAGCAAGCATCAAGAGTGTGGGTGGAATGACCTTTGCAGTAAAGCTCGAAATGCTCACTTAGGTGGACTGCAGTGTGTTGCCTCATGAGAAGTGTCTGTAGTGGTGGAGAGCTGTACAGGACATGTGGGAATATTTGCGGAGAAAGGAGATGATGTTCATAAAGACTTGTGCTGAGTTCAGCTCATATTTGATGTGAAGGGTAATTATTGTTAGTGTCCCTGTGCAAGAACAGATTTGCCATAGTCGTGTGGCAGTTTGCCAGGCTGCCTTAGTGTTGCTGTTGATTATTTAATAACATCCATCTTGCCTTACCCTGCTTTGTCCTTGGTCATGAAGCGATTTAAAATTTTATGCATTGTTTGGACACTTTCATTTACTGTCTCTCAGCTGTCCCATGGTTGTGGAATGAGTATTTCTGCATTTGAAGAGGGCAATGGGGAAACTTTAACGCGAACCCAGGACTTGTACGTAGAGATCCTGTTCCCCTTAATATTTGTAAAAACAAGGGCAGGAACAATATAAGGTTTTAACACTCAGGTCAGAACGGATGTATCAGTATCTTCATAATTGGATGGGTTTTTTTATTTCTGTGGAGTTGAGCCTTCTTTATAAGGAGCACCAATACTGGTGGAAAGTTTCCTGCTTGTAGAAATAATTTTTAACCATTGCGTGGTATGCAAATGAAAAAAAAAGCTGCTTTGAGAGGCAAATGCATATTTTTTTTGTCTACTTTCTCCTTGTGTTCTGTAGAACCGAAATAGAATCACTAGGACAAGCAAGACCTTTATCAGCAGCAGGCATTGTACTGATAGTCAAACTGTATTTCTTGCAGTCTACTTTGTCTTCAGTGCACTCTTGTCAGCTGCTGGACATGAGTCAAGTCATCTGGTAGGAAAGGTATGTGGTGTGTGAGCTAGAGAGGCCTGATTTATAGAGAGTGAGGTTTCTGGAAATGCTGTTTAAAACCCTTGTGATGTGTTATCATCTGCTTGAGCTTTCTGCCCCTTAGACAGTGTTTGCATTTGTTCTGCATTATGAGAGTTCTGGGGCATTTCAGCATTTCCAAGACAGTGATTCAGGGATCATCTGTCACCACCGCAGCAATCACTTCCTTATTCTGATATTTTTGCTGATGTGTATGAGCCATCCTATTCATTGGGGTGCTTGCAGCTCTCCAGCTTTGACCACAGCCATCACGCTTTTTAAGCAAACTTGAAATAATATGTGGGTAAGGGCTATTCAGCATAAAAGCCAAAGGAAAAAGACAGCAAGTATGATGAACAATAAGAGCCGTTATCAGTCACAGTAACAAAACAGTAGTGATGAGCCACAAAAGGAACCTCTCAGGTGTGTCCTTAGAGAGAGTCAACCAGGGCTTTGTAACTGATGAGGTGAGATGGCTGTGGATCTTACGGGGTAAAAAAGGCTTTCTTGGATATTGAAGAGGACTGCTGGGACTCTGTAAAATTTCAGTGAGTAGTTTAGAGGAAGGATACAGGGCAGGAAAGAGGTGCATTGGCAGGGGAAAAGCATGGAAAACCAAAACTGGAATAAGGGGCAGATTTCATGTAAGCAGGCCACTGGGCAGCATGCTTGTGTGGCCAAGCTCTGTACATGGTCACCACAGTCTGTCCTATATATCTGCTGAAGCTGGTTATAGGTGAAATGTAGGTCAGGAGAATACCTTGCACAACTATCTCTGGTAGCTCATCTATTTGACCTGCTTGTGAGCCTCAAACATGCAGAACCAGCAAGTAGAAGACAGAAGTTTGGTTACAGCTGATGTCATAGCTGGAGTTTGAATGGAAGGGTACAGTGTCAGAGCTTGGTTTCTCAATAGATTTAAGGCCTGCACTGGAGTCAGAGGGGTCTGTGAGTACTTGAATACATGTCCCTGCATGTGAACTTTAAATCTGATTTGCCAGAATGGAGAAGTAGGATCCAGGCCAGTTGTTTTGTTCCAAGATGGGTACTGTTGGGGATTGTGTGGGTGCCTGCACAGAAGATGCTTTTCTTGTGGCTCTGATGCCTGTGTGGCTGGTTGTGGCTGTGTTGTGTGTGTGCTTATAAGAAATGGATATTCAGTTCCTTGTACCTTGGCTGGATTTGAAAACAGGCAAGAGCAGCAACCTGTCCTGTAGCAGACCAAGAGGAATGCTGTGAATCTATTTGCAGGATTGACTACCCCTAGCAGACTGTACAAAAAGGAACTAGTCTGCTGTATTCTCAGAGGTTTTTAATTTTCATTTTCTTTTTTGAACATTCTTTGGTGTTGCATTTGCAATGAATTGCATTTAATCTGAAGAGGTTGGGTTTTCTAAGTGGGTGATAGGTGCTACCTGGAGAATAAGGAGTAGGATTGAGTTGAAATGGGACAGGAAGGGATGAATGGGAATATTACATTATTTTCTACAGCTCTGACTAATACTTGCCTCTTTTGTTGGGAAATTGTGTGTTGTGTCTGGTACAATTGCCAGCAGGCTACAGGAAGTCTGGTAAAATTTTAATATGGGCACAGAGCTGCTGAACTGTCATATAGTCTTCTGGGAACAGGCAATTCATCAAAATGTTAGCACAATTTTAAGCCTTGATTTTACATTGATTTAACAGAAAGTCCTTTGCTGCAGGGAGTGATATAATGTGTGCTTAAGCCCTATAACTTCATTTGCTATTAAGAGCTTGACTCTGTCTCAATCCGAAGGTTGGGAAGGAGACACAGTTCTTTTTTGAACATTCCCGTGAGTGAAATTAAGACACAAATGAGGTCATATACAAAGATGAGATTATTAGAGAGAGTGAGTGGTGCAAACAAGACAGAGAAAGAAAGAAAAGGGAGAGAGAGTGAGAGAGGGTGGATTTTCTAGTTTCCTCTATTATGTAGCAGGGAAATTATATTTTATTGAAAATAATTTCCATTTCAGTAGTAATTTTAATTTTCTGTTCTCTAATCAAATAGTTTATATTTCCCTTGGCTTTAAAAAAAAAAAAAACAAAACCTCAAAAAGCAATGAAAAGAACCCCTAACCAACAAAAAAACCCCCAAAAACCCCAAAACCCAAGCCCAAAAAACAAACAAACCCCCCCCCAAAAAAACAAAACCACAAAACCCACAAACAAAAAAACCCAACAACACCCTCCCTGCCCCACCTCTAAAAACAACAAAAAAAAAAACCCCAGCCCAAAAACTTCCATGACAACACCAAACTAACCCTGTTCCTTATGGAAACCCTTTTCCTTTTATGGAAAATGTCATCATTTCTGGCATACTTGAGTGGGCAAGAATTTGTTTATTTTGGCTAGCCAAAATTACAATAGTTTCCTTGGATGAAGTTTTTATTTCTTTCTTGGTAATTGTTTGGGTATAGTATGATTATAAAATGACCAGTACAGCTCAAATAGACTGATGTTGTTTGCATTCAGGTTTTGTGCTGTATCTCAGTTATGTTTGTGTGTTGGTGAAGGTTGAAGCTACAGTTGCTAAAGCAGCTGAGCTGGTCTCACGGCTCGCTGCTGCTGAAAGAAGTTCTTGCTCCTGGTTGTGTTCCTTTGCTAGTGTTTGCTCTGCTGCTAGTGCTGTGAATTGGTTCAGTGCAGGAGCTCACAAATGAATTACTTCCTTGGTGTATCTGGGTTAGCTTTCTCTTGAACTGAGTTTTATTTCACAGAATGCAGTAACTAGTGTAATATTTGTTGTGGGAGGGAGTTGGACCTTCTTCTGTAGATAGGTAGTGACCTTGTAGATCAGGCGATTTGATCTTACAATACCCAACTGCATTGACAGGCTCTAAATGAGTCATCCCACTAAGCCCTGCAATCAAATGCACAGATTTCAGGTAATTGAGAGTCAGGAGAAAATTGGGATACCTCAAATAGCTCTATTGAAGATTGCAGCCCATGGGAAGGGGCAGATGGCACAGCTGGCTGTTTGCAAGTTGTCTTGATTCTAGAAGATAGGGAGGTTTATCCAGGCTTCATCTTTTAGTGAATGCCCCAAGGGGGTTATGACCTGCTCTCAGCTTTGGGTTCAAACTAATGACTGGTTCTTTCACTGTTAAAAATGTGCTGTTTTTTTTGCCTTGCAGATCTCAACTTTTATGGTTAGTATTGTAGAGTATGTAGCAAAGACTACTGAAATATTTGTCTTTCTAGCCCTTTTCACAGCTCTGGATGTGTAGATATAACTGTTGTGGACTTCCTTTGTTTTGCAGTTGCTGCGGGAGCTCAAGCATCCAAATGTCATTTCTCTGCAAAAGGTGTTTCTTTCTCATGCTGACAGGAAAGTGTGGCTTCTCTTCGACTACGCTGAGCATGATCTCTGGGTAAGGTGAATTGTTTGTAGGTGTCAGGCTTAGGGTTTTGCTTGCAGAAAAGGGACAAGGTCAGAAAAGATGGACCGGTTTAAAACCAGTATAGCCTCTTACTCTGTATTTGTTGGAAACATTTTCACTACTAAAGGAAAATGTTGGGTAAACACACTACACAGTTTATCTGTGACCTCTTTAAGAAGATCAAATCTGCCTTCAGCTCTTAGTAGCTGGAAATCTAGTAAAATAAATGCAGATATGACCATTTGCGACAGCTAAAGTAGGAGCCAGGCAATGTAATTGATTATGCTGGTGGATTCCTTTTCAAAACTGACCAACTTATGGGCTGAATAGGACAGTTTAGAGTTTCAGTTACAGGACATGTCTTCTGTGAATACATGCAGCATGTAGAATAATACCACTGTATACAATGGAAATTTGATGAATATGTTTCAGTGGGAAGAGCTTTTTCCCTCAGCTCATTTACTGAAATTTCGTATAATTGGGAGGAAGGGTGTTTATGAATAATCAGAAGATGCAGATTTCAAATATAAATACTGGAGACAAAGTAAACTTGTTTTAAGATAGGTATCCTTTTACTCTGATTTAATATTTGTAAGATTAACATCTGTTGGACGAATTAAAAAAAAATGAAGTAATATTTTCAAGAATCCATAATACCATGCAGCTTTGATTTCCCTGAAAAAAAAAATGGTATGTGTCTGCCTCAGATTAAATATGACAGATATTTTGAGCATTGCTCTCAATGGAACAAATATTGTACTACTAACCTTAAAAGATATTAAGAAGAGTCAAAGAGGAAAAAAAGGTGTCAGAGAGGCCATTTGGAATGAGATGGAAATTTTGATATATGTGCTTATATAAGAATTTTGCAGTATAAATCATGAGTTGGCTTTTCCTCTGCAGGTAGTTAAGACAGACTGCACAAACCGTAGTACAACTATTTTCTGTTGGAAATCATATTCCATATAGTAGGGAAGAATTCAGTATTTTCCTAAGAGCTAGTGTGTCAATTTTTCCTTCAGCTAAGCTGAGTTGGAGATACTTTTTCCCAGTTAAATTTGTCTTGGAAGTTCTGATGGTTGATACTGAGATTTTGTCACCAAAATTCACTTAGGGGGGGGAAAAAGAGTTACTGAACATCTGAAATGCTGATGTACAGAAACAATCAAAAATCTCAAACTGGACTAAAGGTTTTTTTCATGTGGATTAAAAACAAGCACTTTTTGTTGTTGTTTTTAATGCTCCCCCATGTTATGGTATTGTGAACTACAGAAGTTTAAGGATGTTTGAGGTAGTGGGTGGTTTTTGTTTTAAAATGTGCTGCAAGGCTTTGTTTGGATGATTGTGACTAGCAGTGACCTGTCCTTGTGTTTATACCTTTCTACTTTTTTTCCATACTTAAGCAAAATCAGCACAGAAGCACTTCTGTTAATAAAGCATTCTCTTGTATATAAGTAACTTAGGAATGACTCTCCATTTTGACCTTTATGTTTACTTGCCTGTCTAAACTCCAGACTTCCCCAGCATTCCAGTTCCTGGTTGTTCACTGTATCTGAATGCAAGAGAGTATAGTTCTGGGCTGAATCTGTGCCCCATAGAGCTAGCTACGAATCAGTCCTCTAGCTCTGAGCATATCTAGCACAGCAGGTCTGAAACAAGGCTGGGAAAGAGGGCACAGGGTATATTAGAGCAGGAACAAACAAGTTGTGTCTTTGTGCTGGTCCGAAGATGTACTTCTCTATCTTGGCCACTACACACGTTTGTTTTTTTTTTTTTGTTCAAGTCAGTGGAAGTGGGAGGCAAGAGGAGGTGAAACTGATGTCTCAGGCTGAGGGGTGGTTATGCTCATGGTGCTTTGCTGATGTGGCAGGGACTGTCACATTTCCAGCAGTGTTTCTCTTCTCTGCACAGCTCCATTTTTACCTTTTCTTCCCACAAAAGCCAGGTGCGACATTTGATGCGTAGGAGGCCAGGCTGTATGGAGCTGAGCTGCAGCAAGAGAAAAAAGGCAATTTCCCACAGGGGTCTGAGTAGTTTCATACCTAATCGGCACCTGGCATGTCAAAGTTGAGGAATGTAGGAAGAGCATGTGATGGAAGTTTGGTGTCGGAAGGATGGATGAGATCAGGGCTGTTTTGATGGTCACAAAAGGATGAACCATTAGGGAAGAGAGAATGCACAGAAGTTTTTTCTAGAAATCACTTCTCTTTCAGAAGAAGACAAATATGGAAGTGGTTACCATGACACACCTTGTGCTATTAAAGTCAGTGTCACCTGGGACTCACGTGCTAAGACAACATATCATTCTGGACTCCATCATTGTTGTTAGTTATTGCCTGTGTATAGACTTAAAATTGCTAAAGTTTTTTTTTCTTGCATCTGGCTTGGTGCCTGACTCCCAGATGGACAGATTTATAGCTTTGTTCTGTCAATAGTTTTTGTTTTTAGAGTATTGTGCTTTAAATAAAGAAGGAATAAGTCTGGGCTTCTAATTTAGGTGTTTAAAACTCCCAACGGAGTTTGCAAGAATTTCTTTCTGGGATTAGGTGCTGGATTTTAGTGTCATTATTACACTAGGAGAAAACCTAGAAGTAAAATGATTTAGGAGTTATGTAATGCACTTGTCCAACGCTACTGCAATATGCAGGATATCAGCCTATTTTAACAAAGAGAACCCCCAAATAAAATTGCTCCTAAAACCTCCAGGATTGGTGTGCTGCAAGGCAACCTGCTGTGACAGTTGCATTCTGCTCTGTATTCCTTGTCCCACTGTGGGAGAGCGTAAGTGGCTGTGTGGGGCTTAGCTGTCCACCAAGGATAAACCACAGCCATGACTGATTCAATGTTGTGGACATTGAATTGGGAAGCAATCACTTTACCTCATACAGTATTCATTTTCTAATACTTCAGGTGCACATTTCTAGTTTTGAAAATGAAAGGTCAAAAAAAAATAAGTCTGCGTAAGGAATTGCTGGCAATCTTTTTGTGTAATGCCATACATCAAAACATTACACTTTATTTTTATTTCTTTTTCCCCTTTACAGCACATAATCAAGTTTCACAGGGCTTCTAAAGCAAACAAGAAACCAGTTCAGTTACCTCGGGGAATGGTGAAGTCACTGTTGTATCAGATCCTAGATGGTATTCACTACCTGCATGCTAACTGGGTGTTACACAGGGATTTGGTAAGTGGATCTGCAATGGGTTTTAGCACTGGGATGACATTCGAGGGCAAGGATTGGGTTTTTTGTGAAAATTTTTTGGGAAACAAATCTTTGTGCTAAAGGCATATATTAATAAATATATACTTTTATGCTGCAGCCAGACAGCCTTGATTAGTAGAGAGAATTAAAAAAACTGGCTATGGTCTGATATGCTTATGACAGCAAAGTATATCAGACGTCTGTTTTCTTTGATGTTGCTAAATAAGCTATTTTTAAAAGTGTTCATTTAAATAACAGGCATGTTGAGGTACAGAAAATGCCTGTGGTAGCATCCCTGCCAGTAAGATAAATAACTAAATACAGCATGTGTGTAGGTGGGGGAGAGGATGATTGGCTATTAAGAACTCTTAACAAAATAAGAACTCCATAAAATTTTGAGTCCTACTTACGAAAGTAACTTTTGAAGGTCGTTATCTTCTCCTAATACTTATAATCTATCAGAAATAGAACCATGCCAACTTTTTTAAATATTCTGCTAATAAAGTGATGTTTATCCAAACTACAGTATAAGCTGCACATTTTGAACTTAAGTTAATGTTTCTTAACCAGCAAGTACTATTAATTGGTGAATCTAGCAATTGTTACCTGTTTGAACTATGCCCATAGCTGGTTGGGCTGGTTCTGTCATCTTAAAATTGGGTAGTTTTCCTGACCCAGTCATCTGTAGCTCTTATTCTTAGAAGTAAGTTGAAAAAGAAGATAAAAAAGATACCGAAGTGTAATACTATCTATATATACTGTTTTTAATTAGTGAAATTTCATTAGTGCATGAGAGTATCGTTAGTTTGACCTTTAATTCCCCTGAGTCAGTATTACCAGTGCTATTGTGTGCTTGGTGCAGTTAGGCTGGCTTCCTCGTTACTCTTCCAGAGTGACTTTTTTGTCTTTGAAATAGCTTTCATAGTGTTCTGGAGATGTAGACGATGACTAGTTATTTGCTTTTTATTTTCGCGCCAGATAAATGCTCTTGTAGTGTGCCAGTCTCTGTTTAAACTGATGGGAAAAGATTTATTGTTGATAAATAACATTTTCAGAGATGAAACACAATGAAGCTTTCCTTTATTAAAATAATTGTATGGCTGTTGTTTCTAATTTACTCCTGTTGAAATGGGAACAAAAGCATGAGTACCAAGGGATAAAGACAAAAAGATTGTGGCTTTATCATGACTCTTGAAATACTGGAGCAAAACACAACGTAGAAATGCATAGTGCATGTTACTACTTAGGCAAACTTTGTTTAAAAAAAAAATAAATGAAGTCTTACTCTGATGTTCTGCCTGCAGTATTACTCTTCAGTATATTTTTAAGAGGCATACAGAAAACAAATGACCTGTCATCAAAAGTCTGAGTTTGTCTAATGTTTTACTTTCTACAGTTTCAGAGAATTTATGAACTTAAGCATAATTGAGTTTAAAAAGAAATTCATGCGTGGTGTTAACTGGATGGCTCAGGAGATTGGTAATTTATTACAGAGCCTTTCACATCTAGGTCTGTAGCTCAAATGCAGTTTAAGTTGGCAACTGTGAGAAGCTATTAGCATGTTGTTTTCTGACCTATGTGAAATGAGTTGGTGGTCTCAGTCCAGCGTGAAGTTTTCTTCCAGCAGAAAAACCACCATCACAATTGGCTATGTCTTGATAATCTGAGGAGAAGACCAAAAGCTTGAGGCAGAGACTGAGTGGTCTTCCCACTGGAACCTTATGAAGCCATGTTGGTGAGAATCCTATAAAAGCTGTGCAGGGGCTGCTTGTGCTGCCTCATCTGTGGAAACCTTCTGGTTTGTCATTTTGAAAATGTTCAATTTGAGATGAATTTCAAAGGCTTGTGTTTCATGCAGCAGAAAAAGGAAGAATTTTATCTGCCAGATACTTTCTTCCTTCTATCAGGGTCTCTGGGAATAACTTGAGCAACAGAAGAGATTGTCCCTAGTGCTTTATCATAGCAAGACAAGGGAGTATTGGTGCAAAGTTAGGCTTGCAAGTTGGGACTTCAGTAGCATGTATATTCTGATCCAGAGCAAAATAATTGAGGTTAATGCTTGTTGTTAGATGGGAGTTTCTGTTCCAGAATACCTTTATTATTAGTCTTTAGAAATATTGGTTGTTAAATCAATTTTACCTCTTTATTGGATGGTTTATCATATTTACTGTGTTTGATGTGCTTTTGAAATGGTTGGTGTTGCTGTAATTCTGAATGTTCTCCTAGGTTTAGATGTGTACAGATAAACACACACAGAGTTGCTTAAGTAATATGCTCAGGCATATGCATAGACTGTAATAACTCGCTATTGTAGGAGCGATGGTGGTTGGGGGAATGTAAGGAAGCTAAAGAATATAGTGCTTTGGCAGAAAAAGCTTTTCTTTGCTACATCTCTTGCATAGGATATGAATTTTTTCAAGGGCAAGAAAGCTTATCTCTTGTGAAAGACATATTTCATTGAAGCGCAATTTTATGGTCTTCGGTTTTGAGTTTTTTAAGATTCCTTAATGAAGTTAGCTTTTAGGTAGGTAGGTAATATTTTGGAGGTTTTTTCAGATCTTGACTTTTGTAGTCAGAAACAAAATATGACTAACTCCTTTCTTGCTAGCATCTCCAAGCCAGGCAGTAAAACTTAGAAGTCAGACTGAAATTTGTCTTTGTAAAATTCGAATTAGGAATCTTAATTCATGTAAGACTTAGTTTGAGTGAGTACATTCTGTATGAAACAGCAATTGTAGGAAGACAATAATTGTTTATTGTCTATTGTGTTATTTTATAGTCATGGTTTGTCTTTTATGGAGGTAAGTAATACAGGTCTTAGCAGTAACATAACTTTTTAAATAGTTAACTCCTCTCTTTTTGTTTGGTTTGTTTTACTGGTTACATGAAAGCAAATTCACCATTTTCAGCAGAGCAAGGGAGGTGTGTTCTTTATATATATATATATGTATATATATATAGGTTTTTTATTATATTAATTATCATTGAATGCTCCTGTGCTTGAGTACTTAGTTTTTTCCATAAGTCTTTGAAACATACCAGTAAAATTTTTTCAACAAATAAATGCCAGTTTAAAAGAAATCTGATTTGACTTGCATAATCTTCAACTTTTTTTGAGTTTTATGACTGAAAGCAGTTAAAAGCAGATTGTTTATTCATGCTTTGAGTGTAGCTGGAAGGAAATAAGGACACTTCATGTAATCACCGCAAAATGCATCAATTATAGTTTTAATAATATTTTGAATTCAGTTATCAAGCATGCTTGACACACTGCATTTTGCTGGCTAGTTTTCCTAGGAGTTTTCCCACTTCATGATGTTCAGCTACTGTATTTCTCCCTTTACTCTCAAGTTTGTATTCCATGCTAAAAATTACTGTAAGCAGAAGATTAGCTATAGATCTGTGTTTATCAATCCGAAACCAGAACAGTGAAAGAAAAGAGAGCATTGGATTTCCAGTGGGTTTGGAAGACTTCAAGTAAGGGGCGCGTGAAGGCAAATGGAAAACAAAGCAGAGGTGACTGGTGGTAACCAGCATGACTTCACCAAGGGCAGATCTTGCCTGACAAATTTAGCGGCTTTTTATGATGAAGTCACAGGAACAGTAGATAAGGGAAGGGCAATTGATATCATCTACCTGGACCTGAGCAAAGCATTTGACTCTGTCCCACATGACATCCTGGTCACCAAGATGGAAAAACATGGATTTGATGGGTGGACCACTTGCTGGATAAGGAATTGGCTGGATGGTCGCACGCAGAGAGTGGTGATCAATGGCACAATGTCCACCTGGAGACCAGTGACAAGTGGCGTCCCTCAGGGGTCAGTGCTGGGACCAGTGCTGTTTAACATCTTTGTCAGTGACATGGACAGAGGAATCGAGTGCACTCTCAGCAAGTTTGCAGGTGCTACCAAGCTGTGCAGCACAGTCAACTTGCTAGAGGGCAGGGATGCCATCCAGAGGGACCTGGACAGGCTGGAGAAGTGGGCCTAGGCCAACCTCATGAAATTCAACAAGGCCAAGTGTAAGGTCCTGCACCTGGGCAGGCACAATCCCAAGCACAAATACAGGCTGGGTGGGGAATGGCTGGAGAGCAGCCCTGAGGAGAAGGACCTGGGTGTCTGGGTTGATGAAAGGCTCAACATGAGCCTGCAGTATGCACACACAGTCCAGACAGCAACCGAGTCCTGGGCTGCATCAAGAGCAGCATGGCCAGCAGGGCAAGGGAGGGGATTCTGCCCCTTTACACTGCTCTCGTCAGACCCCACCTGGAGTACTGTGTGCAGTTCTGGAGCCCCCAGCACAGGAAGGACATGGAAG
>WBNM01030197.1:324880-346285 GCA_013399055.1 Ramphastos sulfuratus
TGGATGGGCACAGGAAGCTCCTTTCTGCTTATGGCAGAAGGCAATCAATGATTACAAGAGGCTTGAAATATTTACTCACAAACATATCACAGGACAATACCCAAAGCACATGGCGGGGCTGCTGCCAGGCCAAAAGCTACTAGAGGCTTTGGAGCTTCCTCAGGCTCCTGGACGCTTCAGAAAGGAGGCAGACGATCTCTGACCTGGTCCTGGCTCCTTTTTTGGCAGCAGGCTCATGTGCGGGCAGGACGTGCAGTCTCGTCACGGTGTCATGCTTGCTGGTCCTGGCTCTCTTGGCAGCAGGCTGACCGCATGGAGGCATCAGGGCCTCAACAGGCACAGGTACAATAGCAGAGCAAGAGCCTATGCTACCTGCTCAGCCTTTATATATTTCAGCCCGAGACTGATGGGCCTTTGGACATAGATTAGCCAATCAGGATGGCAGTTTGCCCATATTAGGTGAAGCTGGGGCTTTTGTGGCCGCCACCCCTAGCTCAGAAGGAGGGGGGCAGGGGAGTAGGGGAGCATGCCTGGGCAAGCCAGGACATGTACAAGCCCACCTTGGCCTTTTCAGGCCTACCATGACAGTGGTGACTGTAAGATGAGTCTCCAGTTTAATAACACACTTTGCAGTGAAACTATCTAAAGTGTGCGTGTGGTACAGCAATGCAATGCTATGACCACCCCCACAAACAAAAAACCAAACCAAAACAAAAAAACCCACCAAAACACAATCCACAAACAAATGAAAACAAAAAAAGAAACCCAAAACGAGAGGGTATCTCACAGCTCTTGTAGTATTGCTGTTGAGATGCTCTGAAGATGTTTTGTACCAAATTTTCAGACTGAATTCCCTGGCTTATTTTTTTGTGCATAGTGTGAGTGGGTGCTGAACAGATGAATTGCCACTTGATATACCAGGTATGGAAATAAGCTACACAGTGCTGGATTCCTGCTTCTCATTTCCCTCCTCTTATCTTTTGCCAAAGGAATGACAGTCTCTTAGCCTTTATCAGTAACATCCATGTTTGATATAATCTGGGACCATGTCACTGTGGATGTGACCATTTGTGAGCTAGTGCTACCACAGTGTGTAGCTCAGTTAAACTCTTGCTCTTGGGCACTGTTTTAATAAGCGTTCAGGTGAAAAAACTTTAAGACAGTTAAAATGTTGCTTTCTGTGAGCTGAACTCCTCCCAAGGATACCTGCTGCCGGATTTGGGATTAGCAGGAGCATTAAAGATATTTTTAACAATAAATGAGGAGAAGCCACTGCCAGGGTGTTTTTTAGTAGACAGTATCTTAGTTGCTTTCCAGGCTCTGGCTGTGAATCACTATGTGCTTTAAACAAAGTTAAGTATATGGAACTTTTACCCCTGCCAGTTTTTAGCATTTTCCGCATAAGATCTCTTGAATCCAAGGATGTCTCCCTCAGTATTTAAGGATTACTTCAGAAATATAAGAATATCCTTTGGCCCTACTCTAGCACTTTACAACACTGGGGTCATTTTAGGGAATGAACCTACTTAATTAAAAATGAGTTGTACAGAAAGCTGTGCACTTTCCTAAAAAGAAGTTAGCATGTTTTAAAAGCAGGGTGGTCCTCTACCCTATTTAAGTATATAAAAAGATATGGCCCATTATTTCCCAAAAGATATTGTAATGACTTGCTAGTGACTTGCTTTCAAAAGGGGGGAAAAAGCCACATACCCCAATCACTGTTTTGGTTGCAAGCTGTTGTATTTCCCAATATTTTCATTTCCAAGGTATTTTTCATTATGTAAGTGTGTGCTTTGATGAGATCACAGAAGAACAGTGTGTCTGCCAGAACCTTGTTTTCTTGCATAGGCTGTAATAACATGCTTTCCTGTGAGTTGTATGTACTACGATTCTGAACATTCTATAGGTAAAATAACATTATCTAGTGTTTATTAGTGCACCTACTTACAGGGAACATGACTTCTCCCTTTCCTCCCTTTCTGAATATTTGTTTTTTATGGTCATAGATCAAATTTTCAAACCAGTGGTTGAAGTGTAGATGTGGTAAGAAGAAGCTATCAGACTATGTATTCGATGCTCATGCCAGTGACTTTAAAAAAAAAAAATCAAGAAACCAACCCCTTCCAAAACACCAAACAAGCTTCCTTCATGTCTGTGGTTTTAGGTAAATTTTTTATTTTATTTATCTGTCTATCTTAAGCTGCTGTGCAAATGAGAATCCTTTTAGCTTGCTTTCTTTTTGAACATTATTGTTGGCAATGACCTGTTTGGTTGAGCTCTTGATTGATTTAGTGTCTGTCAACTTTGTACAAATGGAGATTTGAAGTTAGAAATACAGATTCTATTGCAGCAGTGTGTCTGGCTTTCCAACCAGAAAAGCAGAAAGCTTGTCTTTGAATTCACCATGGAGAATCCTGAAGGGAATCTATAAAATCATTCGCTTCGCATAAGCAAATCATTGTGAGGCCACTCTCTTTGAAAGGTCATAGCAATCAGAGGAGATTTGTGAGGGGGAAAAAAGCAAATGTCACCCTAGTCTTAAAGAAGGACAGGAAAGATGCTGTGGGAAATTACATGCCAGTCACTCTTGCCTTGACCACTGGGAAAGTGATTGATCAAATCTTCCTGGAAGCCATTTCAAAACGTTTGAAAAACATGAAGGTGATTGTGAGTAGTCAGCATGGATTTATGAAGGGGAAATCACGCTTAGCCAACCTGCAAGCCTTCAATGACTAGCCTGGATTAGGGAAGAGCAGTGAGTGTTGTGTACTTGAGTAAGGCTTTCTACACTGCATCCTATAACATCCTTGTAGACAAGTTATTGAAGTATAGAGTGAAGTGAACCGTGTACTGTGGAGTGAAAACCGGCCGAACTGCTGGGCTCGGAGGACTGGAATCAGTGCCATGAAGTTGAGGTGGACACCAGTCACTAGTGGAGCATCCCAAAGGCTGATACTTGGCTCAGTGCTGTTGAACCTGGACAGTGGGACACAGCACACCCTCAGCAAGTTGGCAGATGATTTCCAGTGCTGCTTTCCAATCTCGGTCATTCTGTGAGTATATCTGAACTATGTGATCTGTTATGAAAAATTAAGTTACTGCTTTTTTTCAAAATCTAAATTCCAGCTCATTACAAATTGGTAGAGGAGAAGCTGAGGGCAGGGGAGTAGTGGGAGCAGGTGTGTTAAAAGAATGTGAAAGATAGAAGAGCACACATGGAATAATGAACAGTGTGAAGAAAGCAGTGAAATACAAAATGTTTGCAGCAGAGGTGGAAATTTCTGTAATATGTCTTGACAGCAGCAAGGTGAGTGGGATAACAAGGTGCCATTTTCTTCTCGTGAGAAAAACGGCGATATATATCCTCAAAAGTTTTGGAAGCTGTGTAGTTGTAAAATGAAAGATCTACTTCTATTGGAGCATCAAATTGTAACCAACTTTGAGTATGAAACAATTCTGTAACCACAAAACTGTTCTTATCTTTCTAATAGCAGAAGTCGTGCCTGAATTAGGGTTAGTACTGGGTCCAGTATTTTAACATCATAGTCAGTGATACGGACAGTAGAACAGAGTCCAGATGACACTTAAGCCGTGTGGCCCAGTGCATGTGCTTGAGGGAAGGGGTGCCATCCAGAGGGACTTGAACAGACTTGGGGGTGTGGGCCTCATAAATTTCAGCAAGGTTAGGCTGAAGGTCCTACACCTGGGTCAGGACAATCCCAAGTACAAACATAAGATGGGCAAGGAGTAGATTGAGAACCATCCTGAGGAAAAGGATTTGGGGTGTCAGTTAATTGAAAAGTCAACATGAGCCAGTGATGTGCACTTGCATCTCAGAAGGCAAACTGTATCCTGGGCTGCATCAAAAGTGTGCCAGCAGCATGAGGAGGGTTGATTCTCTCTCTGCATTGCTCTTGTGATACCCCACCTGAAGTACTGCACCCAATTCTGGTGCCTTCAACAGAAGAAGGACACTGAAATATCAGAGTGGGTTTAAAGGAGGGCCACTAAGATCATCAGAAGGCTGAAGCACCTGTGTTATGGGGACAGGCTGAAAGAGCTGGAACTGTTCAACCTGATAGAGAATGCTTCGGGTAGACCTTATAGCAGCCTTCCAGTACCCGATGAGAGCCTACAAGAAAGCTGAGAGGATTTTTTGGAAGAGATTTTTTACAAGGGTTTGTAGTGACAGTTCAAGACAGAATGGCTTAAAGTTTGAGGAGGGTAGATTTAGACTGTATATTAGGAAGAAAAGGGGTTTGAGACAGTGGAACAGGTTGCTCAGGGAGGTCATGGATGCCCCCTCCATGAAGGTGTTCAAGGTGAAATTGGATGAGGCCTTTACTAACCTGATCTCATGAACAATGCAGGGAGTTTGGAAACAGATGATCTTTAGGGTTCCTTCCAATCCAAACCATTCTATAATTCTGTGAAACTTGTGGGTTACAAATACTTTAACTGGTAGGCAGACTATGCTAGATTTCTTTCCTTGCTGTAGCTTTAAGCTTGGGGTTTTTTTGGTTTTTTGTTTGTTTTTTTTATTAGGCTGGATCTTAATGGCTTTGCAAGATGACCAGATAGGTGATTATGGTGTTGGAAAGAATAACATGTAATCCTTCACTGTTTGCAGGTTAGCTCAGGCATTTCAGTACATTGCTAGGCAGTAAACTGTCTGAGATAACTCTTGTATGCAGAAACATAAATACAAATAGAGGTAAGATTTGTATAGAGGAAAGGCTTTCTAGAAACTTCAGATCTAATTCCCATTGTAAAGGTAACAAGCTGTACTGTTGAGACAGAAAAAGAATCAACGTAACTTTTTGGTTTTGACATGAAAGAGTTGTGAAGAACCAGAAGTTCTTTGATCATAAATGTACCCTTGAAGTAAGCTTAGTCAATAAAAACCTTGCAGTACGGTTTCGTAAAAACCCTGGAGTATGATTTTAGAAACACTTAGATGCAGTTTGCAATTTAGGATTGTTGTTTTGGGGTTTTTTTTTTTTAGCACTTAATACCTTGCTAAGATTGTAGTGAAGTTATCACTGTGTAAAATGCTATGGAAGGTAGGAATATAAATGGTTTAAAATATGGGAAACAGCCTGCTATAGAAAGCAAATGGAGTGATCTATATGATCTAAGTATGATCTATACTTAAAATATAGAGGAGAAATTGAAAAGATAAGAAAGCAGTCAACTGAGCAACTTTAAAGCTGAGCAGCTTCTAAGTAGCCTATGAAAAATTCACCTTATAAACAAGCCACACTTATCCCATACAAAAGCTTGCTCTATATGAACTCCCAACTTTATCTGACTTGCTCTGAGTGAGATGAAACTTAACCTTTGGGGTGTTTTTTTTCCAAGTATTGTGTGTTCTGTGTACAAAGGAGGTAAACAAACAGTAACAAAGCCCAGACAACCACTGGAATGTGGATAGTATTAATTGTGTAGAGTTTTTCTCTTTATCCAGCACAGTAAGAGTTCTGTGTCACTCAATACAAGTAGGGCCATGCGGAAGTCAGAGTACTAGTTAAAAGAAAAACAAAAGTAAAATAGAGGTGTTAAGCAAAGGGACATGGACTACCTCAAGTGCATGCAAACCAAAGAGTAAACAAGACAGTTCTCTTCTGTGGAAATATTATAAAGTATGAGATTGCAGCACAGCTGAATGCCTGGCAACCTGGGGAAGCTGCTTCAACAAAACGAATAAGCAAAAACAGTACTTGATGGTTTTATTACTCATTCAAAGTTTTCGCTTGTGAGGCAAAACTCTAAATTGAAAAAGGAGTTGGAATTCTATTTCGAATAGCACAGCACCTAGAAAAAAACACCCAAAAACCAATTTCAGCGCATACTCTCCTCTTGCCTTTGATCCTGCTCTGATGTGTACACAGCATCCAAAGTCATTCTGACCTATGGACAGAGTAATCTTTTGTGTAGCAAAATCCACAGGAAATACATTTCTGCAGGCCTGTTTGTTTTATTATGTTTGCTATTACATTTTTGGAGGATGTCTTAATGATATTTGACATGTTAAGTTTTCCTGCTAAAATAATGTTTTTGCTTACGATATCCACCTTTTTGCCTTGGAGACTTAGTATAGAAAGTCACATCCTTCAGCTTGTCCTGATGTTCATTTTTAGGGAGTGGGAGAGTTGGCCTGAAAAGTGTAATGATTTTTCTTTTTTTTTTTTTTCTTCTGATGAAAGTGTTAGAAAGCCTCTGTATTAGGCCATGTACAGACTTCAGTAAGTTACAGTGCCCCAAATTGGCAGCAATTGAGTGACAGCAAGGGAAAGAAATTCTTGGAGTCTGTTCAAAGCATAAAAGATGTAATAGTAAGGCCAACAGCTTTCATCAGGCTGAAACAGAGATAAAATATCATGATGGTAACTAGCAGAAGGGCTCTCTGGCATAGATGTGGTATCTTTCTTATCTTCTATCCTATCCAAATACTTTCTGTACTTTTAAAATTTCTGAGCATGTGTGCTTTGCTAACTTACTTTTTTTGTTATGTTTGGCTGTTACTAGTAATTTTAACAAATTCTGGTTCTAATGAGAGTTGTATTTAGATGCTTGGTGGGGTTACATTTGTGTGGGTGTTTTTTTTTGTTTTTGTTTTTTTTTTTTTAACAGCTATGAGATCTTTATAAATAATTAACAGAAAGTATTTAATTAGATTTCCTTAATTTTCCAGTGCTTTTTGCTTGTGTTTTTTTAAATTAAGAGGAAGGCTTTAATGTTTAATACATGTGGACTTCTGTGGAGCTGGTGTTTGTGGTGGTCTTTAATTGGTAATTTATTTCCAATCCCCAAATCAGTTAGATAATTTTCATTGCATTTAATTGTGAATGCACATCTTTGAATTGAATGAAATAAATTATCTTCAGAAAAGTGCTGGTACTGTCATTTGACTATGGTTGTGTTGACACTTTCATTGTGCTGCAGTACTGTTTAGCATCGTCTTAGTTCAAAGCGAGACAAAAGGAGTTAAATTAAAATGCTTCACACACAGGATTGGATAGGATTGCAAAGTTTGAAAGGAAAGACTATTCACAACTACATAACTATATACAACAGTACTAAAGCATATAAAATACACAAAAATCCATAGTACGCCTCTGCCACACTTCACATAAACCTCCCTTGAACTCAGACCAACACACTCAGGCCTTCAATACCCCCTGCCTCCACCATGCCTCTCTGCCCCCCCTCCCCAAAACCATTATGGTGCAGGTAAAATTCAGCATGGCAGCTCCAGGCCCCAATTCAGCTATTTCAGGCCTGATTGGCAGCATGGCCAAGGCTGGGCAGGCCTCACACCTGTGCAGGAGCGAAGAGCCTGCATGGCCTCCCAGGGGGAGAGAGGGAGGGAGAAGGGAAGAAAACTGACTTTGCAGCCAGTTTGTGGGGGTGCAGGACTTATGGATATGAAGTACTGTTGCAGCCACTCTTCTGCAGAGGGCGGCTGGATGAGTGCAGAGTGTGTGATTCCTTAGCTGACCAACTACATGTTGCAAAGAACAAAACAAAAGCATTGCCAACCCTCCTACCATGCTGGCACCTTTCTTTGGGAGCATGCTTTAGTTTATGTCATTGGATTTTACTGGTTGGGTTTAAGATAAGAAAATACGTAAAAATCAGATACTTCAGGCAATAGTTCTTCACTTAGGGATTTCACAGAAAAATCATAGAAACATTCAGATTGGAAAAGACCCTCAGGATCACCAAGTCCCACCAATATCCCTAGTCTACAAGGTTGACCCTAAACCGTATCCCTCAGCATCACATCCAAATGACTTTTAAATACATCCAGGGTCAGTGACTCAACCACCTCCCTGGGTAGCCCATTCCAATGACTGACCATTCTTTCTGTGAAAATTTCCTCATGTCCAGTCTAAACCTACCCAGTCTCAGCTTGAGGCCATTCCCTCTTGTTCTGTCACTAATAACGTGTGAGAAGAGACCAGCACCAAGCTCTCCCCAGTGTCCTTTCAGGTAGCTGTAGACAGCGATGAGGTCTCCCCTCATTCTCCTCTCTTTGAAGCTAAACAGCCCCAACTCCCTCAGTCTCTCCTCATAAGATTTATTCTCCAAGCCCTTCACAAGTCCTTCTCTGCACTCACTTCACCTCCACATCCCTCTGCCCAAAACTGAAATTCTTGTGTATGACCTCACCAGAGCAGAGTACTAGGGCTAGGGCTTGGGTGTAGGGATGCTGCTTAGGACTTCTACTTTGAGACTCTGTAGTGCCAGCGATTCATTAATGCAGTAATAAAGGATTACTGAGAAGACTTCTGAGATTCTCTGCTCTCAGCATTTCTGGAATTCCATTGCTAGAGCAGCACCGGGGTTTGTGCCTCATTCGTCTCATTGAATGATGCTCTGCTTTACGGGAATTACTACAACTACATCAGCCCCCTGCAACAGGGAGCAGATTAAGATAAAATACATTTTCCAGTCCACTTCCTGGACACACTGGACTGCTGGAGGTCTATAACTTTGTGGTTTCTTCAGGTCAGCTAACCTCAAACTACAACAGGCTTTGAAGTAAATAGTTTTGTTGTAAGTAGAAAAACTGTAATTATTGGTTTTAACCGAAAATGTCAGTTCCAATTCCTAAGAATGCGGCGGAGGCACATTCCTCCTTGATAATAAGGAAATCCTTCAGTGTGTTGTGATTGCTTGAAGATCCACAAGATTGCTAAAACAGATGTACCTTAATAAGCATCAGTATTCTGTTGGGTCACAGATCCTGAGATACGGCATGACTTTGCAAGGCTAGCTGAAGGTTTATTAAGTTTTCCTTGTGTAGTTTTTTTATCCAACTGTGAAGTCATTAAGCCACATCCATATATTAAGATTTCTACCACTCTGTCACAGAATCATAGAATGGTTTAGGTTGTAAGAGATCTCAAAGATCATCCAGTTCCAACCCCCCGCCATAGGCAGGGACACCTCCCACTAGTATAGGTCATTCAAGGCCTCATCCAACCTGGCCTTGAACATCTCCAGGGAGAGAGCATCCACGACCTCCCTGAGCAACTTGTTCCAGTGTTTCACCAGCCTTACTGTAAAGAACTTTTTCCTAATATCTAGTTTACATGTCCACTCTGCCAGTTTAAACTAATTACCTCTCATCCTGTCACTACAAAATCTTGTATATAATCCCTCTCCAGCCTTCCTGTAGGACCCCTTCAGATACTGGAAGGCTACTATAAGGTCTTCTCGAAGCCTTCTCTTCTCCAGGCTGAAGAGCCCCAACTGTATATAGCCTGTCCTCATAGCAGAACTGCTCCAGCCCTCTGGTCATCTTCATGTCCCTCCTCTGGACTCGCTCCAGCAGTTCAATGTCCTTCCTTTGTTGGGGGCTCTAGAACTGCACACAGTGTTCCAGGTAGGGTCTGACTAGAGCAGTGTAAAGTGGGAGAACTGCTTCCCTTGTCCTGCTGGCCACACTTCTTTTGATGCAGCCCAGCACATGGTCGGCTGTCTGTGCTGCGTGCACGCATTGCTGGCTCATGTTAAGCCAGCAACCCAGATCCCCAGAAGTGCTTTTCCAGACTCTTACAGTTACCTTTCAAAATACTTTTTACCTGATTTTTTTTTCCTTGTTATTNATACATTTTCCAGTCCACTTCCTGGACACACTGGACTGCTGGAGGTCTATAACTTTGTGGTTTCTTCAGGTCAGCTAACCTCAAACTACAACAGGCTTTGAAGTAAATAGTTTTGTTGTAAGTAGAAAAACTGTAATTATTGGTTTTAACCGAAAATGTCAGTTCCAATTCCTAAGAATGCGGCGGAGGCACATTCCTCCTTGATAATAAGGAAATCCTTCAGTGTGTTGTGATTGCTTGAAGATCCACAAGATTGCTAAAACAGATGTACCTTAATAAGCATCAGTATTCTGTTGGGTCACAGATCCTGAGATACGGCATGACTTTGCAAGGCTAGCTGAAGGTTTATTAAGTTTTCCTTGTGTAGTTTTTTTATCCAACTGTGAAGTCATTAAGCCACATCCATATATTAAGATTTCTACCACTCTGTCACAGAATCATAGAATGGTTTAGGTTGTAAGAGATCTCAAAGATCATCCAGTTCCAACCCCCCGCCATAGGCAGGGACACCTCCCACTAGTATAGGTCATTCAAGGCCTCATCCAACCTGGCCTTGAACATCTCCAGGGAGAGAGCATCCACGACCTCCCTGAGCAACTTGTTCCAGTGTTTCACCAGCCTTACTGTAAAGAACTTTTTCCTAATATCTAGTTTACATGTCCACTCTGCCAGTTTAAACTAATTACCTCTCATCCTGTCACTACAAAATCTTGTATATAATCCCTCTCCAGCCTTCCTGTAGGACCCCTTCAGATACTGGAAGGCTACTATAAGGTCTTCTCGAAGCCTTCTCTTCTCCAGGCTGAAGAGCCCCAACTGTATATAGCCTGTCCTCATAGCAGAACTGCTCCAGCCCTCTGGTCATCTTCATGTCCCTCCTCTGGACTCGCTCCAGCAGTTCAATGTCCTTCCTTTGTTGGGGGCTCTAGAACTGCACACAGTGTTCCAGGTAGGGTCTGACTAGAGCAGTGTAAAGTGGGAGAACTGCTTCCCTTGTCCTGCTGGCCACACTTCTTTTGATGCAGCCCAGCACATGGTCGGCTGTCTGTGCTGCGTGCACGCATTGCTGGCTCATGTTAAGCCAGCAACCCAGATCCCCAGAAGTGCTTTTCCAGACTCTTACAGTTACCTTTCAAAATACTTTTTACCTGATTTTTTTTTCCTTGTTATTGAGTTACAAACTTCACAGGAAAACATTTTTCACTTACTCGTTTCATGCTTCTTAGGCACTTTTTCAACATACATCTGAAGAATTTGAATTTCTTTTTATGATTGTGGGATTGAATCCATTCTTGTATCATATAATGCTTTGAAGTATAAATCTTCAAAGAATTATTGCTGAGGCCATGATTGCAAAAGTGAAGTAATTTAGGGATAAGACTACTTAACTTGGTATTGTTCTTTTAAAGATACACTGTTTATTAAAAATTAAAACCAATATTATACTTTTTTCAATTATCTTGGCTAATCACAGGTAGAAATGAGTGGGCTGGATGATTTGAAAATCGGTGACAGAACCATCAATGATGCACAAATATTAGTAGTTAAAAAAAGTCAATGATGTGACTTAATCACTGTGAACTCTCTACTAAGTAATGTTTTAGTAGCCAAACTCCTAGGTATGGGATTATCTCAATAAAACTTGGTTAGGATGATACTAAAGTTTTAATAAAAGACAGACTAAAATGGACATTTTTAACAAGGTGAGTCTGTTCATAAATGTAAATGAGACTACTGCAGACTTTTAATAAATGGGGATAGAGGGAAGCAGCATCTGTGCTATAATACTATAGATAAATCAAGGGAATTTTGGTTATTTGTTGATAGGTGTGGTTAAAATCAGCCTTGAGAAACAGCCTAGTAGCGAAGAATGTGGAATGATAATTCCTACAGACCTAGTTTGATGCTACAGTAATAAACGCCTGAGATCAGAATGGCTAAACTGTGCAGAAGTACTTATCATAGTAGTGAGAGGGGGAAAAAATTTGTAAAACTTAGTGGAAGGAGTTGCTCAGAGTTGCAGAATGCCTTTCCTGCAGCATGAGACAGTATCTCCTCAGTTCCAGACATCTAGTATGTGGACATTAAGTAATCATTTCCCACTCCTATGAATAACTTGCTGTGAGCAACAGGAATGCTGCCCTTTTTTGATACAATCATATCTCATCAAGACATAGATTGGTGTAATTTTCATGTTGTTTGCATTTTATTTTCAAAGTAGAAACTGAAATGAGCTCCAAAGTTTTGAGTTTCTCCTTTGAACGAACGCAGACGTTTTCAGTATGTTAAAAAGCAGACTGAGACTGCAATGTTTGTTCAAATGGAATGATTGTAAAAAAAAAAATAAGGAAAAAGTATCAGAAACTACATAACAAACTTTAGCATGAATCACAATGAGAAAAAACAAGATACCGTACTGGGATTGCATGGGGTGGAAGATGCTGTGCAAGGCGTGTAAGAGTATCGCTCTGCTGCATTTAGCATCAGTGAAGCCTTGGCAGGAGCATTGTGTAATTTGGAGCACTCAAGTTCAGAAGAATAGGTGGCCCAAGGCAGAACAGCTAGAGTGCAACAGCAGGATTGATCATACATTCAGAAATAAACAGCATACTAGGGACCACTGAGCAGAAGAGAGTTCTTTTAATCTAGGTAGTAGGACTGAAAAGATTTGTAGAACTTCACAAGTGTAAGAAGTCCTTGCAGTGAAGAAATAGTTGTCTAGTCTTTCTGCTGGTGTATGAGAAGTGAGGCAACTTCATTTGTTGTGTTACAAGGAAAGGAAAAACACCAAAATAAAGTGAAATAGGGTAGACTGCCTGAGAATTGTGTAGCCTTCATCATCAAAGCCTTTATGGTCCAGGTGAACAGAAAACAGTACCGTGTGCCAGGTCAGGCAGATGGGTGAAGGTGACTGAAGTTCTTCATGGATCTACAAACCTATTGGTATAGGATCTGAGTTTTTTTTAGCTCCTTTATTTGGAATTAGCCTAATTCGTAGGATTTCTGTTTGCACTTTACAAATATTGATTAAATTTTATGTATCTAAAAATATTTCAGTAAGGCTTTTGTTCTTACTACTGTAGTAATAGTGATAAAATGCACAAGATCAGGATTTGTCTAGGAGTCACACAAGGAGCCTGACAAAGCCAGACCTAGGACAAGATAAGATTTAGTGCTGTAACGTGGTCACGAGTCTGTTCTTCTATGGTAATGAATTATTCCTTTGCTGCTCAAATGGGGCCTTGAGAAGGGGAGAAGGGCAATTTTTCTTAGATTTCTCTGTACAGAGCTGTCAGGAAATTTGTTTTGTTGGTCTCCAAAGTATTTAGCTGTACATTGGTGCAGGACTCTTCACATTTGCTCTAGATTCATAACAGCTTCCTCATTTGCATTTATCCATCAGGAACAAATTATTTCACTTGGTGGTAAAAGTAAATATGCCCTTTTTAGAACAAAAAGGAATGACTTTTAAAAGTCGATTGCTTGTGATCGTAAAGGAAGTGTTTTAAAGTAGTATGTTTTCAGACAAGATGAAAACTGATGAAAGATTTTTCTTCACTTGCTCAGCCCAAGTGATATGAATAAGCACTTCAAACTGTAATTTTCTCTGGATGATTAAACTGAAATGTAACAAATTAAACTCTACTTTGTCCAGATTTCTCCCTTCTGTTTCTAATGCCTGCTTATTTTTCATTGCAAGTAAATTTTTAATATACAATAAATTGTGCAAAGAGACGGAACTGAGGAGTAGTGTTTTTCTTCAGATGGTGGACTTGAGTTTTGATTTTTGTTGAGTGTTTTTCAGGGAGTCTTCAAAATGCTTATGTTGTAGGAACATCAATGCTGTCCTTACACTGTTTTCTGGTAAATAGTCATCTGTTGAATTTAAACACTGATTAATGGTCTTGTGTGTAAAATTTTTTTAACTAGTGGTATTGTTACAGCCTACTAATGAAACAATTTTTAGGAATGGGAGTCTTCAGAATTAGACCACTGATTTAATTTTTTTTTTTAAAAATCTTTAACTGTGCCAATGTGTCTTTACAGTGATGTGCCTATATAAATGTTTCTGGCTGTTGTAAGAATCTTTTACTTCAAACAGAACTGTTTCAGTGCAGAGTCTTTGACTCTAGAAAGAGGTTAACTGCTGTAAATGCTTACTCCAGATCAGTCAAGGATTCTTTTATTTTGTGGCCTATAAAACTCCTTACGGAGTTTCTAGATTGCCTGTATTTTAAAAATATTTTCTGTAAATCCCAAGAGAAGAAAAACGTTCTGAGTGTGAATCAACCTGTTGCTACTGATTTTGGTAACCTGTATTGTCTCATACTTTCTTTTACAATCTGTTACCCAGTTTGTACTTAGGGTAGAAGGTTTTGGGGGCAGGAGTTGTTATGCAGCGCTCTGCTAATTACTAATCTGGCATAATGGAGTCTTTGTGCAAGTATGACTCCTTGTCCCTGTCAAAATCCAGTGAATAAAATATCTTAAGGTAAAAACATTGTGAGGAGGATGTGAGCATTTTTGTAGAGTGTTATCAGCTTGTGAAAATGCAGAGGAGGAAACTGTGCTTTAGGTCAATGTGTTATTTATCTGAAAAGTTTTAGTGGCTGTGTAATGTGTTAACTCTACCCAAAAAATATTTATTAGGCATGTAGTTTATTAACACCCCAGATATGTTGAAGAGAGCTTTTGTAAAAGATACAAATATTTCCTCTCAGTCACAACATAGCAGTACAATCACTTATGTGGTGAAATTGTTTTCTTACTTAGCAGTTTGAATTGCTTTGAACTTTGACATGAACTCTGAATTTAAAGGTTTTATGCTGCTTATTTATTACTAGGATGTTTCTAGATACAACCAAAATGGAATGCAATGTGAGCTGTGTGCCCACATGCTGCATTTGTTTTATGGTAAAGCAGTACTGACACAGTGTATGCTTTTATTGAGGGGAAAAAAACCCAAACCCCAAACAACAGCAGCAATGAGGGGAAGGTGTTAGTGTGGGACAGACACCAGTTGTTCTGCGTTAGCACTTAGCTAAGGCAGCACAAATTGGATCTGTTATTGCTGTTGGGAAGACAGTGAGATGTATATTACCTTTTAATCGTAGTTAAGTTATAACATTTTCTTCTGTCTTTAACCTGCTCTCAGAGAGGAGATGCAACACGTCAAATTACTTTTATATATTTTGTATGTGGATTGTACTGTTTCAGAAATCCATGTTTCAGCCTTTCTTAAGCAGTAATGGTTTTCTCAAGGAAATATTGTACTGGATCATTAATGTTTTTTGTACTTTGTTTTATGCAGCATTAATATCTTCTAGATAGGTATCAGATTGTGGTATTTTCTGGTTTTGAATGTGTTTACACCAGAGCCTGATAGGTTCAGGAAGACTGGAGAATTTCCTAGAATGTTTCTTGAGGTCTGTGGTAATGGGTTGGACTTGATGATCTTTGAGGTCTCTTCCAACCTTGCTATACTGTGATACTGTGATAAGTCATACTAAGATACATTTTAACTTTTAGGTAGTCTGTCTTGCCAGGTTACTTTTTTTCTTCAGATCAGTTTAAGATGGAGAAGCAAAATAAGAGTTGTGTATTCTCATAGTTCACAACTGAACAGGAGCTTCTGTTTTGTCCAGGACTTACAGTATGAATGAGAATCAAGTCACTTCATTTCAAAACAAGTCTAGCATACATTTTCAGCATTAGTTGTGAGTTTCCTGATTTTTTTTTTTTCCCCTCAAAATAAGCACTGTAGGTTTGATTTATATAAAGTGTAGCATTTGAGGAATCTTCTGACTGCAGATGAGTAGACTTGAGTATGAGAAACCCGATGACAGATAACATAGGATGAAGTAGTGATAAGTGGTATGTAACCCGCTGAACTGTATCTCAATTTTTTAACTCACCTCTGTAGTAAAAGACAAGGAAGATAGAGAGAAGAATAAAGTAAGGGCAATGATTTCCAGATTCGCAGCTATCTGAATTAATACATGCTTCTAAATAGGTATAATTGAGATAATTTTTGCCTCCATTTCGAAGTCATGTGGTAATGTTTAATCTGTATCTCACTCAGTTTTGGTTTTTTTTTTTTTTAATGTAAAATATCTGCAAGTATATATAATAGCCCTGGGCAAAACACGTTGTAGAGCTGACTTCCCAGTCATGTGCTGGGGGGTGCAGATGGTGGGCAGCAATGGGACTGCCTCCCACCAAAAAGATCTGGGTTGGTTTTGGAAGAAGTCTTGGTGGGTCAGCGACTGCAACTCCTGCCAGTTGAGGACAGACACCAGGGTGTCAGTGAGGAAGCATCTTGATGGAGCACAGAGACACGAAAAAGAGAAAAGGAAGATGCTGTCAGGGAGAGCCTGTGTCTGGGTCCTTGCACAGCTTTATGGTGATAGAGAAACTTGTCATTTTTATCAAAATAAAGTTGGTTTAAAACTGACAAAACAAAGCTTAACTAACTTTTCAGAGACTAATGTTTAGGTTTATCGTGGTATATGTATTGTATATTTATTTTTTTTTCCACAGAAACCTGCTAATATTTTAGTTATGGGTGAAGGTCCTGAGCGAGGAAGAGTAAAAATTGGTATGTTTATATCTTTGATAAGTCCCAGTGTAGCATTTAAGTTAGAATGTTCTGAAGGTGCCGTTGTACCACCTAAAGTAGTCACTGTAATACTAGTATGTCCCTGGGCACATTGCCTAAATGCTGTTTTGAGTGACTGGCTTCTTGATATTAGCCCCACCAGTTCTGATGGTGAAATGCTGTAGCCACATCAATAATACGTGGAAAATGTCATTATATTTTGTTTAAGTGGATGTTTGTGTGGGGTGGGGGATTTTTATATGGGGATAAAGATGACAGCCAGCTAGGGGGAAAGGAGGAGAAAGAAGTGGGATTTTAAAATTTCCTCCATTTACCCCTGTAATACCATGACATTATTTTGCTGCTGTGTATAAAATCTAAATAGGGAACTACTCATTGCTGCAAACCTTAAATTTTTGTAATGAAATCAAAGGTGGCATTTAGCCTACCAAATGTTCTTGAAAGGGTAGACAGGTCCCTTGGAGATCAATGCAAGGGATCTTTAAAGTGCAGAAAACATAGTGATACAGAACTACCTCTAAATACTCAACCTGGGTTGTACCAGAGTAGGAAGGACACAACACATTTCCCACTATTGTAACATCTTGTGGTGGGAGATACTGCTCACACTGAGAGGATAATTTGTAGAACTTGAGTAGTTTAAAAATAAATAAATAAATATTAACTGTAGGCTAACAGTAATAAGTTGTACCAGGCTGTGCTTTAGTGTGGCAATGCTTTGACAGCAGACTGCTAATGCACAGTCTGCTTATATATTATGGTAATGCAGCCCTGTTTGAAAGGATTTTGAAAACTAGGTTTTTCTAAACCTAGTTGATCTTTTTTCACTTCCCTTTGGCTTTCTTTTATGAGATTATTCTTCTGCATTGTTGCTTTGTACTCTTACTGTTTTATTTATCTGAATGACATTGTTAATCGCTAGTGTAATGATTCCGGATAGGATTTTCCTCAAGCGTTCAGTGCTGCTCTAGTTTTCCCCTTGCTCTTTGGAATCCAAGGAGCAAATGGGCCAGGGCTGAACACTTGTGCAGATCCTACCTCGAGAGCTTTTAATGCCCTTCTGAGGCTTAAAGTTGACAGCAGAGATTGAGGACTTCTCCATACAAGACAGGTACAATATGGACAGCAGAAGGGAAAATGTCTTCTGCTTACTCTACCTTACTGTACACAAAGCAGTTGCTTCCAAAATTGATAATCTAGGTCATTTTCTGGGCACATTTGCTTTCAGCTGTGGTGGTATTACTTGCTGTACACAACTACTTGCTACTAATTGCACATAGACCACCCATTTATTTCTTAATTTTTAGTTTTGAATTAATTTGGGAATAACTAAGTACACAACTAAATTTAGTGAGACTCTGTCAATGGGTAGGTGAAAGATTCTGTATTGGGACCACCAGTCCTCTGAGCCATCCATTCCCAGTGGGGGAAGAGGGAGGGGGACCCTGCATTTCTAAATGTGTTGTCAAAATGTAGGATTTTTTTCCTTAGGGAAATGAGATATTGCAACAGCAGGAAAAAAAATGCAGAAGTTCTACTCACACCAAGGGCTTCCACTTTTTCAGTGTAACTAATTTTTCTAAAAATCACATAACCGGTATTTAACTTAAAATAATTTTTATAGGCTTTTTGTGTCATTTTGAGTAATAAATTCATTTTCTGCAAATAATTTTCCTTATTTTTCATAGTTACTAGTGGATTGGTATTTTAATGTAGAAAATTGTAAAATTATTCTCTTTAAATGCATTAAAACAGTAATAAATAGGAATGCATATGAAAAATAAATATTTAGGATTGTGTAGTCGGGTTAGCCCCATATTTGCACTGCAGTCTTCCCTCAACCAGTGAGCTATAACTGTAGGTCCTCTTCCCTCAGAACAACTACTTACGTTTCATTTGAGCCCTTCTCAACATGTGTATATCCTTGTACCACAGAGTCCCTTTGTCTTGGGATTTGGGGACTGATGGGTTCAGAAAGTGATTCAGTAAGAGAATGTGCATATTTTAGTCTGCCCATGTTTTTCTGTATCACTTATTTGGTAGTTCAGACAGCTTTTATATTGTTATATTACCAATTCTAAAATAATTATATAATACCACCAAACAGAATTTTAAAATAATAGCCTAAATGTTATTTAATATTTGTATCTTGATACCGGAAATACATTTGGCAGAAAATAGTAGAGAGGCAGATGCTGTAGGCTTAGCTGCTGCTTTTCTGTGAAGGAAATCTTGCTACAGCTAACTGATGAGAAGGGAGCTTTTGTGGTGTGCACGTATGTATTATAAATCATTCTAACCTTTGGAGAACCTGCATTTTGTTCACTTTTAAAATGCTACTTCTTGAAAGACCATCCTCTAATAATGGCATATTTTACCAGAGAGTATCAGGTAAAATGAATGGGGATTTACCAGTGTCCTGAGAAGTGAGTTGATGCGCTTTTTCAGAACAATGGTTAAGTCTTTGTTTTAAATGGCTCATGTTAGTAATGATTTATAATGATACACTTTAGAGGTCATGATATCCAGTATCTTCTACAAAAGCTTTAAGAAAAGCTGCTCACACAGTTCTTAACTGCTACAGTCTGCATTTGCATTTTATTTAGCAGTGGTGGTAGTGCTAACAAATAAACAGTTTATATAAAATAAAGGAGGAAAAAAAAAAAGAGATTAAAAAAAAAGTGATTTTCCTCAAATTGTAAAGCATCTCTCTTTGAATTTTGCAGCTGACATGGGCTTTGCCCGATTATTTAATTCACCTCTGAAGCCTTTAGCAGACTTGGATCCGGTAGTTGTAACGTTCTGGTATCGAGCTCCAGAATTGCTTCTTGGAGCAAGGCATTATACCAAAGCTATTGGTAAGTACAATGGAAAAAATGTACCATTTTCATTTGTTGTATCAAGTGTACTTTAGTGTCGAAGTATTGATTAAATAGTACTAAGGACAGTAGCTGAGTTGAAGGTATGTTACTGGTTTTTTTTAAGTAATATTGAACTTTGATAAATTGTTCAGTTCACTGTGGTTTCTGACAATATATAGGAGTGGAATATTCCTGGGTGCTGGCTCCACATGCCCTGCAATCAGTCTAAGTTTATGTGGCTTACACACAAGAGTTTGTAAATGCTGTTAGAGGCAATGCAAACTATGGACGTATCTTTGAACTGCTAGTAGAATCCATATAATGATGAGACAAGAGTCCATTTGTTTTATTGCAGAGCTTTTTGCATAGTGTAACAAAGAGATGTAATAAGGAATGTGCAGAATGGATAATATATTTTCTCCACTGAAATGAAGTGTAAAAGTGAGCTCTATTTTAGCCTCAAACCATAAGCTTGGACAGGAATTGAAATAGTGAGATATGGTCTCTGCATGACTTGGATATGGTCAGTCATACAACAGGTTAAGCTGTGACACTGCATCAGATATATCCAGAATAAAACAAACATGGTAGAATGCAGATGCTGTAAGGATGGCATTAGTTACATCAGCTTAATGTGCATCCTCTTTAATACTTACCAGCTTGAACCTAACAGCTTCAGCGTGGCACAGTTGACTTAGCTTTGCCAGTCTCTGCCATTGCCATTTCAGGGGCAAGGGATTGCTGATGGCAGGAGCTAATGGGTCTTGTGGTTGTAGGACAGAGGGGATAGCCCAGTAGCAGACTGGAGGAATGTTCACCTGTCATAGGTGTGAACCTACTGGGTGTCCTGGGAGGCAGAAAGATTATATGGAAGAGGAATGGAAAGTTTTTCTCTTGCTGGCTGGGTTTAAAAGATATTTTAAAGCCTTGCAACTATTTTGGGGGAAATAACTTCCCCTGCAATGTTCTGCTTACTTTGCAAAAAATATAGAGGCTATCTGTGGGCATACATGTTGTTGCTGTTGTTTCTATAACCAGAAGTTCTTTCATCAGACCACAGCCACTATTTTTTGAAGTTCATGTCAGAAATTCTAATGTTTGTGACTTCAGTGTGTTCATTTACTTTTCTTTCAATACTACATTTCTTTTACAGATTTAATACCTTTCTTTCTATGTTCCTTTAAATGGCTTATTTTTGTTGTTGTGTGCATGTTCCTTCACTGCCATTTTCTTCTGCTTGCAGCATGTGAAACTGCATGAATGGTCATAGCCTTTAGTACATGATTTTTCTGCAGCATAGATAAAAACTGACTGTATACAAACACTGAGTAATGGGGTTATGCTCTCTGCATCATTTGCTTTTGCCCTTGTTCATGACCTTTTCTTGTTCATTCAAGGTTCAGTGTACCATTACTTTATGTAAGTTAAAAGTCACATTTGTATATACTAGAAAAAGAATCAGGAAGACAAGTGGAGAAATTCACTTTTGCAGATTGGGGCATAACAGTTATCAAGATTTGGTTGGATTGCTTTTGTCTGGTTTTGGTTGGTGTGGGTTTTGGGGTTTTTTTAATGAATATTATCTAACAGGTTGGTGAGGTATGTGGGCATGGATTTTCTTCTTGCTCTCTTTCTGCAAGCTTTTATAGGTAGTATTTGGCTTATTTCCATGTCACTGCTTTTCAACTTGTATTTTTGGGGTGACTAGTATTTCTTAAACCCAATAGCTGATCAGAAAGGGCACATCTGTTGATGGGGATGGTTTGGCAGTGAATAGATGAAATACTGGTTGGCTTCTCTTCATTTGTGTTTTATGTAGACAGTTACCTAAATAGTTTCCTTTTGGTTACTTTTTTCTTAATTTTTTCAGCTATAAATGGTAGCTACATTTAAAAACACCACATAAACTTGTATGATATTCTCTCTGCTCCTCTGTAGTTACTGAATTGTGTACTTTTATTGATAGCTGAAAGAAGTTAAGGAAGTGTTGCACTACTACAAAAGAAACTTGAAATTTTTGATGCCAAGGACCTTATCTTTAATAAGTTAAAAACTAACATTCTTCCTCACCAAGATGTTTTTTTGAAAGATTCATTTGATTTTTTTTTTTTCCTGTTCTCCTTTTTTAAAGATATTTGGGCCATAGGGTGTATATTTGCAGAGCTGCTAACATCAGAGCCAATATTCCATTGTCGACAAGAAGATATCAAAACTAGTAATCCTTATCACCATGACCAGCTGGACAGAATATTCAATGTAATGGGATTTCCTGCAGGTACACACTGTGCTTTTTTTTTTTTTTTTTTTT
>WBNM01030197.1:346312-381245 GCA_013399055.1 Ramphastos sulfuratus
CTGTTCAAAGAAAGATATCTGTATTGCTTTCTTTGCATATGAAGGTGGCAGCTGATCAAAGCGACAAAGCTGTTCAAACACAATCTTTATTTCACAAGTTACGAATCTAGAACCTAACGGTCCTATTAAGAGTTTTTTTCCACTATTGTTAAAGGTAGGATTAACTTTGCCTATACACATACCAATATTTTATAATTTTAAAAGATCATGTTTAATGGTGGGTGATTAAAAATCAGAAGGAATATTTCTGTGTTACTTCAGTAGTGATTTTTAGATTTGGAAAGTGACAGATGATAGCATGAAACCAAGGAAAAAAGTCTATATATTTAGTGAATATTACACAGATGTTTAACTCATGCTAAGTTAAACATGACATTTTGGAGCTAGGGGATGATTTTTTTTGTTTTAATCTATTCATTAATTCCCCAATAGAAAGTTTGTGATATGGATGAAATATGTATTCCAAACTGGAACCAAGAACTGGGTGCATGAACCAAACCAAATTACAGTGTGAATACCACTTGTTGCATTTTCCCCTCAGTGTTGCTCATACCCTGTTTTTCTACAGGCTGCCTTGCATCTTTTCAGTTAATGCTTTGTCTTCTAGTGTTCACATGATTGCAGATGTGAATATTTCTACTTCTTGGTCATCTTTCTTGCAGCTTGTGTTCTCAGCCGTTGTCCATTCACTATTAATAATATTTCTCTTAACTGTTTTGATGGACTTTCTTCTTCCTATCACATGAGTTTTGTAGAGTTTGTTTGATTGGTTTACAATATTTTAATTAAATTTGCTCTTATTTTTCCATTTGACTTTTCTTTGTCCTGTATGTACTTTATTGCTTTTATACTGCTGTATGAGATTCCTGGAAGTGCTGTCTTTGTATGTTAAGGATTTTTATTTCCTTGAACATCCCCTTTAATTGTGCTTCTTTAAGCAGTATTGTCCTTTTCTGCTTTTAGCTCAGAATTTTACCTGTTTCTTATGCTTTTCTTACATCGTTTGGTTTTTACATTGTCTTTGAGTAGCTTACATAAAAAGCAAATGTTATGCTTTTTAATTGCCCCTTTCTGTATTTGAAAGTGTCAGTTTTCTTTGGGTTGGGGCATAGGAAAAGAGGAGAATCTTTTAAATAAATAATAATTTAATGATTGATCTCTTATCCCTTTATTCACTTAAAATTTTTAAGCTTCCAGTGTCGTGCAGCTGTGTTAAGACCTAGTAAGGATTTGAGTGCAATCAATCTACTTGCCCACAGAGCCTTTTTAGAAGTTTCAGACTGTAATACATTTGAGGCTAGGTGTTGGTAGAGATTTTTTGGATTTTATTTTTAAATCCCTTTCAGGCTTTGTCTACACAGAGAAGTTTAGGTGAGATATTCTTTGAGTGTGCAGATGTTAGTTTTTATTAACCTTCCGTTGGCCAAACAACTTTTATTTTACATGGAGACAGACTTTTGCACAGCACCCTTGGGCATTTTCCTGTAACTAAAGAGAGTGCTGTCAGATTGGAAAACTCCTTAGAAGGAGACAGCGTTTGTGGGAGTCTCATGTACTCCTGCCTGAGATTACAACTGTGCCTAAATTAATAACATTCCTGAAGGATACAAGCACAATGGCTGACATGTTTTTTTCTCTGTTGTTGTTGAGTGTATGGTGATTTTCACTGTATCTGGCAGCTGATTTTTTAGGTTCTTGAGTTAATCAGCACACAGCTGGAACCTCTTAAGTGTTGGTAAGATTTATTGTGAAGAGGTGATGAAGGAATATGAGTCAAGGTGTACAAAGAAATCAGTAACTGCAAGGATAGAGAAGCAGATTTAAATCAGGGCTATAGCGATGCTTTGAAAGCCTTTGTTTTACTTTGGGGAGGGGGGAGGAAAAAAATTATTAATAAATATTGATTTTGCAGATAAAGATTGGGAAGACATAAAAAAGATGCCCGAACATTCAACTTTAATGAAAGATTTCCGGAGAAACACGTAAGTCTGCTTTGAGTTGAGCTTTAAAGTGTTTCACTTTTTCCTACCATAAATTTCTTGTAGCTTACATTGTTTTCTATGTAGATGCCAAACAAGGACTATGAAATGGCTGTGACTTATATTGTGTAAAGAATAAATTACAATTTTGAAGTGTTTCATAATGGTGAACTTGACCTGTTGAGGTGGTGTGAATCAGAAGAGTAGCTGGAGACAAACTAAGTGGTAGGGTGGCAGGTATGAAATAGGTAATGCCAGTAAGACCTTACACAGCTCTGAAGATTGCCAAGCAGTTTGTCACAGCTCTTTCCAAATCTTTGGTACTGGAAATGTTTTCCTGTGATAGCTGCATAAAAGGCACCTGGCAATGTTACACTGTTTCCAACAAACAGTGGGTGTAATTGTCAGGTTTTGTGTCTAGCATAGCTTGCGAAGTCTAAGGAAAAGGACGGCTTTCAGTTCTACTGTCAAGTTGCCAGGCTGATACCTGCACTTAAGGCCCTGCACCCTTGCCTTGTTTGTGTGCTGAGGGATTTGAGGCTACACTGTTAATTGTTTCTTGCATCTGCCATCCTACTCTGACCATTTAGAAATGTTGGTTTTTAGCTCTTCAAAAATGTGAATTTGTGGATGCCCTTACAGCAACATGATGGGTTTAGTATTTTTCTCCATGTTCACTAGCATTAGAAATATATAGAATGAAACTGTATGATAGTAAAATTGGTGGAAGGCACAGCTTGGTAATAGCTTGGTGTCTGTACCTGGGTTAAAATGTGCTTTTTATATAGATGTGATGTGTTTTTACAAGCATGTGAAGGAAACATGTATTTCTGCAGTGTCTGAATGACTTCAAGTAATCTTGGGTGTTGGTAGATTTTTATTCTCTGCCTAAGAGATTAGCAGTGGAAACTAAAATCCTCTTGATGTTTTGTGGCTACTAAGAGAGCTTTGCTGTTTCAAATTTGCATATTGGAAGTGTCACATTTTTTTCCTTTTCTAGGTATACCAACTGCAGCCTTATCAAATATATGGAAAAACATAAAGTTAAACCAGATAGTAAGGCATTCCACTTGGTAAGTTCTTGCATGCAAAGCCTCATATGAGTTACATGTGTTCAAGTTGAGAGTTGGGCTGGTGTCAAGTATTCTGTGACTAACTTTATTTTATAAACAACATTAGGAATAGCTGATACTCTGCAGTCTGAGAACTGCAAAACCACTTTATTTTTTATGAATGTTTATATAAGTATGTAAAGGGTGAGCACCAAGACAATGGAATAGGGCTCTTCTTGGTGACGCCCAATGACAGGACAAGGGGCAATGGGTGGAAGTTGAGCATAGGAAGTTCCATGGAACTGTGAAGGTGATGGAACACTGGAACAGGCTGCCCAGGGGGGTTGTGGAGCCTTCTCTGGAGATACTCAGAACCCACCTAGATGCATACCTGTGTGATCTGTTGTAGGTGATCCTGCTCTGGCAGGGGAGGGTTGGACTAGATGATCTTTTGAGGTCCCTTCCAGCCCCTAACATTCTGTGACCATCTCACATTGAATAATGTGAGTAATTCACTGGATTAGTTTCTATATCAAGTATATCAGAAGTTCTAAGTCTTTAAGTTATATTTAGTTTACAATTATATTTGCAGAGTTGCCACAACTCTTAGCCATTCTGCTGCTTTGCATATTTTTAATAGGCTATTTTTTATTTTTAAAATCCTGAATGCCTACTTTTTAACACATTCATTACATCTTAAAACAAAATTAACTTGAGACTTGAACATATAGCTCAGAAAATTCTAATGTTTCTTCCTGGTGCACTAATCCTTTGTAGATTTCTTAAGAAAAATTTCTAGTACTTGTAGAACAATTTTCTTTATAGAACTTTTTTTTTTTTTTAATGAAGTCTCCAGTTTATTTACACACTTGCTCAGTCCTGGAAGAGTCTACATCACATAGTTTAAGGAATTCCTCTATTAGACCTTTTCTTCATCTCTAGAATAAACTTTATGAAGAAAGAATTTTAGTGTATCTGGTCTCTGAATGGATGTCCTCCTTATCTTGATGTTTTAAACTCAGATTAAATGTTTTCAGTCTAGAATATGGGGTAAATACATTATTTGAGGGGTTGGGAGCAAGGGAAATGGGAAGCTTTTCGACCTCAGAGATGGAAGAAATAAATTGGAAGAAAGGAAGATAATCAAGAGGCCTGGTTGTCTAAGGACCATTAGTCATTGGAAGCTGTACCTTCTCTAATGATCAGACCTGTGGATTTTTAAGATGCCGTATTTTTTCCTATTCACTAGGTTTTTTTCCATGTAAATTCTGGTATTTAAGTCTCAGTGGTTTTGTGGCACCATTCTTTTTGTGGCATACTATGTGAGTGTTTTTAAATGGAGGTTTCCTAGCCCATGAATTATACTCCAGCCAGTCTAAAACTGAATGTGTATTCAAGATTCAGATTAAACACAAAAGTATAACCAGCTCAACCAAGTAGTTGTTGCAAGAAGTTACTGAGCAACTGTACTGTTGTGCTTCATTTACTGTGAGGTGTCTCTGCTCTCGAATGTTAAAAGTTGGTTACTACCTGGAAAGATGTTGTAGAGAGGTAGTTAGCGATAGAGCAAGGGGCAGTGGCCTCAAACTGCAGCAGGGTAGATATAGACGGGACATTAGGAAGATTTTTTTTCACAGAAAGAAAGGTCAGATGTTGGAATGGGCTGCCCAGAGAAATGGTTGAGGTCATTTAGGTGTGGTTCTTGAGGATATGGTTTAGGGATGAACTTCATAGAGTAGCGTCAGTAGTTGAACTGATCCCAGAGTTCTTTTCCAACCTGAATGATTCTGTGATTCGATGATACTTACACAAGCAAGGAAACCAGTACACTCTAGTAAAGATTTTGTATTTTAGATGGATTTTTTGTATCCAAGTGCAGTTGGAAGCTGCTGAACACTGTATATTTATGTGTGATGCATAAAAAAGTTTGTGTGAAGAACTGAAGTGCTCGTAATTAATCAATTTTTACCATGTATCCAGTTATAACAGAGCTTTGGAAATGCATATTTCATATTTACCAAACTCTTCTTCTGATGTACTGTGACAATACATACCTTCAAAAACACATTTGACATAGCAAATAGATAATACTTTATATTACTATCAAAGCCTAAATAATATTTCTGAAAATATAAGTAATTCAACAAAGATAAAGCAATGAACATGAAACATCTGTTAAATGTATTGTTTCATGTAGGATGGAGTTTGGATGTAAAAAAAATCATCCTTGGACACTTAAGCGTAGCAAATTGCACACATTTGCAGATCCTTCTCATCAGTCACCCTAGACAGGTGTTCCATACAATTAATGCAACTGCATGCATCAGTACTTACCTTTCTAACCTCATCTTTTTTTCAGAACAAACATGCTGCTTGTCACCTACAAATTTGACTTGTAATGTATCTGGAGTCTAAGGTTCTTAAAATGAAGCTTACTTATATTGTTGTACCAAAATCTGAAAGTGGCTAATTGTCACTAGTGCTGAGTATCTGAGACAGTTCAGTTAGTTCTGCCTACTAAGATCAGTTGACTTAGATTTTTATATCATACCTAGGCTATTGAGGTAAAAACCTTTTCCGTGTGACAACCTGTATAACATGGCCAGACTTAATTTTTAAGTAACCTAAATGCTTTTCCCCTCCCTTGACTCCTCACCTCTCTTTCTCACCAGTCTGCTGGCTTAACGCTAAGCTCAGGGAAGAGTGAGTAGGCCACGTTTCGCTGTACATCTTAGTGGAGCATGAAAAGAGTTTGTCTGTATGAACTAGCATCTTTTACAAGCAGTGAGCACTCTGAGCAAACCAGTCTGAAATTTCTCATCTGCTCTCCCAGTCTCACAAGTTTAGAAATTGTTTTCAATAGAAGAACAAAACTATACACAGAATAATTGTGAGAATAGCTTAAAACACTTACTGCAGTGTTTTATCTTCTTCTTGTGAAGATAAAGGTTTGAATGTATTCAGAATTTTTGTTTAAGATGTTTGTACTAGGACCAAAAAGCAGTTGTTAAATTGAAATGCAAAATGAAGGAACGATCCTTTTTCAGGCCACAATCCACCCCTTCATTCTTGGTCGTATCTGTTATTACCAAACAAAAGGACTAGATGGTGAGTTCGAGCATGGATTCTTGGCTAAACATGTTGCTCAAATGCTACCTCTCTCACTCACTTCAGATTGTATGTCCACCCACCTTCTCCACAAAACTTGTAGTGAGAGAGTGCTTCATGCCACTTGGATGTCATCAGTGTCCTGCAAGCTCAAACTCAGAGTATTTAGTGGTGTAGGCATGACTATGTTCTCTTATTCCCCGCATAGTGGGAAGCACTCTGGTGTTTAGCACTAGTTAGCCCAAAGGGGGTCCTCTCAGTTGCTGCTCTCTTGTCAAAACAATTCTGTGAAAATCAAATTGCATGTAAAACCTCTGGTCTTTCCAGAGTAGAGTTTAAAAACTCTGTTCTGAGGTTGTTAGGACTTGAAGGTGCCTTAGGTTTGCATTCAGTTTGAGGGCAGGCTGAACTGTAAATTAATTCCTTGGACTCCTTCACAGCCTGAACAAGCTCAGTGCGTCTGTTGGTACCAATTCTTCCAGAGATACTCTAGGTTTTAGGCTTCCACAAGCTGTCACACTGCCTTTTTTTACTCTCTGCATCAGAACAGATAAATGATACACATTTACTATTGTGAAATATGGCAGAATTGGTAATTCCAGGACTAGTAAATCCGTAATTTGCTGTTAGTGCTGTTAGTATTTTTGTTTCCCAACTTCAATTAACCATGGCTCCTTTTCATACGCAGAACTGACGTGTTACATGAGACAGCATTGGCTTCTTCCTGCTTTTGTAGCTTGCTTTTATTTCCCCCCTCCTCTCTCCCCCAATTTGCTTCTGTCCTGAAAACTGGGTATGTGGCTGCTGCTCTTGGCTAATTGAGTGATACTTCATCTTTCAGTTGATATCCATATCAACTCCTGTGATTGTCCCATTCATTGCTGGTACATACAGTTCACTGCATTTTTGTCATTCAGCTAGATGAACTTTTGGTTGAACAGTCTTAAAAACAAAATATTTGTAATAACAGGTAGAAGATTCACTTGTGCTGTCACCTGAGCCAAGGGGCAAAATAGGAATTTTGATCCCTTGTGTGATAATAGTTGCACAATCATTGAAATTTTCTTGTTTCTGTTTTTCTGTTTTGTGGATTATGACCAAGTTTGTTCACTTGTTGTCAACATGTGATGGGCAAATTCATAACCTAATTGCCTGAAACATTGCCAAAATTTGCAATGATTTTTGACTGTGATGTTTCTCGGCATGTTGGCAGTTCTTTCCTATGTTTTCCCTCCCCTTTTTCTGGCTCCTGGGCCTGCTTTTTGAGCTTTTGAGAGCAACAAGAACTGTTCTGTTCAAACTGATATTCTACAAAGACTACATGCAGAGTCAGAGAGCTGCAGTAACTCATTGTGAGTCTGTGCTGATGATGTGAAAAACAAAACTGGATTGGTGGTACTAATATGTATTTATTGTGTTCTTAACATGCTATTAGAACTGAAGGCTGAGGAGAGAAAACATACTTTATAATTTTTAACTAACTGCAGTGTGAAAGTCTGCATCATGGTTGTGTATGCTCCCTTAATAGCCAGGGAAAGGAGACAACCAGTTCAAACATAGTTCATGGTACTGGGTCTTCATTAAGAGGTGAATTTAATCCCATGAAAATTATGGATGGAAAATGTGAATTTAATATTATTTGCCTAGGTAGTTTCTGTATATCTTGTAGGATCTATTATTTTAAAACCAAAGTCAATAGGTTGAAAGCTTAGTACTTCTTTTAAAGATCATTGCCTTTGACAATACATCACAGTGTAGTTTTGTCTTGCATACTGTATCCTTCTGTTTATGGATGCCTGGGATGCCACAGAGTAATTGCTGGTGCATGGGGAAAAATGTGTGTACAGACACTGGGCTTTCTGAGTAAGAAACACTTTTAGAATGCATCCTTTCAGTGCCAGAGTTCAACCAAATCACTCTGGTCTGCTGTTCCTAAAATGGATAAAAATTATCTGGAGTTACTCAAGATGAGTTTCTGGCTTTGTGTATGAAGCATTTCACATAGCATGTCCCTGAAGTAGCAATGTTTGCAGCTGATTTTATTACAAAATCTTCACTTTGCTTTGGTTAGGTCAGTTTTATTCTTACCTCTGTGTTTTACCTTAGGATTTTTGCTGTGCTGCCTGTTACCATAACATCTCACATGCAGTTTTTTCAAGTTAGGCATTGAGCAAATACGTAGTGTGCTTCTTGGCCCTCTCTTATCACTTGACAATGAGAGTAAGATGTGCTTTCTCAAGGGGTAAGGCTTTGCTGGATCTTTAATTGAACTATTTTGTAAAATACTGTATTTTGCCATGTCTTCAGCATACTTGTACTTTGTGATCACCTTCTTTGTCGTTAACCAACATAGGCATTTTAGAAAGATTGCTTTTGTGTAGTTCATCAGTTGTGACACAGACTGACATTTTTCACCTTAGTGCAGCAGCACCAGAGCTCAGACTTAAAATGGTCATGGAGGAGGCAGCTCATTAGACTCCTTGAGTATTTTGCATCATTCATGCAAAAAATCAGCTAAAACTGAAAATTTTGCACAACTGTTCTTTTGAACAGCAGGTAGCATAGCACACATTTGCCGGAGTCAGGAAGGACGTACTGCAGCAGGTGATAAAAACTTATCTGGGCAGGTAGGCTTCTTTGAATGTGCTGATTCCCACTTGCTTTTTCAGCATAAAGATTTTTGAAGGAGTGACTTGATATGACATCTTGAATATACTGTGGGTGACAGTTGAGCTGTACCGATATGACAGAACTAAATAATGAACAGTACTAGATATGGAATCACTTTTAATTGCTACAAATTATTTTAATTTAAAAGGATATGATGCTGAATCCTGTGAAATGGGGCTAGCTGAAGAAACCAGGCTACATATGTGCATGTTACATCTTCCTGTGGGAAGGGAACAGAACCTAAAGCTGCTAAGTGTTGTTGTTAAAATATTTGTGACTGGAACTGCGTGTCCTGGGCTTTGCAAGTGAAAATAGGTGGTCTTTGATGGGAAATGGAGCACTGCTTTAACCAGAGAGAAGAATGTGGTTTTGCTATTTATGGTTAAGAGTTTGAGGTCAGACACATTTGTATCAGCTGTGTCTTTCAGAATTAACAGTGAAGTTTCTGTAAACACTTTCAGTAATGCAGAGCGTTTTTATTGTTTGTTTTTTCAGCTTCAGAAATTGCTCACTATGGATCCAATAAAGAGAATTACCTCAGAACAGGCTATGCAGGATCCCTACTTCTTAGAAGATCCTCTTCCCACATCCGAGTAAGTGGCCGTTTTATTAATGTACCAGTGCATCCAGAGGCACTTTAGAAATTCTCTTTGCTGTAAATGTTTGTGAACAGTGAGCTAAATACTTACTGTCTAACAACCAAAGAAAGCTGTAACCACTAAAATGCCATTTGTGGTTTTTAAAATTAAGTAGCATTCTTATTAATCTCTTGCTTTATGGAACTTTGATCCTATTAGTTGCAGCACTAATCTTGTTATTCACTGACAGGTTGATTACGCATGCTACAGATCTTTGTAGACAACAGCTAAGTGCCTGCAGGTCTACTTCTCCGCTCCAAAATGCCAGATGACACAATTTAATTAGTTTACATTTTTGTGTCTTAGCCTTTGTTGTGAATTCAGTGGGTGGGGGAAATCAGTTCTGTGTCTGTGTGCTGACATCCTTAAGAACTTAAATCCATTTTCTGTAGATGCTCCTCAGTTTTGTTTGTGGAATGAGATTAACAAAAGGAGGAAAATTCAGGGACAGTGAGTGATTTCATTAAAAATTAAGCCCCCTCCCAAATGCATAACCAGAAATCATGGTTGTACACTATTATAGGAAAGTTACTAGTATGTTCTGTGTATGATCTACCATTATTTAGGGGAAAATTTATTTATTGTGTTTATGATCAATTAATTAAAAATGGAACTATTTCACTGAAACCTACTGGGTTACTTTTAATAGTTCCTGACCTGTCTCTATGATTTAATGTTATCATGTGAATGATTTGCAGAATCTACTTTTAGGACAGTGTTTGACTTTTTTCTCAGCTTTTCACTTTGATGTGAATACATCAAAATGCTGTAATGCTAAAAGGTTTACTTTACTATAAATGCATTCTGCTTATCAAGGGCAGGTAGATACTAGCTTGCACTAGCAGTACCAAATTTGTGTGGACCATGAGATATGAGTTTACAGATCAAATTTCTACTTATTTTTTAAATTGTTCCTGGTGGTTTTATTTACAGTCAGTGGAGTTTCCAGAAGTATTGTTAGTTTTGAGATTGTGAACTGCATGGTAACTAGATTAAGGTAGCTCTTTGTACTCTTGCAGTTATTTAACAGCTGATGTACCTCTCAAGGCACCAGTTTGGTCACCAGTTACTGGAAACTGGTAGGAGTTTAAGTAAGTGTGTAGAAGGCAACTGCAGATCAAATAGAAACAGGTTTACTAAGTTTAGAATACCACAGAAGTAAGACAGGGAAAACTGCTGTAGTTACAAGTGGGTCTGGCTCAGGCAACTTGAATCTAGCATGGGCGAAGTATGAATCTTACAGGTCTAACCCTTCTGTTCTAATACAGTGATAAATAGACTTTTTTGGGGGGCAGTGTTTTTGCAGGTTGTCAAATCCCTTACCCAAAACGAGAATTTTTAACAGAAGAAGAACCAGATGATAAAGGAGACAAAGTAAGTACTGGAAGAACAGTATCATCATGCTTCACTGGCTTTCACACTATTTCCTGTTTTCATGTTATTTCATGTACTGCTTTTGAGTTGAAATTTTTCTTTGTGTTTAAACAATTGAGAAGAACCAGCAGCAGCAGCAGGGCAATAACCATACTAATGGAACTGGTCATCCAGGGAACCAAGACAACAGTCACACACAGGGACCCCCACTGAAAAAAGTGAGAGTTGTTCCTCCTACCACTACCTCAGGTGGACTTATTATGACCTCAGACTATCAGGTATTTGTTTTATTCATATATTGTGTATTTGGATCTAATTTTTACAGCAGTGTTTCTTTAAGCTAAAAGAAGTAATTTTGTAAATGTCACTGTATTAAATGGTATTTTGGACATCTTTCACGTGGGTTTTTTTTCAGATGTATTTAGTTGATGATTTGCCTGTTAATTGATATGATGATGATCTCTAGGTTAGCAGTGAGGAAACAAGCATCAGAAATTTTTACAGTTAGTGATTTTATTATCTTCAGGTTAGGGAATTCCAACTGTGGACCAGGAGCCTGTTGTGCTGTGCTCCGTATGAACTAAAAATACCATTCCTTATTTGGGCAAGCCTGTAACGGTAGGAGGCAAAGGATATTACAGTAAACAATCTGTGACCTAAGAGTCTGAACAAGAGTTTTAATTGGACAAGTGGATGGGAAAGCAGTATTTTGGATAACAAACATGCTGTCATAATCTGTTTTGAAGAGGTTCGAGATTATGTAAGCCCAGTATTACAGATCTGAAGAGACAGGTGAGGTGATGGCAATTGGCATGTGAGGAAGATAAGGAGTGTAGGAAAAAAAGTCCTGAGGAAAAATTGAAATTGTTCTAGCCTTCCTGCATTTGAGCTTGCGGTCAGGCACTAGGATATCAGAAGAGTTTGGAGCACAAAAATATGAGAGAGTCATCCCTGGGTACCAGAGAATGGTACCTGAATTTGTGGGCTTGGATGAGTTTACTCCTGGAGACAGAAGACAGGACTGTGGCAGTTTGGCCCAGGTCCCCTTGAGAAAGACGTAGATTTAGTTAATGTAAACTAATGATTTGGAAAGGGGAGCAGGGAAGACTTCAGATAATATGAGTAGAAGTAGTTAGAGAGGTGACAGATTTTGGAAGCTTTAGAGAGTGGAATGTTTCAAGAGGAGGCATGCTGCAGGAAATGTTAGTCTACAGGAACTATTACATACCACTTGACATGGAATGCAGAGTACAGAAAGTCAGTTGGAAAGAGTCTTGAATGAAATCAAAAGTTGGGGATTTCAGGCATTGCTAGCAGTATTTTTAATTAATATAAAGTTTAGTATCTAAATCTGAGAACCTAATATTGGAAACCAATTGTTTGTATTCTGTAGCAAAACTTAGGGAGAGTTAGAGTGGTGTCAGTAAAACTACTGCTGTCAAGTTGCTTTTCACAGTTTGATAGTGTTTCTCCATATGAACGCCAAAAGGCGTTGATAGAGGAGGGCCACAGGAGGGCCACAAAGATGATCAGAGGGCTGCAGCAGCTCTCCTATGGGGACAGACTGACAGAGTTGGGGCTCTTCAGCCTGGAGAAGAGAAGGCTTTGAGGGGACCTTATAGTAGCCTTCCAGTATCTGAAGGGGGCCTACANCAGATGTATTTAGTTGATGATTTGCCTGTTAATTGATATGATGATGATCTCTAGGTTAGCAGTGAGGAAACAAGCATCAGAAATTTTTACAGTTAGTGATTTTATTATCTTCAGGTTAGGGAATTCCAACTGTGGACGAGGAGCCTGTTGTGCTGTGCTCCGTATGAACTAAAAATACCATTCCTTATTTGGGCAAGCCTGTAACGGTAGGAGGCAAAGGATATTACAGTAAACAATCTGTGACCTAAGAGTCTGAACAAGAGTTTTAATTGGACAAGTGGATGGGAAAGCAGTATTTTGGATAACAAACATGCTGTCATAATCTGTTTTGAAGAGGTTCGAGATTATGTAAGCCCAGTATTACAGATCTGAAGAGACAGGTGAGGTGATGGCAATTGGCATGTGAGGAAGATAAGGAGTGTAGGAAAAAAAGTCCTGAGGAAAAATTGAAATTGTTCTAGCCTTCCTGCATTTGAGCTTGCGGTCAGGCACTAGGATATCAGAAGAGTTTGGAGCACAAAAATATGAGAGAGTCATCCCTGGGTACCAGAGAATGGTACCTGAATTTGTGGGCTTGGATGAGTTTACTCCTGGAGACAGAAGACAGGACTGTGGCAGTTTGGCCCAGGTCCCCTTGAGAAAGACGTAGATTTAGTTAATGTAAACTAATGATTTGGAAAGGGGAGCAGGGAAGACTTCAGATAATATGAGTAGAAGTAGTTAGAGAGGTGACAGATTTTGGAAGCTTTAGAGAGTGGAATGTTTCAAGAGGAGGCATGCTGCAGGAAATGTTAGTCTACAGGAACTATTACATACCACTTGACATGGAATGCAGAGTACAGAAAGTCAGTTGGAAAGAGTCTTGAATGAAATCAAAAGTTGGGGATTTCAGGCATTGCTAGCAGTATTTTTAATTAATATAAAGTTTAGTATCTAAATCTGAGAACCTAATATTGGAAACCAATTGTTTGTATTCTGTAGCAAAACTTAGGGAGAGTTAGAGTGGTGTCAGTAAAACTACTGCTGTCAAGTTGCTTTTCACAGTTTGATAGTGTTTCTCCATATGAACGCCAAAAGGCGTTGATAGAGGAGGGCCACAGGAGGGCCACAAAGATGATCAGAGGGCTGCAGCAGCTCTCCTATGGGGACAGACTGACAGAGTTGGGGCTCTTCAGCCTGGAGAAGAGAAGGCTTTGAGGGGACCTTATAGTAGCCTTCCAGTATCTGAAGGGGGCCTACAGGAAGGCTGGGGAGGGACTGTTGACAAGGTCTTGCAATGACAGGACATGGGGCAATGGGTTTAAACTGGCAGAGGGAAGATTTAGACTGGATGTTAGGAGGAAGTTCTTTACAGTGAGGGTGGTGAGACACTGGCACAGGTTGCCCAGGGAGGTTGTGGCTGCTCCCTCCCTGGAGGTGTTCAAGGCCAGGTCGGACGAGGCCTTGAGTAACCTGTGCTAGTGGGAGGTGTCCCTGCCTATGGCAGGGGGTTGGAACTAGATGATCCTTGAGGTCTCCTTCCAACCTTACCATTCTATGATTCTGTGATCTTGCATTTCAGAGTTCATCTTGAAATCTCACAGGTACTCTCCTCAAAGGCTGCCTGGGGGCATTACCCTTGTCCTTACATAAATCTGTATGCTTTGAGCATTGGCCAAAACTTGAAAGTACTGAAAAAATGTAAAAGGTAAATTTCAGGATCTTTTTTTGTGAGACCTTTAATATAGTCCCCAAGTGCTTTTGCTCAGCTTATCCCAGGACATCAATAGCGTATAAATTTTCAAGCCATTCTCCTTGAATGATGTAAATTTTTGAGCTGTTGGAAATAGTGGTCAGTTTTAACTCTAGTGCTGCAGTGTAGAGTGCCTCTAATATTAACATCCTCTTTCTTTTAGTCTGTGCGTCACAATGCACCCCAGTACAGCAGCTTCATCACTCTCCATTTGGAAATCAGTGGTGCAGCACTGTTTTGTCCCTTTAGCTGGTTTTCTCTAGCACTTCTGTTCTGTGTGTGTATTTTTGAGAAGGCAAGTACAGCCATAACCCTTAATCCTCCCTTCATGTTGAAGATGATGGATGCAGAGTTTGCATGTGGTGTCAGGGAGCCCTGTTTACATGTCCTTTTTACACACCTTTCACCTCATTTTACTGCTGCAAGTTGGCATTTTGAACAAACCTCAGCTTCTGCTTCTGTGAGCAAGAGGTTTGCGAGTTGAGAAGTCAGAAGACTCAAATTGCCTTGGCAGGAGTTGACTTTGTTTTCTTTTCATCTCATGTCCATCAAAACTTTCATACTTTCAAATATCCATCCTGGCATTCTAGCTGGAGGCAGCCCTTGTCACAAACACAATTTCAGAACACTTTTGCCTTGAGAAGGGTGATAGCTGCCATTTCTTTCTTTCAGGACTTTCTTATTGGCAACTTGACTGCTCCTGATTAATCTCTTTGCTGTCTCTCAAGGCAGAACAGCTGTTTTTCAGAAGTTTACCTCTCTCCCTCAATCACCCTGCCCCCTGATCTTTCAAGAAGGCAGTGGGTAGATTTGTTCTGATTGAGGTACCAAACATGATAATCAAGGGAGGAAACCTGAATTTGCTGGCACTGGAACAATAGCAGTAAAAACTGCCAATTGGTGGTTTCAGGTCTCCCTGAAGAAAATTCCTCACATTCTTTGCTTCTAATCCTGCAATTTGAGGAGATGGCAAACAAATATTACAATACAGCTCTGTTTTAATCAAACACCTGTTCCTTTGTTGTTCATTTAATTTGCTCAAATTCCCCACATAAAGCTGGTGAAGAAGGATTGCCATCTCCTGGGCAAGGCACACAAAGACAGTTCCTCCATCCATTCAAAAGTTAAATTATTCTCTGCAGGGCAAGTTGACCTTGTATCCTTTTCTGCCATGCATAAAAATAGTAGACACATGGCACACAGACTTTCTTGCCTTCTTGTTTAAATGTGCAACATGACACTTCCAAAGGCAGTGTGATTAAACAGACTGGAGCAATCCCACTACTCTGAGCTTTTGCTTATGATAACCCTCTGGATGCTTCATGGTATTTAGAAGGGGTTGGATATTTACGTTTCTTCTTAAACCGAAGCCATGTGTTGTGCTGGTGTCATGAAAGAGTCCAATGATTTTTAATTTCCTCTGCCTTTAAAATAAGGTCTGGTTTAGGAGCCAGGAGGCAGAAAGTATTTACAACTGACATGAATGGTCAGGTTTTAAATGGTTAAACTTGTGTATTTGCCACATACAAGAGCCATGCTTGGGGAAAAATATTTGGGGACTTTTCCTCTCTGAAGTACGTTTGTTATGTTGAGAAGGGTGACCCAGAGCTGTGGCACTGCTATTGAGGAATGACTTGGTCTGTCTCTCAGGACTGAAGGCAAATGTCACAAAAGTTCAGTCACTGTGTTAACAGTGCCGTTCAGCAGTGCTGCTTTGTTCCTACTCGCATTAAGTGCTGGTCCAGGCATTTCTTCCCCTTTATGCTGTGCAACTCCGGAGAATTAGGTCAGTCCTGTGAGCATGAGTTAAAAAGTAGAGTTTGCTTTTCCATTTCTGCGATCATCTCAGCATCCTGATTGCAGCTTCCATTCTAAGTGCTGAATGACAGGAAAAAATTGAGTTGTTATTTATTATTTTATGTTGTGACTTATAAAATCTGTAAAGCTGTTTGAGTATCTTACTTTTTCAAGATGTTGTTTTACCATAGTTTTGCATATTCAAGTCTCAGTAGCAATACCCTACTTCTGGATTATTCACCTTAGGAAACTTTCCAGACCTTTTCTAGAAGCACCTTTTCTTAAAAATCCTAATACATTGCCCCATATCAAGAGTTCAGAGGTTGCACAGCAGTTTCTAAATGCTGCAAGATTGTGTATGTGTGTGTAAACCTTAACATGAATATAAACCAGCACAGTAATGTACTGAACTTGTGTTCATTGAATGAAATGTTAAATGTTATTAAGGAGTCATCTGTTATACTGAAAAACTCACATGCAGCCCTTTTTTTTTCTTTCTAATGTATGGTATGTAAATATCTACCTTTGAAGTTAAAATTGAATTAGGCAGTTGCTAGTTTGCTCAAAGTTTCTTGCAATGATAAATGCTCCACTCAAATAATTGTATCAAATGCTGGTTGAAAGGGGCCTCTGGACACCATCTAGTCCAATATTCCCCTTGAAGCAGGACTGTTGCTGATGCTAAATCAGGTCATTTGTGGCTTTGTTCAGTTGAATCCTAAAAACCTCCATAGATGGAGACTTCACAGCCTCTCTGAGCTAGTTCTTCTAGAGCTATACTGATCTCTCAGAAAAATTTTAAAAAAAAATTTTTTTTTTTACTGTTCCACTCCCCCTCTAGATGTCCAACCTGAACTGCCCGAGCTACAGTTTGTGGCCGTTTCCTTCTGAAATACCTGGTTTCACTGAGAAGGATGTGGCTGTTACATAACTCTCCAGCCTTTAATATTTGGTCATGCAAAAGGGTGACATATTTCCTGTGTATAGGAAAATCTCCAGAGTAATGCAGAGTGGCTCATCAGCAGTAAGATACACCATTTGGACCTGTACCCTAACATACCTTCTCAGTAGGCGAAAGGAGCAAGTGGAGAAGACCACTTCCATGAATAGTGGCAGCAGGTGTGTTGTAGTCATCTGTGGGGTTGGCTGGAGATTTGACTGATGGTTGTAGTTTCACAGAGGCAGTTAGGATGGATGACTGTCACCTTCTAATCTGGTGTTCCTGATGTCCATACCTGCACCTGCTGTAATTGGAGTAAGTGAAAAGAAGCCTGGAAGTGCAGCTGCTTTCAGATGGTGTAGTGCTTTGTACCTCTTGAAATAAATTAGTAGGTGAAACTGTCTTGTGATGTACCTATTAGCAAGCATTGCATTTCCTCTGCTTTTACCCCTCTGCAGCGTTCCAACCCCCATGCTGCGTACCCCAACCCTGGACCAAGCACATCGCAGCCACAGAGCAGCATGGGATATTCAACTACCTCCCAGCAGCCGCCACAGTACTCGCATCAGACGCACCGGTACTGAGCTGCATCCCCACAATGTCAATGCACTGTTGCTAATGCTGCAGGACCAGCCCCACAGCTGCCTGCCTGGAAACCTGGCTTGGGCCACGAGAATGTACTGTAAAACCACACCTCCAACCTGTTCGACCGCCACGATCCACCCCCTTCCACAGAGCGGAGTAGTGGCTCCCAAATTGTACCTATTTTTGGGGTTAGACTTGAAAAGAAAGTGCTAGCACAGTTTATGTTGTGGATATGCTACTTCCATAGTTTACTTGACATGGTTCAGACTGACCGATGCATTTTATTTTTTTCAGTGACAGTCTGTAGCAGTTGAAGCTGTGAAATGTGCTAGGGGCAAGCATTTTTGTTGTCGTATGTGGTGAATTCTCTTGATGTAACAACTTTATCAGACCAATAGTACACAACATCTTTGAACTGGTACTTGAAGCATACAGTATATGTTACCATGGCAAAAAAGCAAACTAACCGTGACTCCGATTTGAGACAATTTTGATAGACATTTATTTTTAGTGACTTATGTGGGTTGGTTCATTTTCCACCTAGATCAGAGTTTTATGACCAAGATGATTGCTACAGTGAGGATTTTTTTTTTTTTTTTTTTAACAAACATGAAGACATTTGCATTTTTTTCCAGCAATTACAAAAGTCCCAAAGATTAATTTTCAACATAAGGTTTCATTTTTGGTTTTAAATCTATGACTTGACTGGTATTAAAGCTGCTATTTGATAGTAAAATAAGTATGTTGTCATTGATATAAACATGTTTGGTTCAGCAAACAAACTAAAATGATTGTCATAGACAGTGTTTTATTTTATTTTTTTTTCCCTGTTGGTGTTAATGATTTGTGAGCATGCTTTGAGATTTAAAAAAGCATGAATGGTATTTCCTCAAAAGGTGCGGCATCCGTTCAGATATTTCGTCATGATTTTTTGAGAACCAGCTTGGTGTAGTGGATTTTAAATTTTGTTCAGTTAAATTTTATTATTATTTTTTTAATTTTTATTTTAAACATTTGCACGTCGTTTAGGGGTGCCATTCCTACAGCAGAGGATCAAAGGTGTTAGGAGAGCCTTAGAATTTATGGGGGAAAACTTACATACGATGTACTGTATCAAACTATTTTACATGAATGACACAAGTATTCTGAATAAAAAAAAAAAATCAAACATTGTTAAAACAAGGTGTTATGTAATAAATTTATTTTTCATAAATCTGCATATGACTTTTGTCTGTATTCCTTTTTATCAACAGCATCACTGTGTTCTCCCCTCATACATCTGTGTGAGACCATGTCCCGAGAAGCAGTATTTCACAGGAATTTTTCATACAAGTGGGCAGAAGATGGAGAAGGATTTTTTTTTTTTTGATAGCAGAAAAAAAAGTACAGTGCCTTTATAAAATGCCATTAGCCCTGTTGTGTACTTAGAATCACAGAATCATTTAGGTTAGAAGAGACATTTAATATCATCAGGTCCAGCCGCTAGCACTGCCAAGTCCCTCAGTGTCACTTCAGTTTTTAAACCCCACCACTTGCCTGGGCAGCCTGTTCCCAGTGCCTCACAACCCTTTCAGTGAAGATGTTTTTCAGTGAAGATATTTTTCCTAATAGCCAACTTCGACCTCCCCTGGAAATGGGAGAGGTTTCTTCTCATCCTATCCCTTGTTAGTTGGGAGAGGAGACCAAACACCACCTTGCTTATATCCTCCTTTCAGTGTACTTATAGACAGTGATAAGGTCTCTCCTCAACCTCCTTTTCTCCAGGCTAAACAACCCGAGTTCTGTCAGCCCCTCCTCATAAGACTTGTGATTGAGACCCTTCAGCAGCTCTCTTGCCTTTCTTTGGACACACTCCAGCACATGCTTTTAGGGAGGAGCCTAAAATTGTTATTAATACATAATAGTTAATATTCATATTAGTGCAAAACTTACTTGATAAGAGTACACTGTGATGTCTTCAGTGCTTTCTTAAAGTGTCAGGCTGGCTTAATTTCAGTTTTGCACAGGGAAATTCATCCAACTGACAAAAAAGACTCTTGATATTAGTTTGTGCTCAAATTTAATTTTTCTATTAAAATAGTATTTTAGATGAAGATGAAGCTTATCAACTACTTAAAACTAAATCACAATCTAGTTTTAAATAGTCTGCTACTCAGTAACTCATTTTATTCTTACTCCGTTTTTGGTAGGTGTATTGCAAACTGAGGTCCTGCAGGGAAATGAAATCATAGAATCATAGAATGGCGAAGTTGGAAGGGATCTCAAAGATCATCTAGTTCCAACCCCCTGCCATAGGCAGGGACACCTCCCACTAGTACAGGTCACCCAAGGGCTTATCCAGCCTGGTTTCGAACACCTCCAGGAAGGGAGCATCCACGACTTCCCAGGGCAACCTGTTCCAGTGTCTCACCACCCTCACTATAAAGAACTTCCTTCTAACATCCAGTTTAAATCTACTCTCTTCCAGTTTAAACCCATTGCCCCTTGTTCTGTCATTGCAAGACCTCGTAAATAGTCTCTCCCCAAATTTTAACATTTGGTTTATTCTGATGTTGGAGTCAGCTGGCTTTGGAGGAGAAATTTGAGGTTTCTTTCTCTAGAAATGCAGAAAGAAAAGTTTTTTCAGTGCTTGGTGTAATCTCTTACACCTTCAAGATGAGGCATATTTCTATTGCAAATAAGGTTAATCTTGTCATTCATGACAATTATCTTCTGCATTTTTTTTTTTTAAATACTGTTTTTTGGAATACTGAGTGCAATGCTCTAAATCACTTTCCTGAACTGTTTAAAAAAAAAAAACAGTCCTGTTGCTGCTTTGCTCTGGGAGGAGCTTTTTATGTGAGGCTTACAGAAAGGGGAGAAAGCAAGCATCTCTCAGAACTTTAGGTAGGAGACTAGCAAATTGCTGTGAGGGAGGTGGCAGCTTGCCACGAAGCAGCCAGCGTGTGAGCTGGGCTTCTTTCCTCACCTAGCTGAGCTTTTGTTACTAGATTCAAGAACTTCAAAGCTTTTTGTTTTTCACCAACAATTATCTGGATTGATCTGAGCATATTTGAACTAGCTGCAATCTGGGAGTGTGTATTTGGTGCTCTGATTAAAGACAATTTTTTTTTTTTTTTAAGAGTAGGTTTATGTTGAAAATAGGACACAAGCTGAATTGTGAGGGTAAATACACTGTTGCGTTTTCACTTTGATACCCCTGGCAAGCCTAGCTCTTGGCAGCTCTGAATTGGACATACCTGAGAAGGACCAGGTTAAATAACTTTTGCAATGATGCCTTTTAAAAAGAGTTCCAGCATTGGTGGTGGGAAGAGCAGTTGGAGGGAGGGGACAGACTGATTCTCTACAACATGGAGCAGCACATTGCTGTAAGACTCATCAGTAGGGTGTTATTTTATAAGAAGAGCTATCAACTCTCTTTGCCAGCTGAAAATAGGTGATAAAACATGAGCAATGTGAGTGCAGCGTGGAGGAGTCATATGAAACGGCCTTAAGTTCTGTCAAAAGTCATCTTGAAAGCTGTTCTTATCATTTTCACCTCCTATGTCTGTTGGCTGTTCAGGCCCCAGTGGAGGTGGCAGTTAGAACAAGGGTTGGAGCCAGTTGCTACTAAAGGTTTTATATGAAGAAATAACTTGTGCTGTTCCCCAGCATCCATTGATGTCTTTCTAAAATTGCTCTTTGAACAATAAGCAGTTCCTGTTGTTATCTCTTCTAAGCTCATCCTGGCTTCACTAAAAGGCAAGCCTTGATCTTTGCTTTTCATGTACGGTCATTGTTGATGATTTTATGGGTACAGTTATGCAGTTTGACTGCCACTGAGTGAGATAATAGAGTAGGATGGAGCCTGCAGGATCTCATACTGCTTATTATGTATCAGAAAGAGAAGACAGATGATTTTGAGTCAGTGGTGAAGATGCAGACCAGCCATTTGGACTAGGTATTGTTGCTGTTGTAAATTGAGCCTATTTTCTGCAGAAGGACTGAGTAGTGTGCTCCCTACATGCTACGGTAGTTGCACTTCTGAAAAGAGCAGCTCTTTTTGTTCCTGGGTAGCGCAGCCATCTCGGCATCTTCCTCTAGGCTCAGTGATGACAGTGCTTCAGGATGCCAGTTCTGAGACAATTTAATCGTCAGCGTCCCTTGAGATAAGGTAGATGAGCTTAATTCAGCGTAATTTGCTTGTCACAGCTATGGATAGAGAACACTTTGTGAAATAACGTCAGACATCTGAATGATGAGATGTGCAAACTGTGTTCTAGCAGTAGGAGAGGTAGAGAAAAAGTGGCTTACCCTTTGAAAGCAAAACAGAAACAAAGGTTCTTCTTCCACAGGGATTCTTGTGATAAGTTACTGTTCCTCAAGGATTTTAAGCAGCCTTTATTTTAACAGTTGGCTTCCTTTATGGCTGAAGGGAGCTATCTCCAGAGGACTGTCTTTAGCTAAAGGCATCCTGTGCTGTAGAGCTTGGCACCAGCACTGATGTTAATGAAGCCATTGCCCTAGGGTGACACAAACCAGCTGCAACCCAGGATGGGAATCTGGACAAGTTCCATCCCTGCTCTGAAAGTTCCCACACCACAAGATCTTGAAAAACGTTTTTCAGCCTGCCAGGATTAGAGTGTCCTTCCTTGGCCCTCACACTGAGTTTAACTATCCCTTTGCATTTCTGGTCCTACTTAAGTGGGCTGGGTACTCCATCTGGGCCAGGGGATATGGAGAAAGGGCTAGTGCAGGAGTGCTTGTTATTTAAGCAGCATGACACATGTTGGCACATAACCCCATGCCCACAGAAGCACCAAGGGTCTTTCCAGCATCCGCTTTCAGGAAATGTTTCTATTTCCTCAGCCTGGGCTGTGGGAAAGCTGCCATGTGCTCAAGCAAGCCTTTGTTCAGTATTAGTGGGAGCTTTGCATTTGTCTGATGCTTCACCCACGGTGAAGAGCAGCAGCTTCTTTGCCACTCCACCAGCTACATAAGAAATGTGACCAGCTAACTGAGGAAAGGGGAGAGATGCAGTAGGGATTTGTCTAAGAGGAACACCTAAAGGAGTGCTGAGATGAGAGTTGAAAAGCCCTGAGCAGATGCTTATGGAACGCCCTGTTACTCCTTTCCCACAAGGAGGCAAACAGGTACTGCCCTACTCTGTGAAGTATAAATAGTACTTGTGCCTTCAATATGAGCTCATTCCTTCTCCAAAATCTGGCCACATCCTAAATTTGTATTCCTGGCTTATGGAGAGTTGCCTTTAGCACCCATCATCTGGTCTTGCCACAGGATTCTGGCAGAGTGTACACAGAGCTATTCTTACTAACAAGCTCTTTAAATTAAACCTGTTTTGCTGTTTACAGTGTTTCTTCAGTATATGTAGGGACCTTTAAGACTTCCTACACCAGCCAGGTTCTACCTTGGTGATTTCTTCCTATTAACAGGGTTGGGAAGACAATAGAATAGATTGTTTGGCATGCTTCACATCTACTTCAGCCATGAAGATCAGAATATGGAGATACCCAGAAAGCTGTGGAGAAGGATTCTTTAGGGGTAAATTGTGCATTTGGGTGCTATGAGTGATCATCATGGTGGCTCTCTGCTTTGAGGTGTGCTCACTTCAGTGTTGGCAGCTTATACACAGCTCAGGCACACCTGAAGCATTCTGTGCATGTGATTCAAGCTTTGCCTTGGCTGTCTACCCCATCTTACCTTCAAAAGATCAGAAAAAGGTGAGAGGAGTATGGTGTCTCAGCCCCGGAACTCGCAAATCCCTGTATAAGCTCCCTTAAGCCCAGGACAACCTCATGAAATTCAACAAGGCCAAGTGTAAGGTCCTGCACCTGGGTAGGCACAATCCCAAGCACAAATCCAGGCTGGGTGGGGAATGGCTGGAGAGCAGCCCTGAGGAGAAGGTCCTTGGGGTCTGGGTTGATGAAAAGCTCAACATGAGCCTGCAGTGTGCACATGCAGCNACACGCTCCACTTCGACCACCCATGCAGGTATGTAAGTTATCCATGCAATTCATTTGCAGGCCAGACAAAACCAGCTGGTTTGAAAATCCCCCCAGTTGCCTTGGAGTCTCTGCTGTAAGAGCCTTGTGGGGACTTTTGACAGAGCGGCCTGTGCCTCCTGAGTGACAGGCAGGCAGTGCCTGGGGACGATGAGCAGCTGCTTGATCAGAGCTGATCCATCTCTCGCTCCATGGGTGAAGAGGTGAGCCTGTCATTTGCAATCACACGCTTCTTCAGCTCCCTGGGAGGCACAGGCTTTGCTGGTTGGGTCTGAGAGGATGAGGACAGGCAGCAGCCACAGACAGTGGGGTGCTGGTGAGTCACGCTGGCTGATGCACCCTGGGGCTCCACAGGACAGCCATGACTCGAAATGCTGCAGGGACCCACTGTCAGAAGGGCTAATCTGCTGGATAACATCCTTTTCCCTGACTAAAAAGCTGAAGAGCACTTGGACACTCAGAGGCCCATCAAATTGCTGGGAGAGGAGACCACCTGATGATGTACAGTTGCCTTCCAGAGCACCTGGTGGCTTGTGTTGCTTGAAGCTAAGTGTGTGCCAGAAGCTACAGTTCTGTTCTCAGCTTCCAGGGGGATTTATTGCTGTGCCCTTTCCTGGCCAGTTCTGATGTGTGCAGTACCCAGGATATGTGGGCAGTGAGAGACAGTCGCTGGGGAAAGTGGTTAAACAGGCACCAGACCACTACACTGATAAACTGGGAGCTGGGCCATGTGTACATGAGATTGACAATTCTGGTTAAAATGTTATAGAGTGTCTCTAAGAGAAATTTTAGTTTCCACCTGCAGAGAAGGCAACGAAAATGGATCAACATAAAACACAAACATTAAAGTTTGTTAGCCATATTTATCTATCTGGTGGTTGGTTTGGGTTTTGGGTTTTTTTGGGTTTTTTTTTGTTTGTTTTTTTGTTTGGTTTTTTTTTTTGTTTGGTTTGTTGTTGTTGTTTGGTTTGTTGGGTTGTTTTTTTTTGCAGAATTTTAAAATAATTTAGTCCAATTCACTTGGAATGAGAAGAAATGGTATCACAGAGGTTTCTGTTTTTAATGAGCTGAGCCATGCTGCACCACATGGTGTCTGTAAACCAGGAACATCCACTTACCTCACAGGAACAGGGAAAATCCAAGCTGGAATATGAGTTTGGATGACAAAGTGTGTGTAGCACGCCATAAACCCTCAGTCTGAACATAGAGTCTGTGAAAGGGGAGCTACCCACCTGGTTTGGTTTCAGCACATTGTATGTGTGTGCCCACAAGCAGCAGCTGATCCTACTGTGTATGGTCCAGGGGTGCTGCAGCCAGAAGTGCTGCCCATGGTATTGAGTGAGTTTGAGTGGGGTCCTGAAGAGTGCAGGGGCTCAGACAGAGGAAGGGATGAGGCAGCTTTTGTTTCTACCGTGGTGTTTTGCAGAACATTGCAAAAGGGGGTGGGAAAGCCCCTTCTGAAGAGCACACTAAATGTGACATATAGATGTCATCACTGCTGTCAGATTTACAGTTTGTTGCTTAATTAAAGGCATTCCCAGAGAAAAAAGTTAAACATCCACACTGAAAACCATACCTATTCTCTGGAAACCTGATTCATTGATTGTAAAGATTACTTTCCTTGACAAAGGCGACCTATTTAAATAGTAGTTTATGCTCCTTGAGGTTACAAATCCACCTGTGTCGATCCTTTACAATCCTTGTGTAATTCTTAGCAATGACAGGATTTAACATATTGATTATGCTAATTATTTGTAGCATTTTAATGTAATATCTAAGAGCTATTCAGAATAAAATCCTAGGCATAAGAGTAATGCTCCAGCAATGCTCCAGCAAATGTGCCTGTTTCTGAAAGGTTACAAGTGATGTATCAGGGCAGATTACTGTGTATATCTATCTCTTTCCCTTCCTTCTTTGTATTTCAGTGAATCTTTTTATCACCTCGGGCATGGACCTGGGGCTGCAACTCAGCCAGTGACCTTATGGGATCACTGCTTTAGAGTCAACAGATGTGGTTTGGAATCAGGATCTGCCAAATAAACCATTACCAACCCCCCTCAGGCTCCCAACTCGGGGTGAAAATTTACCAAAACCCCTACACCTGTCAAACCTCCAGACAGGGCAATAAATACGTGGATATGATGTGGACTGTGAAAATACTAAAGGTGAGGCCATAGATATGGGAAGTTAAACAGCACTGGAATTAAAACTAGAGAAAAAGGCCAACCAATGGTTTGGAGATGCTCTGCAGGTGCCTGAGTCTGAAGGTGCTGCAGGGTAGGCAAGGAGGTGGCGTGGTTTGGGCTGGGCAGCAGTGGAGTGTGCTGTTCTCCACCACAGTGGGGGCTGACCACAGAGATGAGCTCTGTTTGCACCTCCAATGACATGTTTCCCAGTGCTGACCCCACCCCAAATCAAGCTCAGCTGTTTCACAAAGACAAAACCCTGCCTCTCACAGCTGGTGATTTGTGAGGGCAAAGCTGGTGCATGTCAGGGCAAAAGACTCCAGGGAGGGCATTGCCCCTCTAGTGCCATGGGCTGGCCAGAGGCAGATATCAGGGACCAGTGGTAGCACTGCAGTGCGGCACCTTATGATGGCCAGCACACATGGCTGTTTAATACTGGACTGCATGAAAGAGAATCCTATATGAGCAAATGTAGCTCAGGCTCCATCTGAAGCTCTTACCATTCCAGCCCTACATAGAGGATGTTATTTCTGATAAATATTTTAGACAGTAAAGTTTCCTTCAGAGAGGGCTGCTGCATTCCCATCGCGTGCCTTCTCCTGGGGAGAAACCTGCAACAGCTACTTCGAGGATTCAAATGCTTGCTATACAGTATCTGTTCTGTGGAAAAAAAGCCTTAGGGTGAAATGTATTTAATGGAGAGAGGCTAATGTGTGAGTGATTTATCTCATTTTGGTAAGTTTATGTCTGTAATTCAATAACCCCATGAGCTACACTTAACTGTATTCAATAAAGATGATCTAAAGGAGATGTTCGTGCAGGTGAAGGATTCAAGAACTGGAGGAAAGGATGTTATAAATAAGCAGGCTTGAAGTAAACAGGGAGCTGAAGCAGAACTGTTACCCAGGATAAATGTCTTGAGCATCATTAAACCAGTACAAATGGCTCTGTGAGCTGTGGAGAATTCTTCCTCTGAAAGGAAAAAGCTGTGAGAAAGACTTTCATTAGGGAGAAAATGCCACCTTATGCTCCGGCCATGACCCGAATCCTGCAGCAATCCATTGTGAGCTGTCATCCTGGGGAGCATCCCTGGCAGAGTGTGCCAGACTGTCCTGAAATAAGGTGGTGTTACAAAGGTCACAGGAGGGTAGTCTTGCAAACAGCCAGGGGGAAAGAGGAGTGACAGCCCAGGGCTTTATTGTCCACATGCTTTGGAAAACCTTGAGGCACATACCTGGGTGCAGAAAACACTTCTTTATGGACAATGCCATGTGCAAACTGTATGACAGCATGACAAAGAATTATGGTCTCTAAGTAGCCACCAGGGCTGTAATTGCCCAGTTTAAATGTAAAACTGAAGTAAAGAGCACTGGCAGCTGAGTCACCCAATTGCAGACCTAAAGCACTTCAAAGCTAGGTCTAAAAATACCTTGTGGAGTTCAAAGTTACTGGCTGTGTGAAGAAGAAAAGTGAGTACGCAGAGGGCTTTGGGATAAGGTGTGAGCATTGCCCCTGGCTCGGTGCTAGCAGCGAGCACAGCTGTGGGGCCAATCTGGCACCAGCAGCTCACTGCAGGCAGCTGGAGGTGCCAGCTCAGGCCAGGTAAGGGGCTGTCAGCCTTGGAATCAACAGACAAGTGTGACAGCCTACCCCATAAAGCCAGAAAGATTTTATGGAGTGAGATTATTTTAAACTCATTAGTGTCCTTATTAGGCTGTGTGTGCACTGGGCTGCTGTGCTGCGTTGCTTCACGGAGAGGAGGGTACTCGCAGCTCTGAGGCATTACAATGAAATGCATCCATGAAAATCTCCTGCCCAGCACTCGAGGCAGGTAGCAGCAGGTACCTGCAGGCTCACACTGCGTTGATGTTTGCAGTGCCATGCCATACCTCCAGGCAAGCCCCTTGGGGACCTTTTTCCTCCCCAGCACTCATCATAGCGCTATAGTGAGGCACTGTGTGCCTGCAGCTGGGCTGCCACATGATGCTCTGCTACCCCCTGCCCCTCAACAAGGAGAAGGGGCAGCAGTCGGTGCAGTTAGTCAAAGGTATAGAGTGGCTGTAATATCAGAGAAAAAGATAAGGGTTTTCAGCACAGCTGAAGGAAGAGGTGATAGAGGAAGTCTGGAGACAGCAAATAGGCCATGACTGCTCACTGTTTTTTTCTCAGCCAGCACCTTGGGGCATGGAGCAAAAGCAGCAGACAGCAGCTTCAAAACAGAGAGGAGCTTTTGCAGAGCATGTTGTTACAGAATGGAGCTCTGCCATGGAGGGGGGGGGGTGTCAGTGCTGGCCACGGCTTCAAAGCATTGCAGTAAAAAGTCATGAAAGGAAAATAATTTAAAAGCTGTTACCTAGAGAGACATTAACTCTTGCCCAGGAGGTCCTTCGGGTCCCTAGAGGTGGGAGTTCTCTCCTTCCATGGTATCTGCTACTAGCAGAGACAAGCCATTGGGTTGAATGGACATCTGGCCTTATCAAGTGTGACTGCTCCAGTATGACATGCAGTCTCATGCAGTCAGGGGCAGCTGTCCCATCATGTGAAGGTCACCCTGTGGCTGCAGCCCAGCAAACTCGCATGCAGAGAAACATGCTGCACTCACCCCCCCCAGTCCCACAGCACAGCAGCTTGCCCAACACAGCTGGAGCCTTTTGATGTAAGATGTATTTGCCTGTTCATCACCCTGACAGGCAAAGCCCCAAATCTTCAAAACCTGAGAAATCTGTATGAGAGCAAAGTGAGTGAGAAGAGACACCAAGCCAGCAGCATTAGAAGAGGGGACAAGAGAGGCCAAGGTGTCAGAACCTCTGGGGCATCTCCTGCTGCTCCTATGGCTCCTACTGCCAGTGCCAAGAGCTTGGGCTTTGCTGGAGGGAGCAGAAAGGGGCTCAGGAACTGTAGCAAGAGTTGGCAGGAGCAGAAAGGAGAGCAAATGGAGGAAAGGACAAACATGAGCAGTGGGAGCATCCCAACTTGTGCAATCCACCATGGTACATGTGGTACCACCTCCCGTTTCTTCCTTCTCTTCCCAGTATTTATTTCATGGGAATAAACAAACCAGCTCTTCCCAGCCCCTGCAGAGACCTCAGTGTTTCTGGTGCCCACAGCCCTCTTGAAGACTCAGCAGCCAGTGCTGGGAGTTGTACTATAAGTCTTGTTTCTATTCTGATGCATCACTGCCACAGATGGGGCTGGCATCAAAAGCCTGGGCTGAGACACAGCCAGATGCTCATCTTGTCTGGGATGGAGCCTGTAAGGACTGGAGCACTGGAAGGGATTTTCCAAAGCATGTGGCACAAAGCTGACAGCTTTCGGGTTTCCTGTTCCTGTCAGAAGGGACTTTCCATGGTGACAACCTCATCTGTTTGTAAGGTTTTGGAAGGACGGCCAAACTGCTGGCTCTGCACGGGCGACACCCAGCCTCCCAGCACCTCACTTGCTCCTCTCCAGGGCCAGTGGAGGAGATGCCTGACATTGACATCCCACACCTCCCACTCCAGCCAGTCCAGCAAACCAAGCATCTCTGCAAGAAATCCAAATATATTCACCAGTGGGGTGAGAGCATACAGTATGGAGCGCTGCAGCTAAATCTGAAGGAACAGACATATTTAAGCCCTGAGCCCAGGACAACCTCCAAGAATTTCTTTAGGTCTCTTATATGCCTTTCCAAATGTTTTGAAAAGTGTATTTTTTCCAGCTGATTCAAACAAGACTAGTGTCATTGTGTTTCCAAAAGCTTTCCAAACAGGTTTCTGAGCAAGGCTGTACAGGCTGAGAGGGTGCACAAAGGCCTTGGAGGGCAGAAATTCTCTTCTGGGCTGTATTTGTTCCTCAGCCTTTCCAGGATGAGTGTTTTGGGTTTGGTTTCTTTTCCTCTGTGGTTGTCATTTATATAAAACACTCTCTTAATGTTTGTCCCAGCTGCTTTTTGACTCAAAATCCACAGAAATTTTACATACAGTATCAAGCACCGATCTACCACCTCAATGAACTCCCTCCTCTGAGTGCAGTAGTCTCTGTAGCATCTCTGCTATTGCGCTTGCACACACTGTGACTATTTTGCACCCTGTTTTCCCTCAGCAGCAGTACCCTGATCGCCTGCACAAACACTGGTGCAGTACAAAGCAAGGGAAAAACCTAGAGCACCATGAAAGGCAAAGTAAAAACGGCAAATGGCTCTCTCTCAACGGATTTGAATAAACCAACCCTTATAAATATGCAGAGCAATAAAACGCTTAGTGCAGTATGATTAAAAAGTTATGGTTCCCCCAGCAACTCAAACTCAGCTGCCTCACGTGTGCTGAGGGCCTGAGATGAGTGCCTTTGCTGTGAAATTTATGCCTTCATCTGCCTCGGTTCGATGCAGCCGGGTTAGGGTTGCCATGGGAATGGGAGGTCAGGTTTTGCACTGGTGTGAATGAGGAGGAAAAGCCGGTGCCTTGCCTTCCTATGCTCTCTGGTGTCTTGCTGGCTGGTAGCTGCCTCCTTTGCCTGTCAGCTCTTGACATGGCAACTGAAAGCATCTTTCTAGGTTTCAGTCCAGCCTGGCACCTGGCATACACATCCCTCCACCTGGCACATCCCTCCGTTTCAGCTGCCTGGCACCTGGCATGCACATCCCTCCACCTGGCACCTCCATTTCAACTCCCTTTTCTTCATCTTTCCCACAGCACTGACACTTCCTAAAATGTGCCTTCTTTTTTTTTTTTTGGGGGGGTGGGGGGCGGAGGGCAAGGGAGAGGTTTTTTTTTCACTCCTCGGTTCCTGCTGAAGCTTAGCACCTCGCCCCCAGTTTTCTCCTTAATCAGCCTAGGGTCAATCCTTTCACCTTCTTGCTTTACCTTGTATGCCCTTACTTGGTGCAAAAGCATCTGCTGACAGATTTTAGGTGAGGGCTCAGTGAATCATTTCTATAGAACACCTTTGATGAATGTCCTGAATACTTTGGTGTTTCCAAAACCTGCAGGTGATGCCATGATCCCGTTTGTTCATTTGGGGTAGTTCATGAATCTGGTCCCCAGACAGCAACAGGCCCTATGGCAGTCAAACACCGATGAGTACAATGAAATACCCAGTTTGGCTTTTGCAGGGAGGCTTTGTGAATAACACAGGTAAGGAACCCTGCAGAGAGCAGCAAAACCAAAGCACGAATAAGGTATGAATTCTGCAAGAGTAATTAGCCTTTAGGAGAGCTGAGGCAGGATATATGAGCTCTCTGTCACGTTGGGATTTTAATCAAGACAGAGTGTCTTTCTCACAGATTCATTTCTGCTCAGGCACAAATTGCTGGGCTGGATGCAGGAGTTCCTGTCCGGTTTTATGGCTGGTGTTATACAGGAGGTCAGAGCAGCTGATGGTAATGGCCCCCCTGGCCTTCCAATTTATGACTCTATGAATCTCAAATTGTTCATTCACTTGTAACATTTGTAATTTATACAGAACAAAATGTCACCCAGTCACTGATCAGAAGCAGTCCCACATGGCTGCTGCCACGGCCCAAAGCAGCTGGCTCTGGGAGGGACAGCTTGCTGCAGACAGCACCCTGCGTGCCACAAGCAGCTCCCATCACTGCAGCTCATTACAAGTCCAGTTTGGAAGAGCTGGTCAGACAAACAAATCTTAGTTGTCCAGATGCTCCTTCCAGGTAGGACATGGACCTTCCATGAGGTACACTGAGAGTGTGACAGGACACTATGAACAAAATATTTGGTAATTTCTTTCCAGGTGTTTTTTCCTCCCTCTCCATCACCACCACCTTCCCTAGCAGCAGATATCCCCCATATTGCCTGCAAAGCTTTTTTTCCCCCTGTACTTTCCATGTTAAATTACAACTTCAGCAGGACATGTCTACCACTGCTTGCTGTACTACCCATTCAATTTCAATATCTCACTTTTATTTTCAACCACTTCATCTGTAGGTGACATCACTTGGAGGCTGTTGCTCCAGAACAGCAAATATATTCTCAGATTATTTCCTCCTCACCCTCCTTTTACTCTTTAATTCGAGTGTGATTAAAGATGCACCCTGTTAAACCAAATACTTGAAAGGCTAAGTGAGAGGCCTCATTTAAATTCCACCTGAAAAGCAGGCAGGGAATGGTTGGTGGCAAGGGCTCTTTCTTCTGCAGAACACACATACTGTGGTGAATGCTGGTGTTTCCCTGGAAGCCTGGAGAATTCCTTGCAAATGAGGGTCCAGGATTTATAGATGCCTATCTTCTACTTTCTGCTTTCACTTTGGGGAGATTAAAGGGTCTCTGGATCCAGGGATTTCACCTATGGAGCAGCATGGCTGGTACAGTAAGGTTACCCATGTACAGTTTCTCCTGGCAACACGAGAAGGAAAATCCCAGAGCAGTTTGGAAGTGAGTTGTTCCCAACCCATTCCCTGTGTGACTAGGAAATCAGGAACTGAAATGCTTTTCCTGTCCCATATATTCATGCCATTACTTTACTTTATGGCCTGAAACTTAGCCAGGGCTGATGATTTAGACTGGATATTAGGAAAAAAACATTTATGGAAAGAGTGGTCAGGCATTGGAATAGATTGCCCAGGCAGGTAGTGGAGTCACTGTCTGTGGAGGTGTTCAAGAAACATGTAAACATGGCACTTTGGGGCATGGTTTCATGACCATGGTGGTGTTAGGTTGACAGTTGGACTTGATCTTAGAGGTCTTTTTCAGCCAAGACAATTCTATAATTCTACATGAGAACAGCAAAAAGAGAAACATTTAGGGGGAAACTCATAAACAGAAGCCCTCAGATGTATTGGAATATCTTTTGAAATTCATTAGCTTTGTTGCTGATTTGAGCAAGGTCAGGAATCTTCTCACAGCAAAGATGAACACCTCTGCTACGAGGATAGGTTGAGGGAGATGGAGTTGTTCAGCCAAGAGAAGATTCTGGGAGGACCTCATAATTGCCTTCCAAGACCTGAAGGGATCCTACAAGAAGGCTGGAGAGGGACTTTTCATAACAATGTCTAGCAATAGGACAAGACAGGGAATGGTTTTGAGAAGAGTAAGTTTAGACAGAATCTTAGGAAGAAGTTCTTCAGTATGAGGATGGTGAGACTCTGGAATAGGCTGCCCAGGAAGGTTGTGGATGCCTCCCCCCGGAGGTATTCAAGGCCAGGTTGAATGAGGCCTTGAGCAGTTGAGTCTAGTTGAGGCACCCCTGCCCTTGGCAGGGAGATTGGAGTAGCTGATCTCTAAAGTCCCTTCCAAACTAAGACATTCTATGATTCTGTGATGTAACTCAACAAAATGAACAGCAGTGGAGCACTCAGCCACTCTTCAGGTTGGGATTGTATGGCCAAAATATAAACCTGGCTCCAAGTGCGTTTGACATTTCCCTTTCATTGCTGCTGATAGTGGGTCACATCGAGGTGATTTAATCTGTGGGCAAAATTTGCAGGCAAGAGCTAGGCACAGGAGCAGGCTGTGAAGTCTGGCACCTGCCAGCAGCACTGCTCAGAATCAACTCCTGGACAACTCCTAAGTCACACCTCCAAGGATGAGGCCAGTGCTGTTTTCTGTGTGTTTCCTCAGCTCTAAGAATTGGGTTGGCAAGTTTGGTTGCCAACTTCTTTCCTGAACAGACATTAGGTGGAGATCTACAAAGTCTGCCATGATGATCACAAGGGGGTAGAGCCAGGGTGCTGCCCAACTCTTGCAGTCCCTGCTTCCAAGCTGCAGCCCTGCTTGCCTTAATAGCCAGCACCACTGGGCACAGCAACTCTGCGAGGAGGGATGTATGGAATTTGTAAGAGGTTAGAAAAAGTGATGAAGGGAACACCTCCAGACTTAGCACTGAGTCTGGATGGGTTAGTGCTCACCTGTCTGATGGACAAATAGACCTATGGCACCCAGACCCCTGGCATCCTTCTCTCAGAAGATGGATTGCATGCCCCAGCATGGGCATGGACAACGTGGCTTCAGAGCAAAGGGTTATTTTTTGATTTGGTGTGTAAAAAACCTTCTGGGAGCTCTGTCTCACCGACTGAAGTCCTTGACAGCTGCAGGCAGTCACTGCCTCCTAGTTCACTCAAAGAACTTTGTCATCACCTTCCTGCCCTCATTTTCTTCCACTAGTACTTATACCTTCTTCTGATTTCCAGTCCACCCTCTTTTAGATCCTCTCATTCTTGCGATGGTTTAGCTGCCACGTTTTCTGCCTGCCCCTCTCCTGCTCCCACAGGCAGGAGCGCTGCCATCTCTTTGCTCGGCAATTCCAAGCGCAGTGCGTTGGAGCTGCAAGTGCTGGGGAGCTGGGAGAGGAGCGCCTAAGTGTAGTACGGGATCGCACCATCAGAGGGAGATGATTCCCTGTGGATTTTCTGGGGGACCCGTAGCCCTGTCCCGAGCAGTGGGTGCCAGTGGAAAAGTTGGACCATGATGGGCAGAGACGTCTGGCAGAGAAAAGAAGAACAGGACATCTCAGGATCCCTCATCTGCGTTCACTTTTGGGCTCCCCAGTTTAAGAGGGACAGGGATCTGCTCGAGAGAGTCCAACGGTGGGCTATGAGGATGATTAGGGGAGTGGAGCAGTGCCTTATGAGGAGAGGCTGAGGGACCTGGGGCTTTTTAGTCTGGAGAAGACTGAGAGGGCATTTAATAAATGTTTATAAATATCTGAGGGCTAGGTGTCAGCAGAGGGGGGCGACAGGCTCTGTTCACTTGCTTCCTGTGATAGGACAAGGAGCAATGGATGTAAGTTGCAGCACAGGAGGTTCCACCTCAACACAAGGGGGAACTTCTTTACTGTAAGGGTCACAGAGCGCTGGAAAAGGCTTCCCAGAGCGGTTGTGGAGTCTCCTTCTCTGGAGACTTTCAAGGCCCATCTGGATGCATTCCTTTGTGACCTGAAATAGATTGCGAGGTCTTGCTCTGGCAGGGTGGTTGGATTCGATGATCTCTTTGGGTCCCTTCCAACCCCCGATATCCTGTCATCCTGTGATCTCAGGAATGTGAGGTCCTTCCTGTGGATTTATCCTAGGAGGCTGACAGTGGGTCTAGGTAAGGCTCCTACAGTCAAAGGAGAATTTCAGGTATTCCAGCATGTTGTTATACAAAAAGGGTTGCATTTACCTCCAACCAAATTATTGTAAGCATTTTCCTCCATGGAGCCACTAATGGCCCTGCAAAAGAATAAAAAAAAAAAAAAAAAAAAAAAAAAAAAAAATTTGTCAGAATATCAACCTTCCTCCCCCAAAGAA
>WBNM01030197.1:381250-431883 GCA_013399055.1 Ramphastos sulfuratus
TCCTCCTCCAAGGAAGACCTTTTCCCAGGGTCCGAAGTGCATACTTACACCTTTTGAACCATGATTCTTGAACTTCAGCGCAAGAAGGCAAGAAGGGGAATATCAGATCAATCAAAAAAATATGTACCAGGGCTGATATCATCCCTCACTATCTTGAACAATGGCACCATGCTCCTTGGTGTTCATTCCTGAAAGAGACTAAAATTCAAGGACGAGTTGTGAGACATTTTGAAAAGTCTTTATTAAAGTGCTGAGCTATTTCTCACCTCCTCCTCTTCCCATCACCTTTTTTTTTTTTTTTTCTCTCCAAGTCTTGTTGCAGGAAGTTAAGGAGCAGAATTACATCAACCATCCTTTTTCTTCCAGTCTGTATCAATCTCCCAAGCTGCAGATGTTTTTGCATCTCTGAAGCTTGAAAGGGTCTGAATTTGGCCAAGTTCAGAAGCTTCTGCAGTGGCCTGAGAACAGACTGAACTGTCCAATACAGAGTGGACTCTTCTGCTCCCTCTGCACCATGGAGCTCACAGCAAATGCTCAAGCTTGCTGTTGGCTACTTGACTCAGTGTAGCACCCATGGCCTCCCAAGCCGTGACAGAGATGGCAGAGGGAAGAAGAGCAGACTGCTATGAGACACATAGCATTTCTGCTGTGCAAGGGTTCAGGGCTGCCAGACATTTGAGGGAACAGAAAAGAGCAATGGAGACTTAAGAGATGCTAGAGAAAGGCAGTGGGCAGGCACCAAGCAAGAAAGTCTCTTGGCAGAATGAAACCAGCAAACTGGTCTGTAGTAAGAGGGATGGGAGCAGAGAAGCACTGAAGGGTGGGAGTGGGAGGAGAGGGTGAAACATGTCTCTGATAGGTTTGGTCTTCTCTACATTCCTGTCTCAAGGGAACTTATGTCAGTAGGTCTTGGACAGTGAGAGACAAAGCAGCAATAATGCTGCAGCCCTTTGGTTTAACACTGAGCATTGGCAGGAGAGGGAAGGATTCTTTCTCCCAGCTCTCAGAGGGTGTCATACTGAAGCACAAAGTGAAGACTGCTGTACCACAGCTGGTGGCAAAATTGTTCAGGGTGATTAAGACAAACTCAGAGATTTCTTCCAGGGGTTTCATGCAACGACGCAGCTCCTACATGACATAGTGAAGTGGCAGCATGCCAGAGACAAGATGATGTCACCCAAACCACTTCACAACTCATCTGCTACACCTTAAAAAAGAGCAATGAAGGAAAACAGTAAAGGAGGCTGAGCAGGGCAGAAGGACAGATGGAAATAACACCAGCAGCTTGACCTCAGCTTTCACTTTCCCTGAGGTAAGAATGAGACAAGTCTAATCTCTCCTGAAAGAGTCATCAGCTACAAGTATTCCTTGAGCTCTTTGGTCTTCAAAAGTGGTCACCTCTCAGGTGAGGGAAGTAGCTCACAATTCATTGACTTGTCAGTCAAGGTAGACTTTCACACCAGTTCTTCAGTGCTGCTCCATCTCCCTTGCTTCTGAGAGAGCAGGAACAGAGCAGCTCCCGGTTGGGTGTAGGAATGACATAGGACATCAGGTAGGTTGCCTGGATCTGTGGAAGAGCAACTAGCAGCTTCCCCTGGCTCCTTCTCATTGCAGGACAAGGAAACAGGAACCATAACTATATTTTGCCAAAAAATGAGATTCTAGGCAGGATGCTTCAAGACTCTCAAAGAGAAAAAGCTTACCAGGACACTCTCATGTCCTTTCTAGAATGTGCTGTTAATCTGCTCAGTTCATCAGATCGCTCTCCAGACAGTTGCTGTCTCTCTGCAGGTCTTCTTCATCATACTGGAAATAAATCAGGAAAGGAGAGACCTGAACTTGCTTTCCCTTTTTGTCCAAGAGGTCAGATTTGTGAACACTTGTTCTCTAGAGCTAAAAGCCCTTATCACCAAGGCAGCTCCATTTCTAGTATTTCACTATAGAAAGTGGCCAAATGAGCAGCCAGTCAGAAAGTTTCTCAAAGGGTAGCATCTGCCTAGGTCAGAATTCCTTTATGTTAGTCACTTTAAAGAAGCACAATCACTTTTCCAAAGAGCTGACGATTCCTCCAGCAAGACAAAATGATGGAAGGAAAAATCCCCGTATCACAACCAGTGTTTCCAGACTTCCTTAGAGGTACTCCAGCACTACTACAGTCAGTGCATTGGCTTCCCTTGGTTCCTCAGGGGAGCTCCTGGGGCATATTGCAAGTTCTGCTCATCCCAGATGATCTCAGAAACCAGTGGTGAAGTGGTGTCCAGCAGTTTGAGTGAATTTCCTTCTTTTCTGGAATGAAAAACTAGCAAGCGTCCCCTTATTAGACAGTGGATACTTAAGCAGAAGAAAGACACGGGGATTTATTGGTCCCATGGCTCACATAATACCTCAATTTAATTGACTAGACAAATCTTGGCACTCCATGACCTGGCTGGATCAGGTTACAAAACTTTAGCACATAGTGACTTGATGTTTGTATCCCATTTCCACAGACACCTGAGAAACTGCACATTTGAAAAAAAAAGAGCAATACATTTCAATGCTGTCGGGTAAGAGCTTGTATCAGATGGTGTTGAACCTCATCTTCTCTCTTTGTGTTTGTGTGTTTCTTTCTGAGATCCCTTCTGAAAAAAAAAAAAAAAAAAAAAAGAAGAAGAAGCAGCAACACTGAAACACTCTAAACTTCTGCATGTTAAGTGCTGTACAGGTGTCAAATAAAGAGTTGCTCCCTGTGCTAAGGCACTTGCACTCCGCATATGCACAAAGTGACAACACATGGATGTGTCCAAGGGGCTCAGTGAAGAGCCAGGAGGATGTAGGCCATGGCTTGGACTGTCTGGGGGCTGGCAGCAGTGCTATGTTTCTCTCGCAGAAACACCTCTTCCCAAGGCACACATCCAGGGTGGAATTACTGACCTAAATCCCAGAGAGGACTGGCCCAGAGTCAGAGGCCCTTGGTCAGGCAGCACTTTGTCTTTTTGAAGAAAGTTGAATCATTTTAGTGGAGCAAATGAGGGTGACTGACTGACTCTTTGGTGCAGGCAGGCAGAGCACTTGTGTACAGCCTCAGCACCATCTTCTTCTGGTAAAGGAGGGCCTCCCCAACACCCACATATATGAAAAAATTCTAAAATTCAACATCCATTGCTTTTTGACGTTGAACTTCTTATTAGATGCAGATTAATTTTCAGTGATGTTTTGAGCCCAAAGATACTAGTTTTCTTTTCATGAAGGTGGGGTAACAAAGTTCCATCCAGAAATAAAAGGGAATGAGAAGCTTCTTCACCAAGCTGTAGTGTTCAAATCGAATTCTCCTTTCCAGCTATGCCTTGGGCCTAATTAAGGAATGATGGGAGTCTGCCAGCTGGACCAGGGCTCCAGTGGAAACAGTCAGCTTTGCACTTGCTTGAGAACCATGGGATGCACAGTCTCAAGTCCACTCTCACCTCGTCTGCCACTGCCATGCTGGTCCAAGTTTTCCTTTCATGTCATGGTCAGACTTAATTGATCAGACTCCAGGGCTGTTGCTCCGAAGAACAAAGTGTACCTCCTTCTGGGAGTGAAACATCTGCTTTGTCACACTGATTTGGTTGGGGATTATTTGGCGAGGCAGGAATGATAAAATTATGGTTATTTTATTTCCCCAAACAGCCCTGCTCCCAAACTGTATGCAAAACTAGTTTAATTTTATTTACAGGTTCCAATTCAGTTGGGAATCTTCACAAGGATGCTTCTGGGCAATTTTAGTAATTTAGGAAAGTCAGAGAATGGAAAAGGCTAAGCTACAAGACAGCTTTACCCTGCTTATAAATCAGACTGAGCAGAGAGCCTAGGGAACAGCAGATTTTACTCACAGAGATGAAGTAGGATTTTAGAGACAGTTCCTACTGAATCTCTGTAGCAGCCTCTGAAACTGCAAGCTATAATCCAGTCGTGGATCCACGTGGCATTAAATCCAAGGCAAATAAAACCTGCCAACATCCAAATTGCCTGTAGGCACAGCTTTCATGAGGTAAAGATCGTGGAGAGGTGCTGTCTTAGCAGCACAGGGAAAAAAGCCAAACTGCTGCTGCTGTTCCTACGAACGGCGACAGTTCATGGCAGAGGCAGAGGCAGAGTCCTCCCACCAGGAAGTCAGGATGCCGTGGTTTAAGAGAAGTCAGGTCCAGGTGTCACTGGCAGCTCTCAAATGGACCTAAGGACTTGCAGGCTTGTGGGGGGAGCTGAACGAACTATGCAAGAGCAGCACTAGAGTGGAACAGCACAGAATGGTGTGAAAGCAGGAACTGTTTTTTCCCTCAAGTTAAAATCTTCCTAGAGAATGTGCCCAATGCCATATATATACTGGGTGCGAAGAATCCAGCCAACCACCAGCTCATTCCAGCACAGGCTTTCCCACGAGTCAGTGCACGTGTGGAAAAGGGTCCCTTTTGCTGTTCCCCCTTCAAGCCCACAAGGGAGGAGGTGGGGGGAAGCAGTTTTATGCCTTCTTCTTCCTCCATTCAAACCTCCAGAGATGGAGTGGGAGGGGGGAAGAAGGGATTTCGGAGTGCCCTGCCATACACACTTGTGAATTGGTGGATTGTTTGACAGCCCAAAGTTCCCCCTTAGTATAAAGGAGGATGCTGGGAGGAGTGTTTAGCTGTTCTCGATATCCATGGAAAGATCCATGCATCTGGTAAGAAGAATCACTTCCAAAGCTCACTTGTGATCCGATCCAAAACGATAGTGTAGGCGAATCCTTTGCAACTGCCAAGCAATCAACTTAGCTAGCTTAACGTCTACATTAAGAGAAGTAAAATTGTCCTCTCAAGTCAGAACCTTCTTTGACTGCCAAAGCACAGCATGCACCTTGATGAGGATCCAGGAGGATCCTTGTGGAGCAACACACATGTGTATCCCTGCATACCTCTGGGTCCAGCTGTGCTTTTGACACATCCTTTAGTGCACCCGCAGTTTTCACACACAATACAACAGAGCTATGTGTCTACAGCGACGCAAGATCAGAATCAAACACACTTTTCAACCCTCCAAAGACACCATGCTGTGCCTGTGCAAGGCCACCGGAGTCTTTCCACACGAGCTGAGCTCCCCAGGATGGTTTTCCTTGACTCCATTCTCCTAATCTCCTATAGGGAGAGGATATTCTTGTAAATGAAGCTGTCTGAGCCTTTCACAACTCCAAATTGTGCCTGTGGTCTAGACAATAGCTATGTCTGTATCTCCTGTGGACAGCATCAGCTTCTCTTGATGTTGTCTCTTTGTAGAGAGTCATAAAAATAAAAGCTGCTCTGTGAACATCAAGAGATGCTGTTCAGTACCTACGATGGCAAAGTATCCCAGGAAGTCAGGCAGCCCCATATTGAGGAGCGGGTCACAGGCTTTTGCAGTAACTAAACAACAGCCATGCCTGGAGGAGCCACGATCTGCCTGGAGCTTGTGCTCACTTGTTAGCTGTAAGAGCAGCTCTCTAACAACAAAGGGACCATCCTCATCATTTCCCGAGCTTTAACGCCGCTTTCTGAAATGTGTGCAACATCTGCTCTAGTGCAACGTGTGGTACATTGCCATGGCTAAGACAAAGGAACACCAAGGTGTTACTCTCTGCTGAGTAAACTCTTCATGACCCTGTTTTGCTGTACAGCTATTTTACTCAACTTACACTCAAGCAGTTTGTCTCCATAGCAAATGCATTGCAGAATTAGTCCCCAAAAGAGATTTCAGGTCAGTGACAGAAAAGTTTTCGTTTAAATCTGCTTGTAGACAAAGACAAAGTAAGAAGACTCTCTGGAGTCCATTAACTGACAGCATTATGTCATCTATACGACTGCAGAAGATAAGTGCTGTCCAAATTTTCTCAGCCTTTCAGCCTCAGAGCACTGTCGTTTTACTTTGGTTAAGAAGAAGCCTTCTTTCTAGGATTGCTGTCTGTTAATAAGGCTTCTGCTGCTGCACAAAATGGGGTGATCTAATTATGCATGCCTTTTGTTTGAAAGTTTATATAACTAGCAAGTCAGAGTTCTTTTCAGAGTGTTTGAATGGTATCTCTCCAAGAGGTCAAGGGAGGAAATTCGAGATAATAGAGCGAAAGGCAAATCAGAATCAGCTGCTTTCAAGTGCATCCAGGGGTTACAGTAGCTCGAGCGTGATTTGGGAAACGAAGAACTTCTCAGCAGACTGAAAGGATGTAGTAAAAGAGGCAAAGATAGAGGAGGGAGCTTATGAATAGAAACAAAAGTGCTGCAGTGACTGCTGATAGTATCTTTGCAGAATTAGGACTTCATTCTTCCTGGCACTCAAAGCTGGTTTTCTGCTGGAGAAGCTGTTCTGTGTATTTATTCACTTAAGGTTACAGCCTTGCTGATGGATCAGGCTTTTTGGTATCCCTCAAGCTGCATCAAGGACTATAAGATGCCACACAGCCCATGCAGCCTCTTTCTTTATATAACATAGGGGCAAACATGGGAGTGCTTTTAAATTGCGGATGGAGTGTTCAAACTAAGAGCTGGGAGGGAATTTCACAGCCATTAGCCAGCCTAGGGAAATCAAAGCAGTAAAACTTACCCAGGCACTCAGAGCCTGTAATTCTCCAAGCAGCATGTCATCCAAGTGAATTTATACACATTTACCAGGGAGGTATCTATCAGACAGGAAATTTATTGTGTCTTTTAAGCCCAGCCTTTTGAAAACACGATTACTCTTCTCTATCAACTGTGCAGAGAACTGGGGGGCAGTTGCATAGTGCTACAGAAGCTCACCATTGTTGCAACGATGCTCTGCTTCCTGTCTGCCTGCTCTCCACTGCTCAGTCCTCCCTGAGGACAGTTATCTCCAGCCTTCTCTTACACACACTACAGCACTCTGTGCTTTCCCAGAGCCCATTAATCCCACTGGGTCAGAGGGAAATACTCCCTGCTTGCTTGGCCTGTGAAGACTGAATTTAGAGCACGGAAAACAGAGTGAGCCAAGGCCTGGATGTCTGATCCATTTCATACAGTCATTTTCAGCCAACATGACCTAGAGATTTCACCCTGAGGTGTCAGCCAAAGCCAACCCTTGTTTATTCAGCTGTGTTAATTCTGCTCCCTAGTGAAGCTTTCCAGCCATCACCCACTGATATTTGTTTTGCTTCATGCTATCAGAGGAAAACAAGACCGTCAGAAACTCTGTTGTGCTGATTGTGACATTTGCTAGAGGGAGCAGGATGGAAATATGGCAGTATTTAAATGGGCATCTGAGCTGCAAGTATGAAGAAACCATATGGGCTTCACATTTTTTTTCCGTGATCAGCTACAGGGGAAGTATATGACAACAACCCATCACCCTGTCTCTTTGAGAGCCCAGGCTAAAGGTGATGAGTAGACATTTAAGGTGGTTCTTAATTCCAGACTGGCTTCTAACTACACTCCCGAGCATTTGCCTTTTTACCTCTGGCTCCAGTCCTAATGTCCATAAACCAGCTCCATGCTGGGGAAGAGGTCTGCTCCTGGACAGCAGAAGGTGACATCCTGGTGATGGGAAGGTACCTTCAGCCCTTTCATCTGAGGGCAGAGATATGTCCTAGGTAAGAGAGTCTAAGCAAACAGACACATTGTGTCGCAGGGCTGAGATTAAAACTGTATTTATGTTTGCTGGCAATTTATTTTGCAATCTTCTAATAGAAACCTGACCTTATCTCTTGGCTGGTAGATGAGGTTTTGTCTTACCAGCAGTGTCTGTGTTTACTCTTGAGGTGGGCTCAGATGATCCTGGCCAGCTGCTAATCTGCAGGTATGGAAAACAACAAAGAGAAGGGAGATGTGAGGGAGATTTCACCTGGAGATGCAATCAGGTCCCTAAGGACTCACAAAAATATCTAGAAAAGGCTATTCTTAGGGCTGATATCTCTTAATGCTGGTGGGAATCTGTCTTCAGTAAGTAGAAACAACATCTTTTCCAGATTTTCTTGTCCTCTAGGGAGCAGTGGCTGTCTTTCACTGTTAATAGCAAACCTGAAGTACTGGCCCATGTAATCATGTCATGCCACATGTTCAGTCATGCTCCCACAAGTCACCAGCCTTGTGAAGTAAGGGCTTCCAAAAACTCTTCCACGTCCATCCCAATCCCAGACACATGCATGGTGCCATTCTGGGGGTCAGTCTGTTCCATCAAGAGTTCACATCTCATCCTAGATCTTCATTCACATGGGAGATGGAAGGGGATAGGAACTTCTTCCTAACATCTAGTTCAAATCTCCCCTCTTCCAGTTTAAACCCATTGCCCCTTGTCCTGTCATTACAAGACCTTGTAAATAGTCCCTCCCCAGCCTTCCTGTAGGCCCCCTTCAGATACTGGAAGGCCACTACAAGGTCTCCTCAAAGCCTTCTCTTCTCCAGGCTGAAAAGCCCCAACTCTCTCAGTCTGTCCTCATAGCAGAGGTGCTCCAGCCCTCTGATCATCTTTGTGGCCCTCCTCTGGACTTGATGTGGCCCTGGGCAGCCAGATCTAGTTGGAGGTGTCCCTTTGAAGGTTCTTTCCACCCCAATGTAATCTGTGAACGTGTGAACTATGAACTACTTTCTTATTGTATCACCTCTATATTTAACAGCATTAGGGTCACATATGCTTTACAAAACCTTACCAAAATAGTTTTTGAAAAATAAATCCAAACTCACAAATGCTGTATCAACTTGACCACCTGGTCTAAATTCATTATGGTTAAAGAAATTATTAGATCATAAGCCTTTATTAACATGATATTCAGTTAAATATAGCTAAAGATTGGCATGAAAAAGATAGATTGTGTTTCTATCAACTGAAGCAGAGTCTATTAAGGTGGTGTCCCAGAAGCGCTGTTCTTTTATACATATATATATATATATATATAATCTGAGCTAGAAAACCTTTTATCTGCTGAACAGGGGTCATGTTTAAGAGTCATTAGCTACCAGGTTGGGTCAGTTCTCCATGGAGTAGATGAGTGATCAAGTCTTGATGGCTTCCTCTTTCTCATCATACTAAGGGGAAGCGAAAGATATGAGATATAAAGCAGTGGAGTTTAGGCTATAGTATAAAGTGGGTTCATAAGTCCTGGGGGTAAAATTATATTTTAGGGTAAAACAGGGACTCTACAAAAAGCAAGCAGGATATTTCCACAGCACAAGAAAATTTTGAGACACTGAATATTATTTCTCTAGTGGAAAGGTGTATCCCAGCTGAGGAAAAGAAGCAAGCATACTGGAACACAAAAGAGGCAAAGCTTAATCACTGGGTACTGATACAACTCACAAGTAGGAGAATAATCTGGGGTGCAAGGACAGTGTCACAGATCCTGAGCAATTGCATGTGCTCTGAGAATAACAGCTCTGCAGCAGAGCTGAGCACTCCCCCTTCCTCAGGAGTCCCTTGGTGGCACTAACTAATATTTCTGGAAGGAGTCATTGATAGCAAAACTCAGTCAGACCAATATTGCAAATTAAAATAAATATTAAAAAATCCAAACAAGCAAAACCTGTGGATTTCACAAATCTGATTCTTATGTGGATTTGACCAGTATCATAATTAGAATCGGACTTCAGCCTTCAGCATAAAGAAACAGCAAATCTGTCTGCTTTGAATCCTGCATGCATGATTCTGTGTCGTGATTTTCTGTGCACACTCCCATCCCACCTTACAGGTAAGAGATGATGCATATCTTGTCTGGGAAAGCAGTAAAGTGCAAATTCTTTAGCAGAGAAATGGCCTATTGTTGGGCAAGAGAACACTTTCCCAGTCCATTCAGGGCTGATACAGATTACACAGTCTTAGCTGAGCTTCAGATTGCTTTGGGTAAAGCCCATTCATTTAATCCAAATCATCTTCAGACAGTTTTATCAGGAAAAAGATCAGAGGTCTGGAACAGAAAAGTGCATTTTGAAACACTAAATTGCAGGTCTCTGTTTTGCTTGCTTTCTCCTCTTTATATCATTCCTTGAGAGATGGAATACGACAGGTCTGAGTCACTGCTGAACAGCTGAATTATAAAACTACTAATCTAAAGGCTAATTGCACTGAGAGCTTATTTTGTCAAATTGTATTAGACACATGGGCTTTATTTGTTGCCTGATACAAACAAGAATGATTTTTCCTGGCACTACCCACTCACACCTTGTACTTACTGCCACTAGGGACCAAAAAACAAAACAAACCCAAAAACCAAAACGAAAACCAAACAACAAACCAACAACAAAATAGCTGCAGTAATAAAATGTTAAATATTCCTCTTGTAATCTCTTGCTTGAGGGCCTAATGCCGCTAAACACAGAAGGCTTTGTAAAGCGCTGTGTGTAATGAAGGATGAGCTACAAGAACAGAACTGAAGGAACAATGCCATTACCACAAATTGCAAACTCCTTCAGAGTGATGTTTGGCAGTAAATTACAGGCTGTCTGCAACTTCCTTTCTGCAGCTGTGAGACGTTTACTATCGGAACATGCAACCTGAAATTAGAGGGCAGAGAGAAAGTTGGGGAATGCAGGGAAAATGCATGCGCGTCGTAAGGGCATACACACTCTGTGCAGGGGACTGCTCTCGTGTCCCCAGCAAATGTCCTCTCTTAATTCAATTTCCTCTTTCATTCACTTCTTCAAAGTGCTAATCTGTCAATGATTTTTTTTCCTTTTACATATTCATGGTTACCTTTTTTTTTTTTTTGTTTTGTTTTTTGTTTTTTGTTTTTTTCCCCAAAGGCAACCTAAAAATCTATACAGCAGCCAGATTAGGCATCCTCTTCTCCAGGGGGTACTGTATCTCTCAGAGTTTTATTCTTTCCCAATATCCTCTTCAGTGTGTCTGTAGGCTGGTTTGTCTTTTTTTCCTTGTTGGATTTTCAAAGGCACTGAATTCTCATGTGAGCTCTTGATATCGAGTGAGACTTGCAGGTACCAGCTTTGGAAATTCAGTGGATTATCCTGATGATTATGAAAGGAAATGATGGCATTTCCNCCATTTCAGGAGCGATTTGGAAATTTCTAGCAAGTGTTTGGAGTGTTAACTGGAGAAAAGGCAACTCCAAGTAGAGGGGGAGTATCCTGAGAAGTGTAGGGTAGTCTCAGCAAGAATGTACTTCCATCTAGATTCTCAAATCCCTTTGAAACTCCAGGTCATCGGTCTCATTTTGTGGTGATGCTGCACCTGCTTTAAATTGCTCTCCTCAGGCAAATGACCACAAAAACCAGCAGAATTAAGAGCTGACTCTGCCTCTGTGGGCAAGAAACCAGTACAATAGATCCTACACATCCAACAGCAGCTGGTTCTTCTGCTCTGCAGTGTTTGGCTAAAGACTGTCTTAAGAGAGTGCTACAGCCTCTTTGCCACAGTGCAGAAACAAAGACGCTGAAGATGCCCTCATGGGTTTTGGGACCTTGTTCTATCATACTCAGAAACACAGTGAGATGCACATTAAAACACATAGTTCAGGATTGCTAGGAGTTGGTGGGAATCACCTGCATGGAGTGCAGAGCCTTGTGAAAGAGTAATGTTTCTTACAGGAATTAGAAATCCTTTATAGTAGGGCAGTTATGCAGGGCCTTAGTGAAGCTGCTGCTCCAGCTGAGTGGTTGTAATGGACACTCTGCGATAGCTGAGCACCTCTTTTCCACTCTTACATTGCTTTGGGAGAATAGTGAGAAAGTTAGTACCTTCAGGTGTCTGGTGGGTATAGCTATTAGCAGAGAGAGAAATCAGAAATGGCTTCAGTACCAAAAGCATCAGTGGTTTAATGAATCTGTTAAGCTCAAAATCTTGCTATGGACAAAAAGGAAACACACCTCACATGTAAAGCTATGAACATGCTGTTAGCATAATTGAAATCTAAACCAGCTAATTAAAGAATTCTTATTAATCACATTTAATTATTATAGGAAAAGAAAGAAAAAAAGCAAAGAATACTACTACAGAAAAACTTTCATTAATAACAACACAAATACAATTGTTACATCCAGCCCTAGTGTCTGCTTCTTTTACCCGTGTTTTGCAACCCCTCCCACTGCCCTTCTGGGTGCTTCAGGCTGGGGCATGGCAGGGACACCAACACTCCCGAGTCTCTCATCAGCTTGACGGTTTCTTCCTCCTCCCTGCAGGATCCAGTTGGGATCACTTCTGTAAGTTTGCTAGTGTGGTTCACACCTTAACTTGCCACTCTGCAGTGCAACCAAATTTACGCATATGGTACTTAGATTCTTGTGCTTTGCTCTGTCTGCTATCCCTGAAACATGCTTTGTCCTAGGTCTTCATTTCTTATTTGACCATTGGTGAGTCGTTTACATCTCTGGTTTCTGCCTTGTCAGCCTCTGCTCTTTTTCTTATCACTCCATACCTGTACACTATGTCCTATGCCCCAACATTCAAGGCTCCTGCTAAACCCCACAACCTACCTTCCCCACACCATCTAGTTGTTTTAGGCATGCAGATTTCATTCCACATGGAGGAGCTATTTGTCACTACCATCAGTGTAAACATTATGGTTATAGAATGCAAAGATAAGCAAAAGGAAAACAAGCCAAGCATAGTCACCTGGTCATAAAAAACCCCACAGATACAGCTAACCAGGCTTAAAGTGAAGCTCAAAGAAGGTTAAGACAAGTTCAAATGAAAAAAAGCTTTATGAACCTCAGTTCTGAGACCTTGCAAACTCAGCACTGCACATAATGGCTCGTTATAAGCAGTAGCAGTGCTGTAGTTCACAGGGCTACAGCCCTATTTCTGAAATGTTTAGTCCTCTCTTGAAAGCTTAGTGCTTGTGTCTTGTTCTTCATCCTCAGCTTCATTGCGCCTTGTGACAAACAGGAAAGCTCTTAACTTCTCAGCACTTGGACATTCACTTCCTGCCACATCTGCTGCCTCCACCCTTACTGGAAAGGCAATTTTCCCCCAGGCTCACTTCTTTAGCCATTCACCTTTTCACCCACACAGGCTCCACGCTGGCTCAGCTGTGCTTCCTTGCTGATCTCAGCCTCTGCTCCCTGTGGTGGTCCTGGATACATAAAATGTGTGCTTATGTGAACTGCATCCACAGACATCCCAAACCCAGGCTCCTTGGAGGGACAGGCAGAAAAAAGAGCTCAGATTACATGTGAAATTGAAAGACTTCCCTTACTCCTTGCAGATGTATGGGATAGGGTGTGATGGTTTGGGAGTTACCTGCCCCCCCACTCTATGAAAAGCACCCAGACTAAACTCAGCCATCTGGAAGTTAAGGAGTGAAGCTATATTTACAGCTTAGCACAATATACAAGCAGATATTTACAATGTATTGCAATATATATACAGAAATACACAAGTTAAAGCTAATACAGAAACACAATCCCCCTCCCAGAAATCAGAGTTCCCTGGAAGGGCTTCCAACCACCTTTTCACCTTCTTTCCACCCTTCGACCTTAACCCAGAGTCTGCCTTACATGGCAGGTGAGTTTTGAGGATTGGCAATGAGAAGCAGAGTGATTAGTTGGGTTACACAGCTGCAAAAGCCCAGAGAGAAAATACACCGACTCCGACAGAGAGAGAGAGAGACTGTCTTATCTATGTTTGTGTCCTTGTTTTTATGTATCTCAGCAAGCCTATGAGTGAAGTAGACATCACCATTGTTTTCACAGCCTATAATCTAATTTTTTTTCATTAAAATATTCCAATTAGCCTCAACCAAGCACATGGGGACTGGGTTAAGGGGCTACAACAACAGGATAGAAATGCTCTTGCGGATTTTGGCTATGGAAAGTTAGAGAATAAATTAATTTCTTGAGCTACATCATCATGTTAATGTTGAGTTGAGCTCTTCCCAGCAAAAACTGACCATTAGGTGCACGAACATCTGTGTAACACATACATAGATGCAAACACACACACATATATATATATAATAACACTGAGCTACTGATAACATATTAACAAGGAAGAATCTTATGATTAGACACTGAAGAACCTGGGAAACTGGTCTAAGACAAAAATGTGTTAGCAATATATAGATTTGGATTAATAAAATCCAGAGCAGAAAAAACAAGAAGTGGAATAATTATTCAAGTGCTGAAGGTTACTGTAGAAAAGACAGGGAGGGAAAAAAAAAAAAAAAAAAAAAAAAAAAGGCAGATTTTTAATTAACAGACAAAGCAGTTAAGGAACACATATCAGAAAAGTTTATTATATTCTCATCCATTGATTTGCATTTCTGAAGCAACTAGATCAAAAATGTCTCAATGCTTGGATGAAGGAGAGAGTACAGCAACACTGGAGATCGCAAAGTAGAAATAAAAGTGTCTGGGAGGTCTAGACACCAGCAGAGCAGTTAAGAGAGAAGAAAAAGTATCTAAAACAGGCTCAGAGAGCTCAGGTCAGAGCAGCTTTTCTACGACATGTACAGAAATGGCAGCAAAGGAGGTTTGAAAAATTCTGATCCGAATACAACATTTAAAAATCCATGGAATCTTCAGCACTGGATGAGGACAGACATTATGCAGGTGAAAAAACCCTTCAGGGCAACTCCAGGAATTGATATTGGAGCTTAGAATATGATCTTGTATTCAAGTTACTTGTGGAAACCTGTCTCAGGAGAACCCAACACTCAGAGGGTCTGGCTGAAACACAAATATTTCCTCTTGTTAGCCAACCATGTAATTCTTGATGACAGAACAGGCACAAGAGTTGTGTTGGAAAAGCAGAAGTGGTGAAAAGCTGTGGGATCACTCCAGTTTCCAGGGGTTGGCAGGCAGTTGTCTTGTGCCTGAGAAACGGCCTTTCTTCTTAACACTTCATACTGGGAACGCTGGAAATATGTTTTGGAAAAGATAGGTAGATGCACCTTGTGCTTTTCCTCACAATGACCTGTGACTCAGCTGGGTTGTATCTGCAGAGTGAGATGGGAAGATCTATTTAGCCTTTTCTGAAGGATGTTGGCAGTGAGAGGGGACTTGGATAGTAGGGAGGAAGGCACTCAGCTGAAGACAAAAATAAGTATTGAAAAGGAAGGCAATTATGAAGATGAACTGGTAGGACCAATCTGGGTCTGTGTTGTGCTGTCTTGGAAAACTTTCAAAGCCTTTTAAAGCAATTGGCATGAAGCTTTCTGCTAACTATGAAAATGCCTTTTGAGAATCATCTCCCATTTGTACTTTCACAATTCATGCTTTTAATAGGAATATTGTACCCGTTGAAATTGCTGGCTTGCTTCACAGCCTGAGAGAATGGAGTTCAGATCAGGTGGCATCAATAGACGTCTTAGTATTATTCCTGCCCTGTGAGTGTCAAACTTGCCTTGAAGAGAAGCATCTTGGGGTGAAAAAGCAAGTTGGTTTGTAAGGCTGTTCCCATCCCTTACCTTGCTACTGACCAGGTATTAAATGAATCCGAGCTGTTGCAGTGGCTCTGATCTTGATAGCTGTTCATAAGGAGCTGCCCATGGCCAGTAAGTGAATTTCACAGTGATACAGTAAGGTTAGATGGCTATTGTTCTTGACTGGAGGAAGCCAGCAGACATGACCATGAGGTGTGAGGCATTCTCAGTGAGAAAGAACTTGTGTGTATGGCACACCACACAAGTTTCTGATCCTCTGAGGTGGGTGGAAGTTCAGTAGGTAAATGAGAGCTCCCCTGAATAAGGATAAATTCCAGCATGCAGTTTAGTACTTCTGAAAATTAAATTCTAGCCATGGAAGACTCCAGGTTTCATCATCTATTTCTCTTGATGCTTAGCACCATTTTGAATTTGGAAAGTTGTCTTCAGGGGTCACCACTAAAACTATCCACAACTTGGAGCTGAGGAACTGAGTCATGTTCCTGTAACTGAGCCCTCTAGGTTAGCACCGGAGTATGAGCACAGGGCTTCCCTGTGCTACAGCAGTCTCAGAGTGTTGACATGACTCCTGAGGGAGCTGAAAATACACCAAAGCAGGCCTGAGGCTGCTCTGCTCAACTTCAGTGATCTTTTCAGGTATCTAGAGTCCTTCTACTCAATGCAGAAAGAGCAGGACAGTATGTTAGACCTCTGCTCTGGCTCAGTTACAGGAGATGCTGGTGTTTCTCCATTCACAATAGCAGGATTCTAAGCAGATATGCTAACTGAGTTGCCTGCAATTGTGATGTTAGCATCCTTCCCGTGCTCCCAGATGTGCTCTTGTGCCAAGCCCATCCTCAATAATCCAGCCCTCTGTACTCCAGTAGCAGGCCTTTTAGCTCTCCAGTCTTCTCTTTTGAATGTGATGTATTTTTTATACTGCAAACAGGAGTGTGTAATTCAGTGCGTATGTTTTGGGAGTGGGGAAGTCTATGAGAATGCCAAGCAAATCAGTAAAGGCTTAACACATCATTATTCATTGTTGCAAAGCCATGAGGCATTTAGGCATGCCTTTTAGTAGAGAGGGAAAAAAAAAAACCCACAACAAAAAAACAGAAGCAAATTGTTATATATGTGTAGCAAAATTTGGTTCGAGAGGAAGAGTTTACATCTGAATTTCATGAGGTCTATTAAAATGTTGGTCTCCTTTAGACTAATAGGATTATGCCATTCCCAAACTGATTGTTTCCAAGCAACAATGCAGATCCTAGTATGTGTTTGCTTATCTCTTTAGTTTGCTGCTAAACCAGAGAAGCTTCCAAAGATTGCTGCAAAGCTGATGATATCAGGTGTTACACATAATTTCAAGACATTGTTTTGAAAAGATGGTCCATTTTTCCTCCCTTTGGAATCTGATTTGAAGAATGCATTGAGGCTTATGTAAGGCAAGTGGCATGTGATTTTTATTTTTTGCTTTTAATAAAGGAAATGACCTGCACTGCCACCTACACAGCAGGCTCCAATATGCCATCTTCTTTTGGACACAAACACTTTAGTGTGGTCAGGGGGAATTTGATGTCACAAAGGAGCAAGACCTAAGTGGTAGCTATGAATAGTGGCACAAGCCTTCAGTGAGGCTTTTCAAACAACATCAGGCGTGGATGTCTAAAGGGCCAAATCTTCCCTGCTTTACTAATTGAAAGCTTCCTTCATGTATTATAAAGGAATGCACAGCTATATAGCCCTGTATACTAAATAATAAATAGCCAGTTGCAACTGACATTGCTATTTTATATTCAGAACTGTCCAAACTGTGGGGAGATTTTGAAAGGTGCATTAAGAGGAGATTAGAGTATTTTCTCTCTTTCCTGGCTGCTTTTGGATTTGATGACATCACAGGATAAATATGATTTAGGAGTTAATATTTACTATTTCAGCATTCAAAAAGGCTGCCTAAAGGGCTCTGTTGCTAAATGTCATTAATGTATTTTCTGTAGAGTAAGAAAATTGTGCATTTATACATAATTTAATATGAAGAAAGCTTCCATAGAGTTCTCTGATAGCTATATAAAGAATATAGTGCAGCTCTGTGTATATCTGTATTTCCACAGAAGGCAATTGATCACCTCAGAAGAGAAATACATCAGCTGCTTAGTGGTGTAAAGCAGCAAAACACAAAGGACTGGAAGTGAAAAATACTATTATTGGTAGAAATTTTAGAAGGAATTTATTGTGACAGAATGTAATTACCCAACTGGATGGAGTGCTGTGATTTATGTTTGTGTCCATGTAAACCGCTTTGAAATGATTAATAACCAGCTCAATCCTTTATACTCATAACGACACTTCTGGCACAATAGCACTGTAATGATCTGTCACTCCAGCTATTGTGTTACAGGGATATATAAGATCCCCTGCATTAGGCAAGTGTGGAGTCTTGGGGCTGGTGAGCAGGCAGATGAAGCTCCCTTACTATTTACATTTCAGTATAACCAGAGATCTAATAAGGGCTCAGAGCCCTGGCGGGGTAGACGCTGATCAGTACTTGAAATGAAAGACGGCTTTCCATTTCAGAGCTCACAATTTAATTATGTGATGGGAATCAATAGATAGATAGAGCAGAGAGGGAGGGCTGCAATGTAGGAGTTGTTGCACTTCATATAATAAACACCACCCAGAGTCCATCATCTGTCTGCATCTCTTACAAGACCACTATTTGATGGAAAATTAAATTATTTTGTGTGCGAGCTGAAGACAGATAATTTCTTCTTATTTGTACTTTGGCAGCACCCAAAGATCTACCATGATTGTACTGTTCAGAGTTTTACTGCCCAATGAGTTACAGTCAAGGTAAGTAAAACATAAGAAAGATATCCCTGAAAAGATTATGTAGGATGTGATGGTATCCACTTTAGTTTGTCTCCCTGGCTTTTTGAGGGAAGGAGGGCAGTGAAGAAAATGCAGTGCGCCTTGAACCTTTTTTGTTCCCTGGTTGGCTTAATGGGGGTTTGCAATGACTAAAAAGAAAAATGAACTGGGAGAAATGATTCATACAAGCGAGGAGAGGGTGGAGAAGAGGGAAACAGAGACTGATGTAAGAAGAGGAAAGCTGAGACGAAGACTTTTGAGGAGTTTGTGACAAGTCCATGAACAGAAACAGGGAGTGTTCCAAGAGAAATTATCAGTATAATGACACACAGTGTCTAATAGTCTTTGGACACTGTTTCTTGTACTTGTTTAAGCCACCTTGGCTGCCTTGGCCCTGAGGCTGCTGCTTCCCATGGCGAACAATAAGTCTTGACAGTTGTGAGGAAAAAGACATGGTTTCCACTGGGCCACTGGAATAAATAAACATTTGTCAGATAAAGAAACAGTATGGTAGAAGAATCAGGAAAAAAAATGCTGTAAACTTTAATTATTTTTTTTAAAAATAAAATCAACGGAGTCAAATGCAACTTTCCTGGCACTGGAAAGAGAAATCAGTGCTATTGAAAGAGGCACCTGGATTTACACCAGTGCTACTTAGAAAAAATTGACTGATGTTCTCCCCCTAGGGAGGATCACAGTTTTTAGTAACTAAGTGGTTGGAATGATCCAGAACTGTTTGCATTTTGTACATGACTTGGGCCAATGTTTCCTCTCTTGTCTGGGCACACATTGCTCTAGTTCTCCTTATTTTCTGTTCTTCACTTGTGCTGAGGTCTCCTCCTTCCTCTCCCACTGCAAAACTGCCGGGCTTCAAGAAACGCAGCATTAAAGAAAACAAAAGGTAAGAAAAAACAAGAACAAGAAAACTCAGCGCGATTCACGTTGCCCTTTCCAAAGGGCATGACAAGCTATGGAACACAAAGCAGAGTCCTGCCTACAAACCGCGTGTGCAGTGAATAACGATGCGTGTCGCCGAGCCTGCTGCCCCTTCCGGCGGGCAGCCCGGGGCTGGCGGCAGGTGGCTCAGGGCCGGGGGCGGCCGCCGGAAGGGCAGGGAGTGGCAGCCGCCCAAGGGTCCCCATGTGGAACTGCTTCTCTGTCTCCCGCCCCTGCGGCGGCGGCGGGGCCGGGCGTGCCCTGTCCATGGTGCTGAGCAGCGGCGGCCCCGCTCCGCTCCGCGCCGCGCCGCGCTTGGCCCGGTCCCCAGTAGCGGCAGCGCTTTCCTTCGGGTGACGTAGGACTGGTACTGCCGCGTGCAACAGATGTTTGCCAGGCGGGATTGTCCTCTTTTAGCCCCCCTAAGAAGGCAGAGAGATTAATTAAAGCCAGAGTCTTCCTGTAGGTGAACGGCTTTCCACGTGTTCAGAGGGCTCTCCCACTCTTCCTCGCCGTGTCATCATCGATTGCTTGCATAGGGCAGAGGATTAAGTCAACACTGGAAAGGGCTTCTGAATGGATTTGTTTATCTGTTTATTTTCCATTTTTAGGGTAACTGCAGAAATAATGAGAAACAGCAGGGAACAGGAAACTGATTGAGATTGATTGTTCCATGTATTTGGCTGGTGATGACCTTTGGGGAAAGTGTGCATTTAATTTTTACTGATGTTGTAAAGGCACAGACAATGTCCTGACCTTTCTGATCCGGGGTGACCACTATGAGCATCCCATGGAGAATTAATTACAATTGCCTGGAGCGGCTCCAAGAAGCATTTATTTGAGTGCTATAAATGTGGTAGAAGCGATCAGTATGCCTGGGAGAAGCCATTCCGTGTGCCTGCTGTGATATCGAGGAGAAGCTCAGACTTGTCGGCTTGCTGTTTTGTTTTGCTGTTCATTAACGAGCCTGAAATAGGAGAGACAGCCTTAGAACTGCAGGGCAAGCATTTCCCATCATTCTGCTCTCCACACAGATACTTTTGTTTGTATGTGATTAAGGCACAACAGATAGAACTAGACAGAACAAAAATCAAATGTCTCCCCAAGAGACAGGACATGGTGGAATTCTCTGACTGTACAAAGCACAGTGCAACAGATTCTTCTAGTTGCCTCCTAGAAATGTAAAGTGGAAGTGAGCAGAAAGCTCTGCACGAGAACTCTGTACAAGGAAGTACTTAAAATTCAAGGTATACTCTGATACTCTGATGCCATTGTACTTCAGTATCCAGCACAAAGCTGGAGCTATTGGTCACACGGGATTTGGCAGTCCTTTCCTTCAGAGATCAATCTAAAAAATGGATGATCTCTTATTTGTACAAAGTATAGGCAGAAGTATTTCATATAAGATCTAATTTTGTCAGATACTCTGCCAAAAGGAGTGGAACTGAGTAAGGAAGTTTAAACAAAAGCTGTAAAACCATCTAAATTTGTTTTGGAGAAGCATTTAATTGGGAATGATGATGAAAAAGACAGAAATGTGGATTAACCTAAAATGGAAAGGGCAGCCAAGTTACAGCAGATGGCTTTTTCTTGTTCTTGTAGTGCCTTATAATGAGGAAAATATGCTATGTAATGACAGTAGTTTCTAAATTGACTTTTTTTTTTCTTTTTTTTTTTTTTTTTTTTAGGTTTCCCATAAGGCAGTGGTTGAAAAAGGACAATCAAAAGACATAGCTGCAGACAGCCTGTATTGAACTGCTTTTGTTCCGGAGTTCCGGAGCTCAGTTTGATGTGTGGTAGGAAAGACAACCATCTCCCATTCCAGCTAAAATCAAACAAGCAAATAGCCTCTATTTCTCCCTTCTGCCTTGACTCCCTGAGCATCTACAGTGTGTAAGGGCTTCTCTCCCATACATCCTCAGCCCTTTCTGTGGCTTAAAGATTTCTTTATTCTGACATGTTTTTGTTCTATTTTGCTGTGTTTGCTTGTGTTTCCCTCCTGTATCAGTTCTCCTCCTCTAATGCTGTTATCCAAACCACAGACTTTCCTACAACTGAAAAGATTCTGTTCACATTTACTTAAAATTTCCCCCCTCATGCAAACGTGTTTGTTTGGTTTTTTCCCCTTTCTATTCAAAATGGGGCTGAGGGACAAGAAGGGAGTGAAGGAGAACAGAAGACACAGCTCATTCTGTATGACATGTGCTCAATTTCCCAGCAAGGCTTAATTACCATTGGGAGTTTGCATTCCTGTTCCTTTTGACATTCTGAGCACTCGGAGTGCAGTGCTATGCCTCTTGCCTATTCCACTTTGCATGCACATGGATAAGATTTACTTGAGCACTGGGGCTCTTGTATATGAATTGTATATGAGAATGGAAACTGTAGGCATCTTCCCTGAAGACTGGGGGCATCTATGAAGCTTTCACGCAGACTTAAGACCCTTAGAATGTGCAGGGGGGACTTACAAACCTCCACATAGCTTAGCCAAAAGATCCTATGGTAACGTAAGGGCAAGGGAGCCTTGCAGTCAGCAGGATTGAACTCATGACTGATATCTGAAGAGACTCATGCTTCATGCTTTGTGGGTACACAAGTGTAATTGGAGACAACAGGAGACTTAGGATACATAATGTGCAAGATGGAAACCTAACACGGTGACTACTCTTTAACTCTGCATAATGAAATTTGCATTGTGTTTTGAGGAAGAGGATGGTTTCCCTTGCTTTTGAACATAAAACGCAGCTTCAGCCAAAAATAAAAGGTAGTGTATTCACATGCTGAAGCTACATAGTTAAAGACAATTAAATATGCTTCACAAAAGAAATCAAATAAATGTAGAACTTCCAAATTTTATTACATAGAAAGACTGTTGTTTTCAAGATTAAAAGTGTCTGTTTATGAAAATGAGTTTTCTTTCCTGTTTTCAAGCTCTATATTTTCAACAATCAGCTGGATTTCAGGTTTAGCAAAATTCAGTAACATTCCAGACTACTGGATAAGTCTGTCCTACTAGAAGAAGCACTAATAAGTTGCTGAAATAACCCTGATAATTAAACAGTTTAGCTTTATATTTATTTGCTGAAAAATCCCCCAGTGACATATTAATTATGCATAAATCTTTGCCTTGTAAAAAGGTTGGTAGATTTTCAAATACCCATCTCATCTCTATTTATTTTTAGAAAGCTGGTCCTTCAAACTGGCAAGATTTCAGTTACGTTAATACTTTGATGAAGACCTAACTTTTGCTCGGATTATTTTTCAAAATTAATTTCTAGCGGCCTTTTTGATCAAGCCAGATTCTGAAGCAGGAAATAACTTTGCTTCTGGTCTTATTATTCATTCAGTTCTGCCCTATTCAAGGCATCTTCTTTCACCAGAGGGCTTCTCAAAAGAGGAGCTCAGTCTATAGTGGCTGGAGCTGCCAAAGGAAGAAACCTATGGAGGGCTATGTTGGAAAAATACATTTAGAGCAATACAGCAGTTTGAGGGGGTAGGGCACCAAAATCCCTCTCTCATACCAGGCATCACTAGCCAGTCTTTACTGTGATAATATCATAATCCTGAGAAAGTCTAGGGAAGTCTTTGTGGTACCATCTAACTCATTGCTTTTCAGTGAATGCAATATTGCCAGATCTGTTACTGAGAGATATGGGGGAAGAATAGGGAAGTGATGGTCTAGAGCATTAGAGATGGAAGGAAGTAACACAGAATATATCTGATTGGAAGAGACCTTCAAGATGATCCAGCCCAATCTTCAACCCAGTTCTGAAGGGTCAACACTAAACCATATCTGTAAGCAGCAGGTCTGCTTAAACACTCCCAGGGATGGTGACTCTGCCACTGCCCTGGGCAGGCTATTCCAATGTCTGATAACCCTTTCAGTGAAGAAATATTTCCTAGCATCCAGCTTAAACTTCCTGTGGTGCAGCTTGAAACCATTTCCTTTAGTCCTGTCTCTGTCATCAAGGAGAAGAGGCTGTCCCTCTCCTCACTCCAACCTCTCTTCAGATAGAGAGTGATGAGGTCTCCCCCCACAGCCTCCTCTTCTCTAGACTGAACAATCTAAGCTCCCTCAGACGCTCCTCATAGGCCATATGCTCCAGGCCCTTCATGAGCCTTGTTGCCTTCTCTGAACATGGTCCATGCTCCAGCACCTCAAAATTCTTCCTATTGTGAGTAGCCCAGAACTGAACACAATACTTGAGGTGTGGCCTCAGCAGTGCTGAGTACAGGTGAATGATCATCCACTGCTCCTGCTGGCCATAATGTTTCTAATACAGGCCAGGATGCTATTGGCTTTCTTCACCATCTGAGCAAGCTGCTGACTCATGTTCAGTTGACCAGTACGGCCAGGTCCCTCTCCAAGCTGCAGCTTTCCAACCACACATCCTCGGGTCTGTAAATTACCATGGGGTTGTTGTCACCTAGGTGGAGGACCTGGCACTTGGCCTTGCTAAACTTCATACAATTAGCCTTAGCCTATCAGTCTAATCTGTCCAGATCCCACTCTAAGGCTTCCTTACCCTCTAGCAGATCAACACAGCCACCCAACTTAGTGCCATCTGCAAATTTACTGAAAAGTGATGTTGACTGTCAGCCATATGAGCAAACACTCAAATAGAAATTACTTACTGATGCTCAAAATCTACAGACCTTATATAAGTGAAAATCCAACTTCTGTCTCCCTTGTGTCCAAAATGCCTTTCGCTGTCAGCCTTTCACTGTCAGCCTTTCGCTGACAATCCAGAAATATAATTTTGCATTGCTTGTGCAAATGTAAGTTTTCTGTACTAGGTACAAGTGATGAGTAATGAACTTCAATATAAGCATGAGTTTTACAGAAATGTTCAACTATAGCTCCCTTGACAATTTTGGTACAAATAGAAGTGTTTTTACATTGCTATGTGACACGTCTGACTGATATTTTTTTCAGAAGCTGGAGAAGATTGGAAATCAGTAGTCAGAGAATAGTTAACAAAGGTTCACTATTGGCCGAGGCTCTCCAAGGATGTATTCTGAGTTTGATAATGCTTTGTGTTTACTTCAGTGATTTTTATGATGAAATAGGAAGTATGTTTAGCACACCTGCAGATGTCACAAACCTGGTGGAGTAGCAATCAACATGATTCTGACAAATGGGACAGCTGTCCAAAAGACCAGGATGATCTGCAAAAAGGAGAATGAAAGTTCTGCACTTAATCTGGAAAAATCAAGTGCAAAATCACAGAATGGGAAACAGCTGACTAAGTGCAAGTTTTGCTGAAAGAAATGTTGAGGTTACAGTGACTCACAAGTGGAATATGTATCAACAATGTCATACCATTGCAGTAAAAGCAAACATTTGGCTTTGCTATCGAGTGCTGCACATCTAGTTCTGTGCAGTGAACTTCAGCAAATGTGGAGGTAATCCAAAAGAAAGAAACGAAAATGACCAGGGAATTAGACAACGTGTCCTGTGAGGCAAGAATAAAAGAGTCAGGGGTTTCATTGATTGAATGACTGACTGGAGAGACGTGAGAATATTTCAAATAATCACCCATTGTCATCTCTTCTTCATGTGAGCTGTGATGAGAATGTGAAAAGAATGTACTAAAATTACATTATGGAAGAGTTACATTTGACATTAGTAAAAACTTCATGACAATAAACACTAGGCAAGAATGTAGGAGGAACTGATGAATTCTCTGCTTTAGATTAAATATTTTTTAAATAATCAAACATACGTCAGTCCATAACCATATCTCTCTCATATATCTAGCCTTGGCACAAGAGGGTTATTAAGAGACCTCTTGATGTCATTTTGGCCCCATTTTCTGTGTCTCTGTCACTACTTTCCCTATCTAACTTTAGTGTGAACTCTTCTATTTATAGTTTATCTACATATATTTTTGAAAGGTGGTCTCGAGAAAAATCTGTTTCACCTCATCCAAACTATATGAGGTTCACATATTTAATTTTATTCTAGTGCTCTTCTTTTACCTCAATACCTTAATCATTTACATCTCATCTTCTTCCACTCTGGGACACCAGCTGCCAAGTCCACTGGATAAGCCTAACTTGTCTGTGTCTGGCAGCTAGGGTCAGGAGAGGGGTGTTTTAGCTGGGAAATATGTTCCTTGGCAAGGTGCTGGAAGGAATGGAGACAGTCTTGCTGGCCTTGTAACAGGATATAGTAGTGCATTTGTCATAGGACTCCTAAAAGAAGGCCTCATATATTGGGTTGGGGAAAATTCAGAAGTATTTTGTGCTCCTTGTTGTGCAATCTTATGGTCTTGAACAAGGCTAGGTTTTGCTCTGAAGTTTTGCACATCCATGTATCTCTAGATTTAAGGCAAATCACAGATCTTCAAATATATGCCAAGGCCTCGTGACAGTCAGATAATGTATCTTCATGTTCTGGTTGTGTCTGTCTCAAAGGCAAAGATATTGGTGGAATACAACACTGATGCACTCAATCTTTTGTGTGCTTCTATGAGAAGAGAGGTTTCTAAAGGCACATAGAATCATGGAATCATAAAATGTCAGGGGCTGGAAGAGACCTTGAAAGATCATCTGGTCCAGTCTCACTGCCAGAGCAGGATCACCTAGAGCAGATCACACTGGAACACATCCAGATGGTTCTTGAATATCTCCAGAGAGGGAGACTCCACAGCCTCCCTGGGCAGCTGGTTCCAGTGCTCTGTCACCCTTACAGGGAAAAAATTCTTCCTCAGGTTCATATGGAACCTCCTATGCCTCAAGTTTCACTCACTGCACCTTGTCCTGTCACTGGGCATCACTGAGAAGAGGCTGGCTCCATCCTCCTGGCACTCACTCCTTACATACTTATAAACATGAATGAGGTCACCCCTTAGTCTCCTCCTCTCTAAGCTAACAAGCCCCAGCTCCCTCAGTCTCTCCTCATAAGGAAGATGTTCAACTTCCTTAATCGTTTTTGTGTCTCTGTGCTAGACTCTCTCAAGCAGCTCCCTGTCCTTCTTGAGCTGGGGCCCCAGATGAGGCCTCACCAGGGCAGAGTAGAGGGGAAGGAGAACCTCTCTCAACCTACTAACAGTCCTTCTAATACACCCCAGAAGGGCATTGGCCTTCCTGGCCACAAGAGCACACTGCTGGCTCATGGCCATCCTTCTATCCACCAGGACTTCCAAGTCCTTCTCCCCTTCACAGCTCTCCCGCAGGTCAGTCCCCAACCTATACTGATCCATGGGGTTGTTTTTTCCTAGATGCACGACTCCATACTTGCCCCTGATGAACTTCATTAAATTTCTCCCTGCCCAACTCTCCAGCCTGTCTAAGTCTCTCTGAATGGCAGCACAACTCTCCGTTGTGGCAGCCACTCCACCCAGCTCGGTGTTGTCAGCAAACTTGCTGACAGTTCACTCTGTGCCCTCATCCAGGTCATTAATGAATACATTGAATAATACTGATCCCAGTACTGACTCCTGAGGGACTCTCCTAGTTACAGGCCTGCAGCTAGACTCTGTCCCATTGACCACAACTCCCTGACTTCTTTCCTTTAACCACTTTCCAATCCACCTCACTATTCAATCATCCAGACCACAAAGGGGAGCTAAATGATAAACTCTTTCTGAAAGTCAGTGAGAAGTGGATGACTGCACTCAGTGTTGTTAAACTTTACTTATGAAGAGAGGCAGACAAATCAGACAGATGGAGCAAGGCTACTAACAACTGTTGGACATCAGGCAGGGAGCAACCACACAAGAATCTTTCAATATCCATGCCTATTTATGGGTTCAGTAGAGTGAGAAAGTAGCTAGGGACTTTCCAGATTTCAGTGGCATAAATGCTCTCCTGACACTGAGCAACATGTTTGTATTCCTTATCCTTTTATTTTTATCCAGGAAAGACTATTTTTACCTAGTAAGAGGGTGCACCGCCCCCCTGCCCCCAACACACACACATATTCTACCTCCATTATTATTGGTGGTCATGACAAAATGAGGCATAGAAATTTAGGAAGGACTACTGGGTCTGTAAAAAGCATAGAGCTATAGGGAATCCAGACAGAAGAAATAAAATTTAGCTCATCCTTAGCTGATGGAAAGGTTTTTGGTATAGCATATTTTGAACTCTCTCACACGGCCCTATTTGCAAAAGCTCAGCTATCCTTGTGAGCTGACCTTCTCTTCATTTGGACTAGATACTCACCTTGTGGTTCTTGTTCCTAACCTTCATCCCATTAGTCCTGGCTCTGTATTGTACAGCTGTTAAATCGGCAGTCTATTACTGACTGCAGCCTCCTGTATATAATTTTTTATTCTCTGCAGGAACTTAGAATCATGTCTTTTGCCTGTTTCTTTTTATAAAGGGAACTAACAATGCTGAGAATTTGTTAAGAGACTATGTCTACTCCTGCTGTAGATCACCAGTCCCTGCTTCTTACAATATCCTATTACACTGCCCTACCTACACTGCCTAGCCAGCACAGAAAAGCAGGCACTTTGCATAGCAAATAGGTTTTATGTCTTACGGTTAATAGACCTTACTATTAGTTGGAAGAATTACAACTCTTGTTTAGTTGATGCAAGTAGCTGTCTTGAAAACCTAAGCTTCCTTCTGTTCTTGTTTCACTTTTCTCATGATTGATTACACAATGATTATTTGAAATGTTATTGAATATTTTTTCTGAGGATCTACTTGCATCTTGTTTTCATACAGTTTGCTAGTCTTTCAGTACGCCAGTGATCCAGGGATATTAAGAGGAAAATGAAGCACAAAAAAGGGAAAACAGTCTCAAGAATATCACAGAATCACAGAACCTTAGAGATTGGAAGGGACCTCCAGAGATCATCGAGTCCAACCTCCCTGCCAAGGTAGGATCCCCCAGGGTAGTTCACATAGGAATGCATCTGGTGGGTTTTGAAAGTCTCCAGTGAAGGAGACACCACAACCTCTCTGGGCAGCCTGTTCCAGTGCTCTGTCACCCTCACTGTAAAGAAGTTTCTTCTCATGTGGAGGTGAAACTTTTTATGTTTCAGTTTGCAGCTGTTGCTCCTTGTCTTACTGTTGCAGACCAGCAAAAAGGGATTGGCCCCATCCACTTGACACCCTCCCTTCAGATACTTGTACACATTAATAAGATCTCTTCCCAATCTTTCTTCCAGACTAAACACCCCAGGCCTCTCAGTCTCTCTTCGTAGGGGAGATGCTCAAGTCCCCCAGTCATCCTCATGGCTCTCCGCTGGACTCTTTCCATCAAGTCCCTGTCTCTCCTGAACTGGAGAGCCCAAAATTGGACACAGTATTCCAGCTGTGGTCTCGCTAGAGCAGAGTGTGTGTGTGGGGGGACGATGATGACGACACAACAACGAATCTCCCTAGACCTATAAATAAAAAATAGTAATAGTATGGACATACCAATATTATGGAAAGTATGAACAGGATGAAAAATACATACACAGACTTATGAAGGTTAAATACTTTGTCCACTAACGGAAAATAAACTCCATTAACAAATGCAGTAATTCATAAAGCATATTATGCTGCACATTGCCTGTATCTTCTAGGTGTCCTAAATCAATTACCTCAGTCAAGACATGGCTTCCCTTTCACTGGGGTGCGTCTGTGGCTGGAGGGAATACAATTTATTTCAAAAGCTGATTCAGCAAGAAGCTCTTCAGGGGACTATCAATGTCCCATGAATAACCACAGATGCTGCAACGATTATCAGTGGCATCGTAAATCATTTGCACAACACTATTTATTTTAACATTATTAAGCAATTTTCTGTTTCCTGAATGACAGAAAATTTCCATATCATGAGTTATACTCTTCAGTAAGAAGCAACAAGCAGTATATTGCTTAAAATATTGCTGCCTCTTATGCTGTACCTCATTTCTGTGTTAAAAACCCCTAACCAAACAAATGAAACAACAAAAAGGAGGTCTTTGTAAATATGATTTGTCAGTGATATTATAAGCAGATACTAAGAAAATGCCATGCTCACTTCCAGTAACTCATCCAATAACCCTCCCTTTTGATTACCTCTGCAGCCTGATTCTGCCTCTGCCTTTGAGTTAAATTAATAGGAGAAAGATCAATCTTGGACATCTCTTGGTCTGTCAGTCCAAAGTTGTATCTTCTTTCTTCAGAGGACTTTTCCTGAAGCACATTTTCACTTAAATATAATAATGGTTTGATTCAATTATTCCTTAAAGATAATTTAACTGTCTTTTGTTTTATCTCCTAATGAAAACTCAGTACAGATTAAACGCAAATTGTTTGGAGATTTACCTTATTTGCAAATTCTAACGGAAGGACAAAACAGCAGTACTAAAGCTCTGCTGAGTTCCTTTTTTACAAGATGTAGATACTTTAAAAAATACCATTAAAAATGTCATGAATACAGAGGAGGAAAACGAAAGCTTAGAAGGAGCTTTGAAAATAACGAGAACAAAATAAATGTTCATTAATACCTTGCATCACACGGGCTACTTGTATTGATGGAGCAGAAAAAAACTACTGGTAGTGATATGCCTGTTGGAAATTAGTATTTTTCAAACCTGAAGATCCCATTTTCAGCATGAAAAAAACATCACTGAAGGAGCATGAACGCGTCTGTGTTTTAACAATGCCGGGTCATTTTCCCTTTTGTCTTTGAAAGGCTTCCTCTTTCTTGCTGCAAACATGTTTTAGGGAAAATAGTCTCCTTTTGAATAGAGAACAAATTTTTCTCAAAACCTAGAGACTATTTTCCTCTTAATTTTTTTGCCTTGGTGGTCCCTTATGATGAGCAAAAGGACCACTGCTTCCTCCTTTTAGGGCTATGCTACTTAATGTCTTCTTTTCTGTTTGCTTTGCTAGCGATCATAAAACTGTCACCATCTGCACTTGAAAGCTGGCTTGCTGCTTTTTGCCACAAAACCCTGAGTGATAACAGCATTGTTTCTCACCTGCTACTTCTTACCGTGACCAATGCCAGTATCTTAAACACAAGTATTTTTTTCTCAAATTAACAGCAATACCAAGCATTCTTTTTTTTGCAAAAAGGAGACACTTTTGAGGCCACGTCTTCGCTATAAGGGAAAGTGTGGATAACTGCAGCTAGTGGTACATTCAGGACTGAGTTGAGTAAACTTTCAGTTGCCAAAGATGACTGACTCGAGACTGCATTCAATAACCTCTACTTTCAGCTGTGATTATTTATTGAAGTGTCCTGGGCCATTAAAGTTCGTTTGGTGATTGTTCTACTTCCCCTGCCCCCCTCCAAATCTCATTCACATGATAAAGTCCGACTTATTTTTTCCTAAGGCTTTGCAGTGAGCAACAAAAGGCCCTGTTATAGGGATAACCACAAAGGGTGAAATCTCAAGCAAAGCAGGAAAGAGCACATTGTTCGGGCTGGGTCAGCAGCTGCAGTCCTCACAATGCACCCTGCCCAGCAGGGCAAACGCCCTAGCGCTCTGCCAGCCCCCCACCACTGCCGCAGAATCAAGCCCCAGCCACACTGTCAGCATCAGGGTGTGTGTCTGTGTAAATCCGAATCTCTCTGGGGCCCAGATGACCAGAAGCTGCATTCAGTAGGAACTGGGTCGCAAGGGCAGGCAAAGGACAGAGGTGGCAGCGGATGGTTGTGGCAGTCAGGAACGAGGGCAGAGGCGGTGCGGAGGCCTCTTTGCAGACTGGAGAGGGGCCATGGGGGTGGGTAGGTGACAGCGCAGGCCCCGCGAGCACCGCGGCTGAGCCACAGGACACCCTTTATTGGTGTGAGGGACTGGGCATGACTGTCCTGAAGTGGGGTGCTGAATGGGAAAGGTCGGTAGGAGAGATGGGACAGAGCCACAGCAGCCCGCGGGCTGTCCCTCCGTGGGAGAGGAAAGCGCAAACCCAAGCGAACGGGAAGCCCTGCTCGGCAACCGGCACCCGAGGTCACGCTGCGGAGCCGCCTATTGGGAAGTAGGGGTGAGACCGGCCCCGCGGAGGGGCAGAGTGCGGAGCTAGGCGAAGAAGAGTCCAGTGAGGCGCCAGGTGAAGAGGCTATTGCTTCTGAGTGGCACACAGATGTTGGAGAGATACGACCCGGGAGCATCTCGATTTCCGGAGCCCCAGGGCGGTCTTCAAACCCCAGGAAGCTCAGCAGTCGCACCGAGAGGCGGGAGAGAAGCCTGGGCTCGCGGGGGAGGGGGAAGAATGGACCGCCGCGCCGGTCAGCGACGGAAAACTCCCCAACCCCCACACTCGGCCTCTTGCGAACCCCAAGTAGGGGCCGCTGATTGACAGCTCCCCCGTCCTTCTGGCACTTTCATTGGATGCTTTTTACGTCCATCACCAATGTGTGCCGCTAAACCTTAGCTCCTGTTGGTGGTCTTTTCCCCGCCTCTCCCGGCATGGCCAAAAGGGAGGCGAGGGGGCGGGGCTTGCGGCTGAAGGGGCGGGGTGGCGGTGGGGGGCGCGGAGGCTTAGCCCGCGAAGGCGGTCAGCGGCGGCTGAAGCGGTCGAACGGTTGCGGCAGCGCGGGATGGGATGGAGCGCGACGCCAGGTGGGTGCGGGGCCAGGGCTGAGGCCGTGTCTCCCGCCTTCTTTGCCTGCAGCGGAGGGATGGAGGACGGACGGCGGCGCTCAGGGGTCCGCTTTCCCCCCCGCCCCATCCCCCGCCGAGAGGGGCGCTGAGGGGGAGCGGCTGCTTTTTAACGATGTCTAGTCGCCTGCGGGGATAATCCCGCTGTTGCTCTGAGGGAGCCTCCTCAGCCCTGTGGTTACTCTTTCCATACAGCCGAGGTACGGGCAATGATGGGTCTCTCGCTGTCCTCTGGCTCAGGCTGAGTTGCTCGTCCTGGGGCCCTTTCGCTTCAGCCGGGGCGGGGAGGGCGGGGGGAAAGCTTTGTCTATAGCCCTCCTGCTGGTCTCGGCCCCTCGCCAGTCCCCAGAGCTGCGTTCCCCTTCCTCTTTTAAGTTCTCGGGTCGCGGTTACGGTGCACTCTATGAAGGAGCCAGGAAAGTGGTCCCCGGACTTGAGGTTCTCGGAGATGGACGTCGTGTTCCCAGGAACCCGGTCGGAGCGGGGAAAACGTGGGGACCGAGCTGCGGGGAACACGGCGCCCAGCCCCGAGAACCCCTTTGCCCAAGCACCAGCACCGCAGCGTGGCACCGGCAAGTCACTTCTGATATCCACTTATCTTTAAGTACTTAAAAATAATCATCTTTGGCTTTGAAGGGTGCTGGGAGTCCTTGACAGCTCGGGAACTTTTAAACCCCTTTTATTTTATTTCTAGACCTTTTTTTTTATTTTTTCCCTCCCAGATTAATTGTTTTTTCCACTTATTTCTTAAGCGAATTTTGTTGCTGAGAAGCCGAAAGTGCAGGGTGTGAAGACCAGTTTGTTCCAAGTGCTGAATATCTAATTCTATCTGAAAAGCGGTTAAGTGCTTTATTTATTCTTTCTTTTTTGGTGTCTGATAAAATTCAGCAGTCGCTGCAGATAGCTAGCAGGAGGAACAGCTGATGGTTTTAGGCTGAGCAACAGTCTGTGAAGTGGGGCCAGTACTTGGGTGATGGATTATTGCATGCAGTTGTGAGATTCCTTGATAGAAAGTACTTCAAAGCACAGATGATTTAGTTTGTATTGTTTGTGCAAGAATAGGAAAAAGCTGTCTAACTGTGCTTCTTTATGCCTGTTTTGTAAACCGCAGGGAACGTGGGGAAAGTATTCCTGATAGAAAAAAATGGGGACAAATTCTGGAAGCAGCCATGAACTTCAGCTGGGAATAAGGAGAAGGCTGTTTTGCCCTGCATATCATGCAAGACTGGCTTTTTTTTTTTTCTCTCATAAAAATTTTATGTAGAAAAGCAAAACCTATGAAATTTATAAAGGACATGCTTGTTTTAACTTTGCCTGATACAGCATTTTCTATGGTAGCTAGTAGTGTGTGTGCTTGATGAAGTGGACAAAGTAATGGAATAAGATTGCAGTTATTAGTTTGCAGGGTGCTCTCTAACATTCCAGTAATCTGTAGGTCAGATACTAAATTGTGTGGCATCTAATACATGGAGGCTGACATGATTCAGAATAATTATGTAGATCAATACCCAAGCTGGAAACCCATTAAAGTTGTAAGTTACAATACTTGCAAATGTAAAGATTCCAGATTAAACCCTGGTTTTGATCGGTGGAACTGCACTTTGTTAGGTGTTATGTTCAGTTGCGGCTTACTTTTTGCCTGTAAGTTCTCAAACAGAAAAAAATATGCTAAGATGGAAGAGCAGTTACCTGCCTACACCAAGATAAAGGCCCTTAAGTCATTCCTGCTCAGTAAGAACGTGTCTTTCACTAAGTCCTGTTAGAAAAATGTTCTATCTGTAGCTCTTCATTTAAGACCAGGACCAGACCATGTTGCCCTTGAGCGATGTGGAAGCTTGATTTTATTTCCAGCTGAATCTGGGGCCTGAGTTGTCCAAAGCAAACTTTTCTTATTGCTTACTGGAGGGTTAGTTTTCTGTTTGTATTGCTAGTGGCAGTGTGAATGTAGTTATTAGGCAGTGAACACAGAGGTTTTGTTGTACATGAAATAATATACAATCAAGCCAGTTCCCTTTCTTCTCTTTTTCCATGACTATTTTCTTCAAATGAAGAAAAAAAATAGAAAACATTTTTTTTTATCAGATACCAGATAATCAAAACAATAGTTTTGATTATTGTATGGTCTTTCCTAATTCTTCCTATGTGTCTATAGAAGTAATAAAAGATGACTTTGTCAGAAATGAAGTTGCTTGTGCTTTAGAAAGGGACTTTCATAACAGGAATAAGTTTATTGAGGCTTCATGTTTGATTTATATGGTACAACACATGTAGCATTTCATAGTCAGTAGCAGAATAGAACTGCTTTGCTTTTCAGTATATGCTTTGTCTGTACTATGTGCCTCAAAGGATTATGATTTTAGGAGTGTAAACGTACAGACCAGCTGCTCTTTGGTGTGACCACTTTAGCTCAGGTTTATTTACTTTATTCTTTACTGAGAAGGTATATACCTCTGGAAAAAAAAAGTCAAGTGTCTACAGACAATATTCCTGTATGGAGGAAAGAGGAAGAAAAAACATTATGCAACAGATTGTACATAAGAAACCTGAAAACAGTATTTCTACAGTGATTAGCAGGACAGGATTTCTGAAAGCCAAGTACTTTGAAGAATTCCAGAAGACCTAATGGTAGCTGAATGTTTAAGTCCCTATGTCAGTGCTACCTACACAGCTTTTGTCCCTGTGGAAGTCTTCCCTTTTTGATTACACTTCCTGCATGTACAGTTACATTTCTGGTATAATTTATAATAATTGGAGAAGGAAAGAGCCTTGGGTGGACTTCTGATATTAAAAGATACATATGTGCAGTTAAGTCTTTATTAAGTCCTCCCATAGCACCATTTTCCAGAACTTCACTGACTCCTTTTAGTGAGGAATGGACAAGAAATGTTGTGGTTAGTTGCAGTCTGCTCTTGCAGGCCTGCCTTTAAGTTCGTGCTTTCTTGATAAGGTTTTGTAACTGAGCTGGAATCTGATATAGGTTGTATAATACGTAACTTAGGCTTTTTAGTTCAATGATGGTGTACTGATTTCTTCCTGATTTGTATATGGCTTCAATTAAAATTTTTAGACGACTTGTGGTGGTTGCTGTGACTTTATTTTTCGCTTGTGTAAGGATGTTGAGCTACAGGTTGCGTCAGATGAATTGCATCACTAGCCTAAGCTGCTACTTAGGCTGTGTGTGTCCAGTGGGTTATGATACTAAGGTCTGCAAATTAGCTCAGTAGCAGAAAGATACTTATTTACTATGAAGACAGGGAGAAGTTTCTTTTATCAGAATAATTTCTTAGTTCTCTAGTATTAAAGCCATTGAGTATATGAAGATCATTAATGAGATCTGATTAAAGACACATCTTTTGGTGTTACATACAACAGTATGTTGCCTTCAGAAGCTTCTTTGTGCAGGGAATGCTAGGACTCACAGGCTGTAACTGCTTACTCTCTTAGAAGAACAGATAGAGAAGTAGAGGGTAAGTATTGTCCATATGGAAGACTTGCATACAGAATACCCTTAATGTAAGAAAATCAGTTACTCAACTAAGAATTAAATTTAGGCATACTGAGCCTTAGCTCTGTAGCAGAACTGCTATAGTACTTACATTCTCTCCTGAGATCCTAGTCTGCTTTTGGAGGTAATAAGGAAAATAACCTGAAGTTTCACCAGATTCATTTGTTTAATGTGAAACTGGGGGTGCTCTCCTTCACACTTGATGATGTTATTTAGATCTGACTGTTCAGAAGCCAGCCTGTTGTAGAAGCTGTTGAAATGTTGCACTGGAGTGTTGTTCAACTGGAAAAGCCCCTTTTCTGGAAACATGGATATCTGAAATACTTTTAGCAGCTGATAGGTGCCACTTACTTTTTTTTAACTCTGCCAAAAGAAGCAGCCAAACTTAGGAAGAAGTTAAGAATTTGGTGTGTAAAACAGCTGAGATCAAAATGGAAGTCTTTGTGCTTGTTTAGGCTGCAAACCAGGAGCTTACCTTGTTTAATTTCTTTATTTTTGGCAGGTGAGATAGCTGGAGAAATTTCTTTGAAGGCTTGTTAATATGGTAAGCATTTGTTGGGTTTGCTTGTTGGTTTTCTGTGTTTCTTTTAAAACCCAAATCCAGATTTATTTGTGTTAGAAGCTTATAGGTGCTTAGAATGTCAATGCGTTGTAAATTAGTTTTTCACATACCGAACTATTGTGACATTAACAGTGTTTTTTTGGGTCTGGAATTGATTACTGCATGTGTTTGGGTTGAGGTTTGTGTTTTTTTTTTTTTGGGGGGGGGACACGACACACACCTCTCAGATCAGCTGAGTACAAATAACGTGTCTCTTTCTAGTCATTTGGTAACCAAATACAATGATGGGGACAATGTGTATTTCTATTAAGTGTAGAACATCTTCATGCCAATTCTATTTAATATTTTTTTTTTAAATGTTCCTTGTACTCATGCAACTCAAAGGTATGATTCAACATCAACTTAATAAGATTTTCTATTTAAAAGTACATAATATAAATACATAAAAAGCTATAAATGTATTATTGTATCTAAATTACTGCATATAAAATATTGTAGCAGAAAAATTATTCTGGTTGAAATTGATTGATATTTGTATTAAACACAGACATCAATCTAAACAAAAAACAATACAGCAAAGTGTTTCCCCATAACTTGTATACTGTCACACAGATTATACTTAATGTGTAGTTCTTCTTCTGAACATCAATAATTGCAAACCTCCTTGCAGGAGTGTTTTGGTAAGAAGTACTGGAAAGAACTGACACAGGCTATTGAGTGCTGAGAGAGAATTGTCTAAGCATTAGTGAACATAATAACATAACAAAAATAATTGTCTTGGACATGGATGGCATACAGATATTTTTTAATTAATCTTGCATTCAGTAGATACTTAGGTTTTCATGATAGTCTTCAGAATATGATGCAACCTTTAAAATGCTGGTAAGTGATGTAGATGAAGTATGTATAGATAGCAGTGGTGAGTTGAATCTGTTCAGAGTTCATATTTTACAGTCATAATTGATATAAATAGAAGTAGTCTGTGCTATACTAAGGCAGTTGTAACTTCCATTAAGCTGTCAAACCCAGAATTTTTGGTTGACTTACATATTTTTCTCCAAGACAAGAAAAAAAAAGAGATTTTTCAAATATTGTGCCCAGAATTACAGGCATGTTTTCTCTTTAGTTCCATAAATCAAACCCCTATTTCACTGTTTCTTTGGCATAAGCTTTTATTGCACATCTCTGTTGCTGAAATTTGCTCATTGTAGAAGCCATGTGATACTTATTTTGTGGTAAAAACCTATTAAGCATTGTATGTTTACAGAGCAGTACATATAGATAAATTCACACTGAAAAATATTTTTCATTATTAATTTTGAGTGACAGGCATTTTTGAGGTTTATGGTTTAGCTATGTTTCTGCCTATGCTGGTGTAAAAGCATAGTTAGATTTGTTAGGCTGTTGTAATTATGCATTAACGTGGTTTTAGGGTTGTTTTTTGGTCCCTGGATATACACTTGCATTAGAGTTCTATGGTGATTCTTGACTCTCCTGTCAGCTTTGTGTTTGCTGGTAGAATTTCAAAACTAGAAAGGAAAGCTTAAATTATAAATAGTGAAAGTGCTGTTTAATGCATGATATAAATGAAATCGATAGACAAGAAGTCTTCAACTTTGTAGGAAGTGCTGCTAGCAATTAGACATTTGAAGTTTTATGCAGAAGACTGTTATTTGGTATTTTTCAATGGGTAAAGAATGCTGAAATACTTTGCTGTCATTCAACCTTTCCTAACTGTCTTGAGATGTCGTTGAAAATGGCTTTGTAAGGTAGTGTGTGTTTCCGGGTGCCTGGCTTGTCTATGAGCACATGTAACCATCAGGGTATTCTTTGGGCTGGAGTTGTGCTAGTAAGGTGTAGAGGATACTGCATCTTGTTGAGCTGAAGTGCTCTGTTTGAATGGACATACTTAAAGGCTGCCATTGATATTTTCTTGTTGGGTTACCAGAGTGGAAGCCCTAATTCTTTATGGACATGTCTCTTGATACTGACCACTGTACTGTCTTACTGTTAATATATTTTGAATTCCTCATTCAAGAAAGACCTCTGTCTCCTTGTTAGGAATTGGGATAATGTTATACTTACATTGGAATACTTTGAGGTACTATTTCTGGTCCTATTTGTCTATGTTGTTTTCTGTGTCAGCTTTTAGGTTGCTGGGTAATTAGGTTGACGGTAGCAGTAGTATTCTGGATTTGTGTGCTTTCTTCCTGACTTACAAAGTCTGTTCAATGTTCTTAATGTATTGGTAGATGATGAACACAGAGGTTGTTGAAGAAGTGAAATATAACAACAGTTTTGGGCTCCACAGTATAAGAAGGATACCAAAATACTGGAGTGCATGTAACAGCAAAAATGGTGAAAGAACTAGAGGACATGACTTACAAGAGTGGTTGAGGACAGTACATTTGTTCAACCTGGAGAAGAGGGTACTGAGGGGTGACCGTATTGCTGACTACAACTTCCCTGTGGCAGGCAGCAGAAAGGGAGGTGCTGATCTCTCTGGTGTATGGCGATAATGGTATGAGGGGTTGAATTAACCTGCATCAGAGGAAATTCAGACTGCATATTGTGGATAAGTTCTTCACTGAGAATTCTGATCAAGCACTGGAATAAGCTGATTGGAGTTGAAGAAGCATTTGGACAATGTTCTTGATCATGACATCAAGCTGTGTGGCACAGTTGACTTGCTAGAAGCCAGGAATGCCATCCAGAGGGACCTGGACAAGCTGGAGAAGTGGGCCCAGGCCAACCTCATGAAATTCAACAAGGCCAAGTGTAAGGTCCTGCACCTGGGTCAGTGCAATCCCAAGCACAAATACAGACTGGGTGGCGAATGGCTGGAGAGCAGTCCTGAGGAAAAGGACCTGAGGGTCTGGGTTGATGAAAAGCTCAACATGAGCCTGCAGTGTGCACATGCAGCCCAGACAGCAACCGAGTCCTGGGCTGCAGCAAGAGCAGTGTGGCCAGCAGGGCAAGGGAGGGGATTCTGCCCCTTTACACTGCTCTCATCAGACCCCATCTGGAGTCCTGTGTGCAGTTCTGGAGCCCCCAGCACAGGAAGGACGTGGAACTGTTGGAGTGAGTCCAGAGGAGGGCCACAAAGATGATCAAAGGGCTGGGGCAGCTCTGCTATGGGGACACGCTGAGAGAGTTGGGGCTCTTCAGCCTGGAGAAGAGAAGGCTTTGAGGAGACCTTATAGTAGCCTTCCAATATCTGAAGGGGGCCTACAGGAAGGCTGGGGAGGGACTATTTACAAGGTCTCATAATGACAGGACTAGGGGCAATGGGTTTAAACTGGCAGAGGGAAGATTCAAACTAGATGTTAGAAAAGGGTTCTTTCCAGTGAGGGTGGTGAGACTCTGGAACAAGTTGCCCAGGGAGGTTGTGGCTGCTCCCTTCCTGGAAGTCTTCAAGACTAAGTTGGATAAGGCCTTGAATGTCCTGTTCTAGTGCCTATGGCAGGGGGTTGGAACTGGATGATCTTTTGAGGTCACTTTCAACCTAAACCATTCTATGTGATTTAACCTTTAGATTGCTGTGTGTAGAGTCAGGAGTTGAACTTGACAACCTTCATGAGGCCCTTCCAGCTCAGGATATTCTCTGACAGCATGAAAGGTATAGTGCAGTAGTATTTTAGAGGTCTTAGAAGCCTTGGGTTTCACCAGCTGGTTAGAAGACAGTGTGTGCAAAAATATTTCCTTATATTGATACATTTATAGAACCTCAAAGTATACAATGCAGCTCATCAGTGAAGACTGGAAAACATGTATAAGCTCCTTGATGCCAAGAAAAAAACATTCATCTGTTGTAGACTTGATTTTGTCCTAACAGCAACAGGCAGCTGGAGGGACAAGAAGCTTGTTTTATTTTGAAACTTCAAAGATCCTTTGAAAACAGTTCTTGAAGAAGTTCTTCTGCTTCATTAAGTGTGAATGAAGAAATGAAGTTTGAACTTCTGAATTGGAGGGGCAGCTTTAGTGGAAATGTGACTTTTTAGTTCTCTCTTCTACAGCAGCTACTGCTTGTTGACAAATTTTCTAGAGAGTGTTGAAATTGTCTGGAAAGTGCATCAGCACAGGTTTATTGTAGAGTTATTTCCTGGGAAAGTCTTTTTTCTTCTTAAAGCTTTGCTGCTGCTATGAATGTTCAAACAGCTGCAGACATAGAGGAAATAATACATCATTTTAGATGAAGCTTGTGTTTTTTGCTTTATGCTGAATTTGAAGGCACTCTTATATATGTTATTTGGGTTTTTTGCACAGAATATTGAAATTCCTTCTTGACTGCTGGTTCAGGAGGGGCTAGAGTGGGACTGCAGTTAACTCTGAAGTAATATTTAAAGAGGATGTCTTGATACAGTTATACAAGTGGTTTGGTTACTGTTTCATGCCTGTGTAGGAGAGGTTATTTGCCAGGGTTTGCTAAACAAGCAGATGTTTAAGCCATGTGCTTTCCATCCACCCTTCTTTTTGCAGAAACAGGAACTAGCATTTCATCATCTTTTTTTTTTTTTTTTTTTTTATGAGATGGAGGGGATCCTGTCTCCTTCAGCTCAGTCAGTTTGCTCAGATTTGAAGCTCTCCATTTTTCATAGCCTACAGATTTCGTACATCTTTGCTGCAGGAATTGCTTTATAATTTTAGCAAGTAAAGAGTTGTAGAGCTTGTGCCTGGGGAGTGTGAAATACCTGAATGTTGATGAGGTACAAATACCTTCAAGAGGAGTGTCTGAGAATGCACTCAGCTATAGTGTTCCAGCCCTCAAATGAAATGTAGCTATTTGCTTCTGTCGTCAAACACTGTTCATACTCTTGTAGACTATCTTGAAACTTCAAACATCCTTTGATTCTGGATGTGTAATTCTACCCAAGCACATAGATAACGTTAGGAGCAATACCTAGTTATAGCTCAGGCTGGTAATGATGTAAAGACAGACCTTCATGTCTAGTTGCTGAATTTGTGCTGGAATTGCACTGCTAATGACAGGAAAAGCTTCCATGTTGACAGACTAATAAGCGATTGGGTTTTTAACCTTAAGGGTTTTTATTAGCCTAAAACAGCTGCATCTGAAATACTAACTGTAAGATTGCTGGGATTCTGAGATTATTTTTCTACAATATACTGTAGAAGGTACGTGCTATGTAATAATGTTGTTATAATTGCCATACTAACAATTCTGAGGGCCTCAAGGCTTGCATGGATCTGTAGTTTGCTCATGTGTTAGAGATTGTATTCTTGGCTAAAGTGTTGTCTGACTATCTGGCTTGATGTTGAAGCAGGTTTAGCAGCCTTCAGGGATTTCTGTATCTTGCAGAGTGATGGCAAGGTTCTGTTCAGTGTGATTTGTGATGTTATTTGCAAATAAACACTGCAAAGCAGCAAGTAAAACTCCATGATTGGGAAAAAATTCAGAGCTTCTCTTATCTTAAATACTCCCAAATTGACAAAATGTTTTACATAATAAATTGGTCTGGGTACCATTTCTGTGAGTTATTAAGGACAGAGTAAAATATCGTAGCAGATTGAAGCCCTTTGTTAAAATTGTGGCCTTTTGAAATATAAAGAAATGTCTTATGCAGTACCTGGTCCAATTTGCACATTTCTGTCACCTGTTCTGCCTCTTGATCTGAAACTATTGAGGCAGCAGTGAAATAAGCATGTTTATTGGGAAGGTAATATTTATACTTCTTGTGACAATAGCAGCTGAAACCTCAAATGCATCTCCTCTCCCTGTCCTGTGCTTAAGTACATGTTAATGGCCTTTGCGTGCTACTTCCTCAATTGAATTTTGTGTTCTGCTTCCTCCTGCTACAAACTCTCTTCTATGGATTTCTTCTGAAGTTGTCTGTTACTTCCCTTTCAAACTCTTTTATATCCTAGTAATCCCCGTAAGAAAGAATTGCATTGCGATGAATTTCTGCTTCATGTAACTTCTGGGAAAACCCACAGATGCCTTTTTTAGAGAGTGAAATGCTTGGAGATGTAAAAAAAAAAAAACAAACCCCACCAAACCACAACAAAAACCTTCATCACTGCCACATCTCCAAAGAAAGCTAAAATGGAGGGAAGTAAATGAAAGACGGGACACGTAAACACTTGCCAAATGTGAGCTGCTCTTCCTTCAACTGAGTGAACTGCCTACTATCAGATTTCTTTAAGCCACAGAATGTTATTTTTGGCAGGAAAATCAGAAAGAGTATTCTGTCTTTTAAACAGTTGTTGTTTGGAAAACAGGCATATGGCTGGCGTCATCATTGATTTCTAAAAGAGAAAAAAGTGATTTTATTTTCAAAACATGTAGCAAAACCATATTTTCAGCAGAATTGAATGTTAAGTGCTCTTGGAAGCTTAAATTTAATAGTAGGTCCTTACAATTGGTTGTCAAGATTAAAAGAAACAGTGCAGTTAGCCCTTAAGCTGCTAACTCCTAATTGTAGTTTGACAAGGGGTTTTCCTCAGCCAGGTTACTGGGCTGCAGAGAAGCACACAAGCAGCCTGGAATAGTTGTGCTGATTTGGTTGGTTTTAGCAGTTGTGCTGGTTTGAGGCTAATTGGAATATTTTAATGAGAAAAACTATAGGCTGTGAAAAGAAAACAGTGGTGAAGTCTGATTCACTCATAGGTTTGCTGAGATGTGTAAAAGCAAGGACACATACATAGATAAGGCAGTGTTCTATCTGTCAGAGTTTGGTGTCTGTGTTTTCTCCCTGGGCTTCTGCTGTTATGCTTGTATCTGTGTAACCCAACTAATCATTCTGCTTCTAACCCCCCTTGCTGATCTTTCAAACTCACCTTGCATGTAAGGCAGACTCTGGGATAAGGTCGAGGGGTGGAAAGAAGGTGGAAGCATGGTTGGGAGCCCCTCCTGGGAACTGTTTTCTGGGAGGGGTTTTATGTTTCTGTATTACATTTAACTTTACTGTATATAGCTGTAAATATTTGTAATACATTGTAACTATCTGCTTGCATATTGTGCTAAGCTGTGAATATAAAGCTTCATTCCTTAACTTCCAGCTGTCTGAGTCTAGTCTGGGCGAATTCATTGTGTGTGGGGGTGGGTAGCTCCCAAACCATCACAGTGGTGTGTGTGTGGTGGGGTTTTGTTTTGTTTTGTTTTTTAAAAGTTTTTCAAAGCTAAACTTGAATGTTGAGATCCAGATACAAATAAAACTTCATTTTATATTATGGTAACAGTGATGTTAACTGCAAGAGTCATGGCTATAAATCTGTAGTGTGAGTATACTCGCTCCTGTTCCTCTTGGTAGAATTACAGCTGGTAATGCCTTTGAAAAAAGGATGATTAGAAAATAGCTTCAGGTAGGTTTTGTGAATTGAAGGAATGACAGTCTAAACAGTGAACAGCTTTCATTTGTTGGGCAGAGAGAACTTTCTCTATACCTCATTGCAGAACAATGAATACAACATAGAACAGTTGCAGTTAGCTGAAGAAGTTTGTCTAGTTTCATTCAGTTCCAGAGATAGGCAGAGAATGAAGAAAAAGCATATGCTTTAACACTGAGTGGGAAATGTTGGAGACATTTAACTGTAAGGGTAGGAAATATGGATGTTGAATCTAGAGGAATAAGCCCAGTCACTTTAATTGAGGGTTATTGAAAGTTATTACATTCTCTTAAGATGTTCAACCTGATATTTTAGAGCTAAAATATATGGAGTAAAGAAACAAAGTCTTGTCAGAAACAGAAAGCTCGAAGGACAAGTATTTTGTTAAAAGTATATTTTTGAGTTTTCTAAGTCCACTTTGAACAAAATATTATAATAAATGTAACTGTAGGAAAGATTGTAGAAATAATAGCTTGGTTAATTGTGGGTTAGTTAATTTGCATGATATTAGTAGTGCTCTATAAAATGTCTTCCACGTTCTCTTGCTCATTTCTGTAGATACATAATGAAGTGTTGATCTTCTTTCTGGTTCAAAGCATGCAGGACTTGATGATTTAAATCAAATTCTTGTTGATTGTTAAGAGTAAAACTGGCCAAAGTGGGAAGTTTGAATATTACATTTTTCTTTAGTCTTGAAGCAACTTTTGGTGATTCTTAATAGAAAGGTGTATGACATAAGGAACAGCTGGCCCATAAGGATACAGTAGCTACAGGTACCCTGTCCACCCCTTCCCCCTCAAAGAAAGAACGTTAGTTGTGAACTGCTTTATATAAGACTGAGATTTACAGCTGTTTTATCCAGGAACAGATGATATTTGAAAGGTTTAGGAGAAAGTGAAGTTGTTGTCCTTATCAATGGGTAATTTCTACTAGATAGATTCTTAATGGTCAGTAAGAGTCTTTGTAAGTCATTTAGCTGATTTAATAGTAGTTTTCACCTACTCTAATACTGTTTGTTCCTAATGCACAGATATATACTGCTTTTAGAACTGGTTGTGCTTGGGGACGAAAATATTTACTGTTGATAGCATAATACTACTTCCAACCATAACGTTCCCCTGTTATGCAGAAAGATGGCAAAGAATGCAAGTTGCAGAGGAGCATGAAATCTTAAAACATGCCTTGTGTGTGTTCTCATTCTTTTGTTTTAGTTCTGGCTAAGCCCTTTTATTTTGCTGCTTAATTATTCTGGAGTGCGTCAGGTGCAAGATTTAATGGTGAACTTTTTTCCTCATAAGTGCTTACTATTTAATACAAACCTAGTACATAGTAGAGAAATATTTATCAACTGTATTGTAACTATACAAGAACTAGGAAAGTTTGTCGTAGTTTAGGCCTAGTTATTGTATCTTAGTTTACTGGGCTTTAAAGCACTGCCGTAATTCCCCTAGAGGGAAAGGAGGCTTGTGCTAGAGAGAGATCTTATATCCGTGGCAATAAGTATTGCATGAGTTCCCTTTGCTTGTGCAATATCACTTTGTGTAGTAGTCTGGGTTTAAATTTCTCAAGAACAAAGTCCTAACTCTTGAGGCAAGGGGGGAAGAAAAAGATGCAAACAAAATAAATCACAATCCCTGAAAACCTGCCTCCAAAAATCCTAAACTCCAAAACATGTTGGTCACAGAGGTCACCTATGAAGAGCTACTGCATGAGCATTTCAAACTAAGGTCGTTTGTGGTAGAAAAGTAAAGGCATGGCATCAAATTCTCAGTCTGATGAGATTTTACATGCCACCTTCCACACATCTGTGGTGCACATGCTTGTGTTCTTTGAGCAGAAGCATAACATGCTCAATATCAGTAGTTCTCAAGCTTCTCATCAAACCTGCCTTTTTGGTAATAGTTTGTTCTTCTACTGCTTTTTTTTGCTAGTGCCAAGCAGCTGTTAAATGAAGAGGGGAAAAAGGAAGCAATGTGTCACAACTCTGTGGCTCTGGTCCTGTTCTCTGGGAAGTGGAGTCCTAAAGATTGTGCAGCTTCTGCTTACTTATATAGAGGTGGAAAGAGGTGAAGAGTGAGTGCAGAGGAGGGCAACAGAGCTGGTGAAGGGCCTAGAGAATAAATCTTATGAGAAGTGTCTGAAGGAGCTGGGGCTGTTTAGTTTGAAAAAGAGGAGGCTGAGAGGAGAACTCATAGCTGTCTACAGATACTTGAAAGGATGTTGTGGAGAGGTTGGTGCTGGTCTCTTCTCACAGGTAAATAGTGACAGAACAAGAGGGCATGACCTCAAGCTGGGACTGGGTAGATTTAGACTAGATATTAGGTGACTTTTTTCCCAGCAAGAGTGGTCAGACATAGGAATGGGCTGCCTAGGGAGGTGGTTGAATCACCAACCCTAGATGTGTTTAAAAGTTGTTTGGATGTGGTGCTTGGGGATGTGGTTTAGGATGAACCTTGTATAGTAGGGATATCTGTGGGACTTGGTGATTCTGAGGGTCTTTTCCAGCCTGAATGTTTGTGTGATTCTGTGAATTCGAAGCGGTGCCAGATTCCCTGCTGTCCCTTCTCCCTCTCCTCCCATCCCAGAGCAGGGTGGTCAGTAATAACCAGAATGTCTGGTTGCTTCCAATCCTGAGTATAAGCTATGCATTGCTTTGGAGGTGTCAGCAACTGCTGGGGGAGACATGATATTACCTAGGGGCATACCATGCTCCTTTTCTGTGATATGTTCTCTGCCTCCACTCTTGTCTATGCAGTGTTGAAGAGAATAGTTTCTGCTTTCCAAATGAAAAAGAACCCCAAACTACTGCAGATCTTTGTGGCCCATGCGTTTCAGCAACCAGTTGCCACTGTTTCAAAACATTTAAGGTTTGTGGTTTTGGTGTTGAGGGTTTTTTTTTTTTTTTTTTTCCCATCAAAGGCAAGATATTTTGCATTTTACGTGATGTAAACCAGTATTTAATTCATAGATTCATAGAATGGCTTGGGTTGGAAAGGAACTTAAAGATCATCTAGTTCTAACTCCCTTGCCATGGGTAGAGAACTTCCATTAGACTAGGTCACTCAAGGCCTTATCCAGCCTGGCACGGAACACCTCCAGGGAGGAGGCATCCACAGCTTTCCTGGGAAACCTGTTCCAGTGTCTCACAACCCTTACTGTATTCTTGAAAATTTCCATTATTTCATTTTTCAAGATGCTGAGTGGAGGAATACGAAGAGAACCGAACTTGCAAGTCTTGTTGAAATAGGTGTTTTATGTCTGTTTGAAGACTGAGGAAAGGACACAAGCAGAAAACTGAGAGAATAAGATGGCATACTTGCAACCATGTTCTTATAAACTGTTAAGAGATCATGAGTGTGTCTATGTACACAGATAGTATAGAATGTATTAAGAAATTTTAGATTTTCTTGGATTTGGTTATCAAATTACATCTTGGTTATGACCAGTGACAGGATGAGGGGCAGTGAGTGGAAGCTAAGGCATAGGAAGTTCCACACAAACATGGGGAAAAGTTGTTTTTTTTTTTCACTGAGAGTGATGGAACAGTGGAACAGGCTGCCCAGGGGGGCTGTGGAGTCTCCCTCTCTGGCATTGGGACTGGACTAGATGATCTTTCAAGGCTCCTTCCAACCCCTAATGTTATGTGATTCTGTGGTTTTTGGTGTGTTTTTGTGGTTGTTTTTTTTTTTTTTCATTGTTTCAAAATCTCTTCATGGAAATTGTTTTTCTAAAATGCTGCATATGTGGCAGAATTTCTCTCTCTCCCTGTAGAAAGTACTAAACATGGCTCTGAAAATGCTACTGAAATAATCTGAAGAATAGGATTTATTGAATTTATGAGAATATTTGTTTGGAAAAGGCAAATCCTATCTCTTGAGTTGGTATCAGCTAATTGGTGTTGTGCCTGTAAACCACTAGATAACCTGTATGGGTTCTATGATTAGGATAATGAAAGTCGTGCTTTTTCCTTACCCATATTAAACAGCAAGAAGTAGAAGTAGTTTTAAGTTTCCCTTTTATGAAAACAAGTCTTAATTAAAATAATAAAAATCTCAGAGTACTAGTAGGCACGGTGGCTTTAAGTCACTTCAGCGTTTTTAAAAGGAAAAAAAAAAGTGTGAGCTTTATTTCACATACTTCTGGATTTCTGTGATTTGTTTGATCTTCCTAAACTGCTAAGCTCCGTGCACTGAACTGCTTTAATTTAACTGGCTTGTAAGGAAAAATGTTAATAACAAAGACCCAAAAGAAATAAACAAACCTGCTTGTCTCATCCGGCCCTTTTAAAAACAGGAGGAAGAAGGGAAAAAAGACCTTGAGAAACTGGGATAAATTCGTAGAGTGTAGTTTAATACTAAAGTATGCTAATCTTTTTCAATAATAACTCTCCAGATGTGGTTTAAAATTGAGTAATGAAGGAATAAAGAAATTTCACCTGTTAAAAACATTTATCTCCCTCTTTTGTCCACCTCCTTATCTCTTTACATAGTAATGTCCTTAATTGAACCCCATAGATCTGCTTTAAGGAGTCACCAACCATTTAATTCCATTGAATTTTAATTTTATAAATGGTGTCTCTTTAATGATTAATCTGTATGATGCCTACATCTGTCTAAAAGCCATGTAAATGCTTTTTGAGACTTTCAGATTGGGGAAAACCAGCACTTTTTACAAACATCCTCCAGTCTCTGTCCTACTGAACCTTTATAAAGGTTTGGTTTCTATAGAGAAATATGTATCTGTAGATGCATCTGTATAGACATGAAAGGGTTTATAAATAGTGAGAAGTGAAGTGCAATAGTGTGTATATATATCTACATGCTTATGTAAGTATGTACATATGGGAGAGAACTGTTTATAAGACTAAACTATTTCAGGTGGAAGACACCTACAAGAGCATAACTAGTCCAACTGCCTGGCCACTTCAGGGCTGACCAAAAGTTAAAGAATGATGTTAAGCATGTCCAAATATCTCTAATGCTTGAAGCATCAACCACCTTTCTAGAAAAACTGTTTCAGTATTTGACCACCTTGGTAAAGAAAAGCTTCATAATGTCCAGTTTAAATGTTCCCTGGTGCCATTGGATTCCATGGAGAAGAAATCAGCACCTCCGTCTCCACTTCTCTTCCTCTGGAAGCTGTGGACAACAATGAGGTCATCCCTCAGTCTCTTTTTTTTTTTTTTTTTTTTTTTTTTTTTTTTTTTTTTTTTCNTTCTTTTTTTTTTTTTTTTTCCCCTCAAACTAGTAAAGCCCAAAGTCCTCAGCTGCTCCTTAAAAGACATTCCTTCCAGTCCTTTCACCAGCTATGGTGCCCTTCTCTGGATGCATTCAAGGACCTTTGTATCCCCCTTAAATTGTAGGGCTCGGAACTGCACACAGTACTCAAGTTAAGACCACAGCAGTGATGAACACCTCTTTTGACTAAATGGTTATGCTGTCTCTGATGCACCCCAGGATGCAGTTTGCCCTCTTGGATGCCAGGGCACACTGACTCATTGAGCCTGATGTCAACCAGCACTCACAGATCCCTTTATACAGGGCTGCTCTTCAGCCACTCCTCTCCTAGTTTATACTTGTGCCTGGCATTACCCCATCCTAGGTGCAGAATCCAGCATTTGTATTTGTTATGTTTCATACCATTAATCATAGATTAGAGCACTGGGTTATTTAGATCCCTCTTCAAGGCTTCCTGTCCCTCAAGAGTCGACAGCACCCTCCAGTTAATTGTCATCAAACTTGCTAATGGTGCATTTCAGTTTCTGCATCCAGGTCATTGATAAATACATTGAACAGAACTGGCCCTAGAACTAGGCCCTGAAGAACACCACCGGTGACCAGATGATGCCAGAGAGATGCTGGCCCACTTGCTACAACTTTTTAAGCAGAGCCCTTCAGACAGTTCTTTACCCAGCACCCCATGAACCTCCTTATCCTGTAGCTGGACAACTTGTCCAGAAGGATGCTATGAGAGACAATAAAACTGAGATCCAATAAAACTGCATCTCTTGCCTTCCCTTCACCAACCAGGCAAGTGTCCTTATTATAGAAGGATGTCAAATTAGATTAAATAGGACCTATCTTTTGTGAACTCACGTTCACTCACTGTGCTTGACAATTGCATTATTCTTTAAATTCTTTTCAGTAGTACTCAGTATAGCTTTCTCCATGATTTTTCCAGGAACTGAGGTTTGATTAACAGGTCTGTAGTTCCTGGGACTTGCCTCTTACACTTCTTGTAAACTGGAATAGCATTGGCTAGCTCCCTCTCACCAGGGACTTCCCCAGAGTCCCCAGAATTTTGGTAGGTGGTCAAAATGGATATGCCTTTACATCCACTAAGCTCAGTCAGAACTCAGGACTGAATCTCATCAGGCCCTTCAGACTTGTAAACTTAAAATTTCTGTGACCACAAATGGGAAGTCATTATTCCCACACTCACGGCCCTCCCACTTTGGATGGGGCAGCCTAAGGTCTGTCAGTGTCATTAAAGACTGAGGTAAAACCCCCTCATCGAATGTCTCTACTTTTTCTTTATCCTTGTTAGTCAGATGACCATCTTGAAGCATTGGTCCAATTTTTTCTTTCTATTAATGGTCTTTTAAAAACCTTTTACTGGACCATAGAGCCCTTTACAAAGCAATCTTCATATCTCAGATGGGTTTCTAAACAAAGGATGTGGCCTGTAATGAGAACATGTTCACAAGGAAGGTGAGATTTTTCCATAAGCCCAAGTCTATACCATAAAGCATCATTCTGTCTGCTAGAGTGAAGAATGTGCCTCCTATTTTCCAGACATTGAATGTGAATGCTCTTCTGGCTTTCAATTTCTTTTTCACTTTCAAACTACAGGGATATTAGCCATAGAGTGACGAGAGTGGTTACTTTTCAGCTAGATCCAGGTGTTAAAAGTCTTGCCTCTGGATGGGGTGTACTAGGGACAACAGCTACTTTGTTGATCCAACCTGTGACTATCTGCGTAAATCTTTTTACACAGAACTGAAGCTGACTGTCAGCTATGAGAGTGCTGAGTAAGATACCACCAAGCGATTTTGCTGCTGCTTCCTTCCCTATTGGACTTCTTTATAGATGTGATACTTTTTTCTTTTAAAAAATTACATCAATTCTATTTAATTTGTCCTTTTTTTAGGCATTCTGAAGCCTACTCAGTGTCATCTCTATTAGTAGTTGGGCATCTTGTTGTAGAGGTGTATATGTACATGCGATATTTTTGACTAACATTGCTCAGTGGAGTTCCATGTCCTGTGTTGATTTGTACTTCCCATATGCTGCCACTTCTCCCTCTTATCAAATGGTAGGGTAGAAGCTGCATGATCCTCTGCTACTTCTGGAAGAAGTTTAAGCTTAGGGAAAAAAAAATCTTAAGTTTCATTCAAGACAGGGTTAAGTCCACTATTTGCTTTCAGTGTTCACTGCTGAAATGTGTGAGGGTTGGTCAAAGCTAACATGCTTCGTGTTTACCAAAACAGTCTTACAAGCCAGTGCTGTTCTGTCTGACTCATAGGTATGAGTCTGTCTTTTGTAGATAGCAAAATATCTGAAGATCAAGTGCTTACCTCAGGTTCATAGAATCATAGAA
>WBNM01030198.1:0-35628 GCA_013399055.1 Ramphastos sulfuratus
GTGATACAACCTGTTCTGCCCTTATCCATGCTCCTACTGCTGCCACTGCATCCTGAACTGCCTGGAAATTGCCTTTCAAGAGTTTACCAGGAACAGGCTCTAAATGCCTCCACACNTAAATGCCTCCACGCAATTGGCCTGCACAGCCAGTGTGACATCGTACTGAGACTGCACATGGCGAGACATCTTGCCTGCACCTGAAAGCCTCCTGCCAAGATGGGAAGTCCTGGGTACACAGATCATCCAGAGGAGATCAGGACCAGGTCAGAGATTGTCTGCCTCCTTTCCCCAGCGCTCTGAAGCCTGGGAAGAATCAGAAGTCTCAGCGGCTGACAAGATAGTAACAGAATTCTCTGAAAGCATTTGGATACTGTCTGGAGCTGTAGCCAGCCCTGCCAGTGAGTAACTACTTAAGCCTCTTGTAGTTCACCATTGCTTTCTGCCATAAGCAGAAAGGAGCTCCTTGAGTCCATCTAGTGGGCAAGCAGTGCATTGACTGCAAGTGGTACACTGACCGCAGGAACTTTCTCTTGCAGTTTAATTAATGTTATATATTATTGCTAGTTATTTCCAGATCCTATGTTATTACCTGCATAAACTTTCCATGACCATGCGAAGAACTGATTATTATTAAAATTAGTGGTCAGGGTGACGAGAGTTCTGAATATTTAATATTAATGAACAATATTAATCTTGAAAATCATATCTCACATGAATTAATTACACCTCCATAACACCTTCTTTACATTTCTTTGCTCTAGTCTGGTTAATGAAGTCTCTAAAGTAAATAATAATAGTAATAATAATAATAATAATAGTAATAGTAATAATAATAATAGTACTGTTGTATTGTAATGAAATTATAGCAATGTTTTCAGCTGCCATTTCTGTGATTTAATTGATGGAGAGACTTTTAATAACAGCGTTTCATAGGTGCACTTACAATAGTAGGATGACCCTCTGTAATACTTAAGGGCAGATGAGATTATAGAAACATAGTTCATGTTTCCTAAATACTTTGTCTGAACATGAGGGATACCCATGGTGAGATGAATCCTGCATGGCAGGTGAGAGGTTACAGGATAACCAGTCATTATGAATGGATTAAGCTTAACAGTTTGACTTGACCCCATGTAGGGGACATTTCTCCATATCTCAAGAGATTTGTATCTGGACTTGGCATGGGTAGAGCAAAGTGAGTAGAGCTGACTTCAGTAACCCTTACAGAGTTTGTTCTTGTTTTGTTCCAGTTATTGTATCGCAAAATTATTTAATGCCAGCTGGATGGGCAGTGAAAGACTTTTGCGGAAGTAAAAATGCTATTTCGAATAGAGATACAATTATATTTTCATAAGATAGATTGCAGGAACGAAAGAAAGAAGTAAATTTTCTAGAAAAACATAAAATAGGTGATTACATAGTGAAATAGCTTATTTCTGTGCAGATTGAGAGGGAAGTGGTAGATGAATGTAGATGATAAACGTGCAAGTTTTTCATGTGCATGTGTTGTGGTTTGTTTGTTTGTTCCTAAGAACATAAAATAACTAGTCCATTCTTTTATGAAATAAGATAAGAATGTACACTGAACTGGCAATGTTCAAAGCAGGTGCTGGCACTTTGCTGAACTATAATGCTGAGATGGATACTGGACTTGTGTTTCAGATGTTATGATTAGTTTTGTAAATAATAGGTCTGCTGTTTTGTTCAGTGTTGCTTATACATCTTCATTGTAATGTACACTTAACAGACATTTCTGCCTGCTTGGAATCATTCTGTTTTCCATTTTGTTAATGTTTAGTGTATGAAAGGTTCCCCATGACTCAGAGGCTTTTCTCAGCATGCTAGAGACAGCAAAAAGGGGTTATGGCAATTTGTAGAATGAATGCACACCCAAACAGCTTTATAACAGCTATGGAAATTTTGCTTTGAGTGACTGTCTTTTTAATTTATATATATAAACGTGTGAGAAATACCAACTAAGACTAAGTACCCAGAAGGATGTTAATCAAGTTAGTCCACCTGGTAACTCTTCTAGATATGGCATTTTAAGAGCTTTTACTATTGTGTTCTGAAGTCATGCTGGTAAGGCAGAAAGTAAACAAACATAGAACAAAGGACATTTTGGATGTTCTTTAACTTTTGGTTGCAAAGATTTCTGATGAAGATTATATTTTCACTGAGTACATTTAGAAAGTATGCATTTGATATGAAGCTCATTTTCTTAATAGTTGAGCTTCATTTTTTAAAACTTTTTTTTTCTTTTTTTTTTTCCCCCATTTTTCAGGCCATAGGACAAATCAAATCATGTGTGAAATGTGAAATTTTTACCTTTTAAAAATATTGTTCACTTCAGATTTTTTGGCTGAAGCAATTGAATGAATTTGATCCTCCTACTCCAAAAAACAAGATAAAAAAAAATGGAGCTATGTACTTTCTAATATAGGAAATCTCTGACATTTTGAAAATGCCATCCCACCTTGGCAAATTTCCATTATTACTCGCATGTGTTTTTTTCTGGCTGTACCACTAAGTCTCAGGTGAGTACATCTGGCAGACATATGAGCTCTCTAAGGGGTAATAAGAAACACTGAATTTTTAATCACAGTGTGGCTGTTATAAATGTCAAAAGTTCTGAATGGCATACCAGGAAGCATCTACCTTCTGATAGAGGTAAGCTTCTCGCCAACTATTTCATGGCATGCGTAAGAACATCTCTCACACAAGGCATGTAAGGTGCAGATGATGAAGCTGGTGACAGCTTAAAACCCCACATATTGTGATACATGTCACAATACAGTGGTGATCAACGGCACAATGTCCACCTAGAGACCAGTGACAAGTGGTGTCCCTCAGGGGTCAGTGCTGGCACCAGTGCTGTTTAACATCTTTGTCAGTGACATGGACAGAGGAACTGAGTGCACCCTCAGCAAGTTTGCAGATGACACCAAGCTGTGCGGCACAGTTGACTTGCTAGAGGGCAGGGATCCATCCAGAGGGACCTGAACAGGCTGCAGAGGGTGGGCTCAAGCCAATCTNCTGAAGGTGTTCAAGGCCAGGTTGGATGAGGCCTTGAGTGAGCTGTGGTAGTGGGAGGTGTCCCTGCCTATGGCAGGGGGTTGGAACTAAATGATCCTTGAGGTCTTCTTCCAACCTTACCATTCTATGATTCTATGATTCTGTGTCAAAAGTCAGGTTCTCAGTGTGTTCATCAGGCCTGAGCTTTGACTATACAGTTTTTATCTGGTAAAGAGGAGTTTTAAGCCGCTATAGTTTCTGATGAACTCCACCACTCTGTATTGCACACATTTGTAATAATACCAGCCTTAATAAACACATTAATTAACCATTTAATCTTCTATGCTTATCATCGCTATCTCCTGGGAACAGTGCTTTCACCTAACGGACCATTTTTTGAGTTATCAGAAATGTTTTTTAAATCAGAAAGGCTAAGTTGCTTCCCCACTACTGCATGAGTTTACAGAAAAAGTAAACACTCTAGCAAAAAAACCTTTGTGTGAGAGGATTAAACAAGTATCTGCTGTAATAATTACTTGTTAAAGATAAAATTAGAGTTTGTCAGGCCCCTTGCACATCAGCAAAGGAGTTAGAAGAAACAGGAGGATATGCTGGTGCTAAGCTGTACATGTACTTGCTCTTCCAGTGCAATGTTAAACCATACAAAAGATTAAAATTTATGGCTCAAGGGAAGATTGATAAAAGAGCTTGCACAAAAAAGTTGCTGATGAGAAAAAAGAATAGGAATAGACTGGGAGAGCTAAACACATTTTGGCAGTTAAAGCATGCAAACATACAATAGGGCAAGCAAGAGGAGAAAATGAAGTTCTGCTGACTTTTGGACTTTTAACTATTCCATAAGCATGAGAAAAAGCAATACTTTGAAAAGAGAGGAAGTACAAAGGCCCAGTTCTGTCCATCAGCACTAAAAGGTAATATATATAAATATATAATGCAGATAGAAAATGAAAGAGTAGTGGTACAAATTATACTTTGCTGATGGATGTTCAAAGTTCAAGGAAGCACATTAAGGGACACTACTGTTTGTGATTAGTCTGGCACTTTTTCTAAATATACGGATGGCAACTTGAACTGTCCCAGCTATATTTCAGCCAGGGCAACATTTACATTCTCCTCGTCTGCCTTCTACTTGTAATGTATTTTGAAGAATTTTCCTTTTTCTTTCCTGTCTGAAAACCAGCCTTGGAATGTTGCAAGAATGAAATGGATGTCATGGCCTCTTGACTCCAAGGGTCAGAGTATTTCAGACGTAGCTGAGATGATCTATACACATTAAGCAAAAAATTCTAGCCTGAGTCAACTCAGATGTAAAGTCTTATGGCTATAAAAGTAGCTGGTGCAGAGTTGAACAGCTCAGGACTCACTACAGGGAAGGTGAAATTCTGGCCCTATTGAAGTTGGTAAGTAGTTCACCTTTCCCTTTAGCAAGACCAGAGCTTCCCTCTGCAAGATAACCATCTTCTCTACACTGTATCTTCAGGGGTGTAAGGTGGTATCAATAGTGGTTTGTAAAAGGTCTGCTGTATCATAGGAGAGGGCTATGGGCTATGTTCCTGCAAGTGATCCCTAGGCTAGGTCTGTCTGAGCTGGCTTATCTGGTGGTGTCATGGGCTGTCCAGCACTCTGCTAAGGCCCTGCCTGGAGTTCAAGAGAAATTTGGTGCTCTTCCAGAGTAAATTAGCTTGCTGAATAGCAAGGCTAATTGGCCTGGATTTGGCATATTCCTAATGCCAATTCATTTTTTTTGTTGCTTACTCAGAGCTTGGATGCTTATTCATGGTGCTAAATTGTGCCATATGCTCGTGCCTACAAAGCAGAGCCTCCATAGGTAACCAGAAGCTATGCATCATTACTTGTGCAGCACAGCTTCTGTCTTTCATCTGACCTTTTCCATGTTGGCTGAGGACGTTGGATGTTCATTTAGCTGAATGAGCATTTGTTGCTGTTAGAGTATGTTTAAGTGCAAGAAACATTCTGAAGAATTCAGAAAGGCATAAATTAAATCTGTTCCTGGGTGATATAGCATATGTCCTCAGAGACACAGTGTTTTATATCTTCAGTTCTTGTTAACCTGATTTGCCTTTGGAAATTAAGAAAGTCGTATTTATGACTAAGTATTTGACTACAGAGAACTAACTGTTTCACCAGGCCAGATTAATAGTGCTCTAAAGTAAGCTTTTAAGATCTGTACTAGAGGAAACCCTTGAATAGGTATGGTATAACTTTTATATGAGTACTAAATGTATATGGTATAACTATATATGAGTACTAGCTCATGGTCTCCACATCTCCCCAAGGTATTTTGTATATCTGACCTAGGAAGTTATTTTATACATCTGACATAGGAAAGGTATCTTCTCTGAAAACCCAACCAGACATTTTTCTTTGCAGGTACTGTTTAAAACTTCCTGAGGTTTAATGCACCATTAGAAGTAATGATGCATATGTCAAGATTACCTCATCTTCAAAAGTATGAGGAAACATTGAGTAAAACAGTCTTTGAACTTGAGATTACAGTCAGGTTTTGAATAGTAGTAGGGGAATGGTTGGTCCTCAGATCTCACCCTGGCAGAGGCTGAACTTGGGCTATACTTTCCAAATTGTGAACTTGGAATTGCTTGTGGATCCCTTAGCCATGATGTAATATTTACTTGACAGGCTTATCGTTATTCTTATGCCTGAAGAAGTTTCTGTGCTAAAGAGAAAGAAACAAACAAATGATATAAAGTTTCTCACAACTCCATGAAATTTAGCAGCACTGAAATTAGTTTCAGAACATAAGACTGCGAAGCATGGCTGTTTTGGAGGGCTTTTTGGTGAATTCATTTCACTACACATGCTTTAAGATAATTAATAATGCAATTTGAAACATATTATTAGAAGGAAATTCTAAAGAATTCTTTGGATGTGAGACTATGTGAGTAGTTGAGTGATTACTTTTTAAACCTCACTGGCATGGTGGCTTAGTCTGAAAAAACTCATCACACAGGTGTTCTAATTCTGTGTTCTTAAAACCTACACTTTGAATGCTGATTTTAGCACTTCTGTAATGTCTAGTTTAAAATTATTTTCCTTTGATAGATGCCTTGGAAATAATCATCTCATTAAAAAGACTCAAACCATAAATTATTGGTCTTTAAACTATTTGAATTTTAGAGGTCTTTCTTAAATGATTTATACACTAATACTTGCTGAGTTTTAAATTCCTACCAGTTTTGCGTGGATTATTTGTGCTTGTTTACTTTTAGAGAGTTTTTTGAAAGCTTTTGTGGATCCTTATTACCTTTTACTGCAAATGATTGTAAACTTTTGAGTAAATGTAGCAACAGCCATGTGACATATGATATGAGTTGTAACCTCCAGGTATGCTACATCTTACAGCTATCTAGTTTTCTCACTGAAAGTACTTCTCCTCCCTCTCCCTACCACCACTCCCCTACCACCCAGTTGTTTTTGTAGCAGGGTCACACTCTTAACATCGCCTGCCCTCGCTTCTGTCTCATTTATTCCCCCAGCCTCCCCAGAATCCGACCAAATCTGTCTACATGTTTCAGCTTTGGAAATCACTGCATCAATTTAAACAAAATATGTGTTTCTCGTCCACAAGTCCCCAGCTTTTCTCAGCCTTCCAAAAAAGGTTTTATTTTGTAAGAAAGCTTCACCAGTGTAGCACTAAAAAAGAAAATCCTTTTGAGTAACTTCTCCCCCAGAACAATTGCAGAGGCAGTCACATGAACTACAGCAAAAAGATTGGTACCTGTCTCCTGATTTCCTGTTCTTCTCTGCACATTCCTGTGGCTTGCAGCATATCTGGGATCACAGGGACATTTGTACAGACATACAAGACCCAGCAGCAGAACCACTGAGTTATCTTCCTTCCTCTAGTATCAACAAGATAACAAAAGGTATGAATGATAGTTAAAAAAGTATTGAATGCTAGTACTGGCAGTCAAAGTGATTCCAAAGGATGTACGTGGTTTGCTTTGTTGCCTTTATATAAATCTACATGTAAAAAAAAAAAAAACAAAAAAACCCCAAAACAAACCTAAAAAACCAAAAAACCAAAACCAAAAGCAAAAACAAACAAACAAACAAAAAAAACCAATCTAGGGTTTTCCAGAACAAGCAATGAATTATATATGTCTTGGTTGTTCTTTCTGTCATAAGACCTGTGGACAAGGAGCAGCTATAAGAAGCACTGAAAAACAAGTCCTACACATGCATGGATTTTTTGGTTTTGCATTTGCTCATGTGAGTATTTGTTTTTGTAAATGAAATCAGAGGTCTTGCATCTGCCAACCACGAGTTGAGCAACCTGCTTTGTTCCAAAGTCTTTCTGATGACATGAAATATGAATCCAGATGGCAATTCTTAGTGCAATAATTTAATTCTTGCTACTTAGATATCTGTTTCCCTTACAAATCCCTGGGAATTAGAGATTCTACAGTTAGTCTGTTCGAATCACCCACAGCTACACAACACAAAATGCTGTTCTTCCACTAATGAAATCCCACTTTATTTGCCAAATGTGGGATCAGAACTCAATTGCAATTAAGCATCTTTACTTATCAAGGAGTGGTTATATTTATCCAAGTATCTAGTTACATATATATACAGGAAAACACAGACTTTTCTTCCCTTTTTACTCTCTATTGTTCCCTGGGTTCTTTGTTGGTGCAGACAGTTACAAATGTCAAATATCAGTGTTGTTTGTTCCTTTCTTAATTAAATCTGAATTGACAATGTCAGGGGTAAAAAATTGTGGAAAATTGCCCTTTTTTCAACCTTTCCTGATTTCTTTCATGTTTCTGGAGTCTATTTTAGTTTAATAGCACCAAAATTCCTGAACACATTCTTTGGAATGTAGGAAGTCCTTGACTATCTAGGGTAGAAAATTTAAGATGGGATAAGCATGATTTCAAGGCTACCACTTAAAGTGATGCACTATTTCATAATTCCACAGAAAGGCAGATCAAGATAGACTGAAAGTAGGGCAAATGATTCTTTCAACTCTTAGCAGAAGGGAAAAAATAACACCAATATGCTGGGGCTGATTTTAAAGCAAAATATTATTGTTTTCTGAATTTTGAATGTGGCTAATCTGCAGTGTTTTTAATCCTCATGCTTGCATGTTTACCTGGTGACTCTAAATGCTAGGCAGTGCTTGTGCATTGTTTTTGTGGAAGCTGTTCTCACACCAGGATTCCAGCCTTCAGAGAAACATCAAATATTGAGACATCTGTGACACAAGCTGTGAGAAATGGCAATAGCAGATCACAGCTGTGGTGGAACTGGCAATAGTAGATCACAGCTGTGTTGGAATGCATCCTGTGCACTTATTAATAGACAGCTTTTTGGCTATAATTAAGATTATGATTTATATTGACAATCCTGGCAAATCAGGCCCTGATTCTGCAGTCTCAGATTCACTTGAATTTAATTTCTGTGTCTGGAACTAAGTGTTTCAGTTAAGTATTAGCAATCTAAACCCCTTAATCGATCTGCCTTGATTGCCGTGATCAGTAAATAGCTTTTTGAAAGTGTAACAAGTATAGGAAAGATGCACTCTTGCAATTGTTCACTGCGAAACAAAACTTTCCTACTATTTAGCACAATAAAAAAATCACTGGAGTGTTTCTGAAAGAGGTTGATGAATTGTAAGGACAGTTGATAACTATTTAAAATCTGAGCACCCAGCAAAATGCTTTACAGGAAAAGAAGTATTACACTGACAAGCTCGGGCTGTGAGACTTTGCACATACAAGATACACTTTGATGAAAAAAAAATAGAGCTCTTTACAAGTCCCTCTGTCCTGACTAAATCTGAGAGCCCTTCTGCAAGGCTTAGGTTTTACAAGTCAAGAGACATGCAGCAAGATTTACATGTGTGAGGAACTTATATCAAAGAACTGTGGAGACAAACTCCCTTTAAAAATTCCAAAATTCCCTGGTGTGATGGTTTGGGAGTTCCCCGCCCCCCCCCCAACTTGTAAAATGACTNGGCCTTGCTGCTTCTTCTTGTAGTGTGGTGATGGGTGCCAATTTCATGATTGGAAGACCCATGTGAAAAATGGGAAATGGGATCCTAGTCAGAAGGTGTTTGAAATTATGTGTCCTATTTTCTGTGAGCAGCATCCTAAACATGTCATGCTCTTGCTCATTGCAACTGGCCATTATGAAGCAAGGAGTGTGAAAGAGAAGAGATGAGAAGTTTCTCTCCCTGGGCTTGTAGGAGGAAGAAGAAATTTTTTTGGTTCCTGCCCCTGTCTCTTCTTTACATGTTGTACACTATGAGATAACATAAAAAAGGTGAGATTTGTAAGGCGATCTGGACAAACAGACTTACCTAAAAATTCTGGACAGACTTTCAGATACATAAGCCCCTTGTCAAATCTGACATAGATAGACCAAATATAAGCAGGATAAGTAGGACCAAATGTCTTGATTACAACCAAACTACATTAAATATATATACTATTAAATGTAAGAAAGGGATGAGTTAGTAGAAGTGATAGAAAATGAAACTAAAATTTATTTCCCCCTTCTATTTAGTTAGAAAATTTTGCTTCTAGACTTGCCTTAAAAAAGTTATGTTAAATGCCTGGAGGTCCAGTTCTATGGCTCTGGCTCAAGGTCTGCTCTGGCTGTGCATGATGGAAGCTGTGTTGTGAGCAACATTAAGAAATAATGCCTAGATGGAAACACGATGTGTGTGTGTGGGGGGGGTAGGGGTGTGGGGTGTGAGGCAGAGCATCTGAATGGGTGTGGAGTTGTGTTAAGTGGGAAACTAAGACCCGAGAGGTTGTAGGTGGGCTGACTATTGTCTGAAGATTGTTTTTCTGGCAACTGCCTGTTACTTCAGTTGTTTCACTGGGGTGAAACTGTTATTTATAGTACTTAGTCACCGTGTAAAACAGACGTAGCATATTATCCTGGGAGTCATTCAGGAATCAAAGACATGCATGTTTCTCATGAAATGTGGAGGTTATGTCAGGTCTTTGGAACAGAGGGAAAAAATACATGGTTTTTATTTTTTGAAAGTTAATCATGCAATAGAAATGCTTTCAGAAGGGCTGTGTGAATAATTTGCTTTATCCCTTAGCAGCTGAGCCAAACTTAAAAGACTATTCAAGTCAAACTTAAGAGCCAATTTAGCAGGTTTCTCTGGTGAATCAAATATATTTCATTCTCATACTGTCTGTTTTTAACCAGCTATGGAAAAAAGCCATGCTGTCCATTTTTGACCAGATATGAAAAGTCACTGAGAGAAGCTTTCACACAACAGGGAGGAGCAGAGATCTACCTTCTTGGAAGGGCTCCCATATCATCAAACATTGTCAGAGTTAGGGCTGTCTCTGTCACCTTAAGCATACGCTACATGATATAAATGAAGACATCGTGGGAAGGAGCTAGAAAACTTGATTCAGACTCTTTCAAACTCATGAAATTCAACAAGGCCAAGTGTAAGGTCCTGCACCTGGGTAGGCACAATCCCAAGCACAAATACAGGCTGGGTGGTGAATGGCTGGAGAGCAGCCCTGAGGAAAAGGACCTGGGGGTCTGGATTGATGAAAAGCTCAACATGAGCCTGCAGTGCGTGCATGCAGCCCAGACAGCAACCGAGTCCTGGGCNCCATGGATGGAGCTGCTAAGCTTTACGTATTCTTATTTCCAAATTTGAATCGATAATAACACTGCACTCATGTGATTGTGTTACATCACTAAACCTGGCTGGCCTTTTTGGAACTATCCTATTGTAGTGAATGAAGCTTAGCAAGATATTGAATACAAGCAGAGGAGCAGTTTAGGAGGAGAATTTTTTTCTGTATGTTGTTCCCGGTTTATGGTATTCCTGCTTGCTTTCTAGTTCAGTTTTACTGAAGTTTGAAGTGAATCCTTGGAACTTAGAGACATCCTGCACCTATAACATTTATATTTTCTTTTGATGAAGACTGGGAAATCCTCTTCTTATAGATTTAAAGGTGTATTTTTTTCAGCATTTTCCTGGAGTGTAAGAAGCATGGTGTTATTCTTCACAAAGATGTAGTGGTTATAGATGCATTCACTTTAATCTGTGTAATCTTCAAATCTATTTTACGACCAATTTCAGTTCCCTGGAAATCATACAGTTTTGTAATTTGTGAAGCCTTTAGTTAATATTTGAACAGAAAGAAAGCATTTCATTTTGTAATAAGAATTTTCTGTTGCTCTGTGGGAAAAAAAGTCCAATGTCCTATTAAATCTGGAAATCCTGTTTCAGTTCACAGCTTGATGGAACAGCTTCAGATTTATTTCATACCTCACAGGAATAGCTAAAGCACTAAGACCAGAGGAGCTACCATTTTATTCATTTGGACTCAGCCTGTCTCAGCTGCTTTTCCAGGGATGTGAAGTGACTGCTGCTTGGCCTGGTTGTGTTGAGACTGATGCATTTTCTCAAGTAACTGCAATAGTTCTGATAATGAACTGCTCCATTTTTGAAGAGGAGCAAGGGCCTTAAATACTACTTTTACAGTAGAGGTCTTTTGGTGAGGAAAGGTGAATGTAGAAACTTATGCTGACTTCTCTCTTGGATTTTAGATGGAGGTCCATATTCTGTGTCATATTACATCTTTCATTTTTCTCACAGCAAAGCACAAGTGAGGAAAAAGTGAATAACACTGATTTTATTTAAGCAGTCTTGAGGAGCCATGGCCTAGAAATTTTAGGAAAAGCAAATTTTAAGTCTCTCTGTGACTCACCCTAGCAAATCTAAAATCATCAGGAGTAATCTCATCCTTTTCAATCTCATTGCTTTCAGGATGGTACACACAGTTGTTTCAAAGCAAGCATAGCTTTAGACCTTTGTGACCATTGCAGCTCACAGCAAAAAGATCTCTGAACATCTCTGAACATCTTGCTGCATTAAATTCTCTCCAGTTCCTCTGCAAGGCTCTGCATTTAGGAGATTTTTGCTCTGTTTTATTCCTTTCTACTTTGTCTGCTTTGCAGCAGAGAGGAGAGAGTCTGAATCTTTGAGGACAGTTTTGTGTTACTACTTGGTGTTAATAAAATGTATGTTAAACATTGCAAAATAGTATATTGAGTGCATCTGGTTTGCTGGTCACTGACTGGAAATAATATTACACAAAAGATCGTGAAGGAGGTGTGTTTGTACACAGTTTAAAGTACTAGGAAGCGCTTTAGCTGAGGATGTCATTGACTTGGAGATATTGAACCTTTACATTTACAAGATTTCTTATGTGACAAAGGAGAAGATAGTCATGCACAAGGTGAAATCCTGTGTTCTATTGGAGCTGGGATTTTAACTTGGAACTTTATCTAGGGAAACAGAGATCCCTTTGCTGTGGTTCACTCTAACACCAGCTCAAGTGAAGCTTTGGCTTCCACCTATGCAGGGAGAGGTGGGGATCAAAGGAAACAGATTTGCAATGAAGATGGGCAGAACCTGGCAGATAAATCTGACACAAAGCCAGAATCAAGAGCAACCTTAAGCTTGAGGTTTTGAATTCTTGCTTTATCTAACTGTTTTCAAGCCTTGCATGGTGTAAAACCAGCTTTAGTTGACTTTCCTGGAAAAAGAAACATCTTGGTTTGATCCCTGGATGGTCAGAGTGCTATTTGCTGGATATTAGAGAGGAAAACAAAGGTCACATTTTTCTGAAAAGTTCAAAGCACATATAGTGTATAATCCAACACTCACAAAGGCTGGCAAAATGCATACTTTTCTAGCAAGGACTATTTCTGTCCCTGAAACAGAGAGAGGAATAGTGGAAAATTTTATGGTGCCACCTCTTTACGTGAGAATTATCTGAAACCTTCTCCATGAGAAAGCATCGTGTTGTTTTCTCAGTTACAGGCACAATGCATGAAGGATTTAACAATGACACATTTAAGCCTATAACTAATTTCTGGTATGAATGCTCTAAAATTCATAAAATACCAGGGAAGACTTTATCGTAGTGCCAGTCTGAATCACTAAGAGATGAAATATTCAAAATGTGTGTAACACTTAAGACTGTAAGTGCTGACTTGAACGATTTAAAACCTAAAGCATCTGTAATTAAAGTTTAATAATTCATAGGCTGCAATATAAAATGGCAAGTTATTTCATTTTGTAGTTTTTTATTAACTCAATTGTGGTAGGAAACGGTAGCTTCTGAAAAGGCAACTACACAGAACCACAGCTAGTACATACACTTGTAATTCACCTCAAGTAATTAAGAATACCTCTGTAAGTGTATGACAATGAGGAATCAATCTAAGTAAAGCACTCTTGAATAACTGTGAGCTTAAGGTTTAGCAGGTATCTAAACATTCGCTGAATCCAGACTAAAGAACATAAAAGGATATTTGATGTTGATCTGCAGTGTAGAATCTAAGAAAGCAGTGTTTGCTGCAGAAAGAAAAAGAGGGATGTTTTTTACACTCCCCCTCTCCTTTCCCAGCAGGTGGATTTTATTCAGTGCAAGTCGCTTTGCAGTGCAGGCTATTCCATGCCGGTTTTGTGGAATGCGATGCTCCTACTCTGTATCCTAATTAAATATGGGCAGAATCTGGTCAGTGACAGTTATCCCCAAACAGTAGAAGATGAAGAGAAAAAAAGAAAGTACTGGGAAGAGGAAGGCACAAATATAATAATAGTGAAGAGAAGAGAGAAAGATGGGAGGTGGGGGTGGGTTTTTTTGAATGGTTATTTGGGAAACAAAAATGCTTTGTAAAGAATTCCAAGAGAAAATACTACTTCTTTAAAACTTGTTGGCTTGGGGAGTGTGTGTGGTTTTGGTGGTTATTGTTTGTTCTATTTTTGTAGGGTTTTTCTGTTTGCTTGTTTTGATTCTTTTTTTCTTTTTGTTTTGTAAAATAAATATTGCTACAATGTTCATTCAGTACTTGAATGCATGTAATTAATGGGAACCTTTTCTTTATTTTTTTAAGGTTGATGACATATATTAATGCCACAAAAGTTTATCTTGCTTTCTGGGGAATTACAAATGAGCATGACTGGAAGAATTTAGACATTTGAAATATATAATTGCAAGGTTTTAACCAGAAAGAGGAAATTTTATTCTATGTTCAGAGAAATATTTTTATGAAGTAAGATACAGATAATGCAAAAAGTAAGAAATAAGCTTTAATCCCAGTGAATGAGTGAGGTTATATCTTCAAGGGTAAAGAATGACAACAGAGTCCATCTACTGTATTTCTGAAGTGGATGGAGACACTCCAGTCCTTGGTAGCATTGTGTTGTTTTCCCTTTGTTTTTGCATTAAGGTATTGAACTTTGTAATGAAAAAAAGACTAATTTTTATGAGAAAAATAATAGGAATTATATTTTAGTGTATTACACTGGGTAAATGTTCAGTAAAATAGGGCTGTAATCACTGATTGAGACCTCTGTGTGGAAGAGCAATGAAAGTCAACATCATAATGACAGGAAATGCAGCTGATTATTCTCTTGCATTTTCCTTCTGGAACATCGGGCTGGAGTAGCCTAAAGGGTGAAGGAAAAGTCACTTGCAGAATGACTCATCAAAGAGTCACTTAGATGGTTCAAGTTAATATCATACTCTGATCTATTCAGAGGTTTGCAAAGTAAATAAAACTCTGACAAACAGGAGACTACAAAACCTGTGATGGTGCCACTGGAGTCAATCAAATTCTTAAGATAAAACCTCCATGTTGCATTGGAAATACCTATTACAAAATGGATCTTAACAGCTCAGTTTCCTTAGCTGAAAATTAAGGAGAGGGCATATGTGTAAGAGCTGTTTGTGTGGGAAGCAGTCCACTTCTTTGCATCTGGTTGACACAGGTCTTCATTGCCACATGTTTCCCAGAACTGGAAGATGAGGTGAATCATTGTGCATCTGTTTGAAAAATGTTGTTATGCAGTCGATTTTGTCATTACAGCTCAAGTTTTCCTTCTATTTATACATTTTTATCATTTTTTTACCTTTCTAATGCTGTTCTGTGAGACATGGTGCATTGCTGGTAGCACTACACTTGTAACGCCAAATTGAGAGTATTCCTTATGGAGGTAGTTTTAAAATATGCACCATTTACTTATTTACTGTGACTTTAAAAGATTGGTTTATTAATTGACATTCAAGAATAAGCATATCCTTATTCTTATTGAAAGCTTCCTATGTTTCCATGTATCTTCATGCAAGGTACGGTTTGAGACATGCCTACATATAGATATATGTAAATGAATAAATATATCAATTTTATTGTATATATTTATATAATTATTTTTTGTTNAATTAGCTACAAAGGTTGTTCGGTTTCTTTTCTGGAGCAGATCAAAAGAGGTTTGATATAGGTACATGTTGACCAGTGGGACAAAGACATAAGATGCACTAATTCTTACAGGCAATATTACAAAGAACAGAATTAACATGGGCAGTCAAACACATTTTTTCACTTTTCATTTGTATAACAGGTGAAAGCTGATACGCAGCTTTGTTTTTCTAATTTAAAACTGAATTGTTAGAAAGACGTGGATTCTATAAAGAAGATCAATCCCTACCCTCATTTTTACTCCAGAAAAATATACTAAAAATGATCAAATGTGAATTTTGACTGCCTCACCAGTCACAGTTGTTCAGGAGACAGGTGTTTTACATGGGATGTCTTGGTTTGATACACTGCCTCCAGCAAAGAGCAGGATCTGGACTTTTAGATGAAGGAAACAGAAACCCAGTAGTGAACAATTCTCCCTATTCAAAGCGGGTTGGTTGGCTCAGACACTGAAGAATGATGATTCGTATTAGACAACAATATTTGGTTTTAATGTGGCTTCTTTTTCTTTTAGTAAAACCCCCAAACCCAAAAATTTGTTGCCAGGCGAAGGCATCAGATATAACCCAGTCTGAAAGCAGGCTTTTAAAAGAAATATAGCCAAATCTGTTTTTTTGGGGATACAAGGAGGAAATTTTTTCCTTTGAATGAAAGTGTAACAGACATTTGCTACTCATAGCTTGGCGTGTAGAAATTAGCTCAGCCACCAAAAATGTGGGTCTCAGGTAGGTTGGGTGTTTCACTGTACTATTATGTCAGCATTCAACTTCTGTGTTCAGATGCCATTAAGAAACAGCTTACATATTTTGTGAAATCCATAATATTCCATACATTTTGGTCTTGATTTGCTAACAGAAATGCAGAAGAGTGAGAATGACAGCCGACTAGGAGATTGTTACAACCAAAATTACTTACTTATGAATTTCTTGAGGCTTTTGACCTGTAGGAAAGCCTCACTCTAGAGCAGAAGCAATTTCAAATGCATTAACAGCAACAGAGATTGAAAATGAGCAGTACTGAGACTCTAATCTGTGAATTCTCAATCTGTGAATTCAAAGCATAAATACATTTACATGGAAATTCTGGCCTTGGAAGGTGTAAACAAATATGAAAACACTGAAATAATTACAAGGCAATTTCATTTGTAATGCAGATATGTTTATCAATATGTAAAATATATTGCAAACAGAGTTTTGAAGAGAGCTCTTGGACCTAAGAAACACAGCTATTTATATTCTGTTAAGAATTATAGAGACACATCTCTGCCAGAACCTACTGCCTTTGCTCTAAGAAGCTTGAAAGTTTGCCAGAGCAGCAAACTATAATTTTATTTTTAGTTCTGAACTGGATATGTATTCATAATTAACAGCAGCAAAATGTAATATGACTTACAGATGAGCGGCATTCTGGTTTTGACATCTATCACAGGTACCTTTTTTCTCAAAATGAAAATGTCGTGTTCACGTCAATACAGAATGTCTTTTAAGATTTGATGCTCCAGACATGGAGTTGTAATTGTATCTGTCTTACTCCCTTCCCTTCATAGGCTCATTTTTTCTCACCTTGTCACCTTCTTGGAAAGAAAAATGAGGCAGAAACACTGGTTTGGGCCATTTCAGTCAGAATGGTTATATTATATCACATTGCCATACACCTTGCCACCAGTGCTAACTGCTAAACCCACAGCAAGCTGTAGGATTTTCTCCGTTATCTTAATTAATTTTTTTTTTAATAGGCTCTGTGACGAATATTTATCTGCACTTCTCATTTTTACTCGTTTGAGCTAGCACTAGCCCTTACTTGCACCATTAGCTGATGCAGGCATGCATGTGTATCTCTGCAGTTCCTTTCCCCTAGCCTGATCAGCTCTGGGAGAAGTCTGGATCATTTACCATTTTGCCATTACTATTTTCAAGTAATCCAAGTGCTTTAATGTGCTTGATGGAGTTCTTTTTTAATGGAAAATGAAACACACCGTCTGGTAGGGATGTGGAGAAGGTTATCCAGGTCTCCTCAGCATTTTGACATCTGAAAACGTTAGGGTTTTTTTTTTCAGTAATCCGCCAGTATGGATTTTCACAGTACTTACAGTCGCAGCACTTGCAATCACAAAGCTAAAACTGGCCATCATCCTTTGAACTATGAGTAATGTGAAGTTTTAGTATTATAATGTAAAAATACAGTTGAAAGTTGATTTAGACCACCACAAAGAACTTTTTGACTAGGAAACATAGTGAAAGTGTTTTCATTTTGAACTGAAGAAATAAAACACGGGAATTCTGTGTAAGCCAAGAGCTTATACCGATGGTACATTTGATACAAGTGAACGATACAAATCTGCCTTACAAGTAAACCTAAGTGAGTTTGACCTGAAAAGTCAGTCATTGCCTACTGCCAAAAAGTACTTCAGGGAGTTTATTTATTGAAAAACAGGGACTGAAACCAAATTCTCCTGTGTTTTTATCAAAGAAAGAACAAATTTATTTCTGATATCCATCTGAGCTTTTAGTAACGATAAAATACTTGCATAGTATGCAACTTCCGCAGACGTTTTTTGTTTTTCCGAAAGAACAAGCATCATACACAAGATGAAACACAAACTGATTTTTTTTTTTTTCCTTTTACACATTTCTAGTAATGCAAGTCACTCTTGAGGACAAAACTAAACTATAAAGACACATCATCCACAGACTTTGAATGAGCAGAGTGAAATGAATGATTAAATGTGAGGGCTCACTGCTATGGAGGAAAGCTTAGCAAACAAAATTTTTAAAATGGTCCTCTATTTTTTTTTCTTTTTTGCAAACTTTAATTAATAAATAAAAACTGTAAGTCAAATATTGCTCCCACACAGAAAGAACTTTGCAGTTCTTGATAGACAAGAGAAAAAAGCAGAAGACATGATTTCAAATTTATTTGAAGTCTATACACCTTTAGGCAACGTGATAGTAGCGTTCGTACCCCCATCTATCTTGACACTGATCTATCTATCATCTGACGAGCTGAGGAACATGAAAGCCTCTGTCACTGAAGGTCTCTCTAAAATCCAAACAGACTTGGTGATGAGTTTGTTACTGGTGTAGCAGGGAAACATGCACAGAAGGGACACTTCACTATGCCAGCAGTTTCAAAAGAATACATGGTTTGTACTGCTGCTTAAGAAAACTGCCCAGTGAAATCATTGTGTGGTTGGGCATAAGAAGATTTTATGGTGAGGTTAGACAAAGCTGTTCATGTGCCCCACAGGTGAGGACATCTAGAGCAGATCTCTGAGATTCACATCCCTCCCCTCGATTGTAAATTGCTAGCAATTGATCTGCTTTACTCATAATCAATGTTTTTAATAAAAATGAATATATGATGACTTCCAATGCTACTGTATTTTTTTCTGCATTAATTAATTTGCAGAAAGAGAGATAATGTATGATAACATTTCCACTGTTATTCAATTTTATTCTCTTCACTATTGTACCAAGGGTGGCTGAGATTTTTAATTACAATGGCTCTATTACTTTTTGTTTTCTCTGAATTTCAGTTGTTAAAGTTGGATATCTTCTACTCAGTGACAGATACTCTTGTGTTTAGATTAGACACATTTTAGATTGTTTTCTGAAGTTAACTTTGGCATTTCTTACATTGCAACATCTGGTTTGACTCCAGACCTCATTCATAACCAGCAGCACAGTTTCTACAGTCCCAGAAACATTTTATACTTGAAAGTACGTAGATTTTTTTCTTTTGGCCACCTGTATACAACTGCTTACTCAAATCAGTGCAACTGAAGCCATCTTACATTTCTTGTCTAAGGCTGTCAAAATTATTTTCAGCCTTGTCAAGTTCAGCCTTTGGATTTTTCCCCTCTCTGTGCTAAGGGGACATTTAGTGTAAGTGTCCTTCTGTTGGCATTTCTGTTTTGGTTCCCCTTTTGACATATTGCCTTTTGTGCCGTTTGTTGCTCTGTGAACATTCTTGCTTTATTTTAAAACATAGAGTGTTTTTTTTTCCCCACTGTGTCTCTTACAATCTCTAATGCAGCCTTGAAACCTCTTAGAGCAAAGCATATGGTCATAGTATTTGGTTTATTGTTCCTGTGTCATATGAACAGAACTCAGAAATCTAGTTGGAGTATCTTGAAAGAAAATTGTGTAATTCTGGCTCCGAAGTAGGAAAAGTTCTGTAACAGCTCTGAATACTTGTTTAATCTCTGAGTGTTCTTACATTTTGAAGAACAACAAAAAAATCACTATGAAAAGAGTCCTGTTCTGCTAAGCATTGGAAGTAGGATACATAAAACCTCTGAGAAAAACTTAGCCAAATCAATGTTTTGTGCATCACAATGCACATATGCATGATTTGTCATGTTTATGATCAAAATGCTTGTATTATGACATTTGTGAGCTGCAGAGAGACTGAGGATACTATCTATAGCACACTGGAGGAGACCCATAGCATTTTTTCCCTATACTGTGGATCCAAAATAAGGTTGGGCCTGAGTACACCATATGACTGACATGATTAGCACCTAAACTTGTGTGGTACTTGGCTACTGCTTGGGTGAACTTCTGAAAGATGAGGTGGTTGCAGCTGTTCAAGACATGTGACAAGTAACTGAGAAGAAAGAACTTTGTTTACTCCTTACTTCAAGGAATTTTTCAAGCATGTTTAACAGAAGAGCACTTAACATTTGGTAGAGGTTATTAACCTCCTTCTGATAGACTTCAACAGCACTTTTGTCCTTTTTGACAGAGAGCAAATTGTGAATACTGTTACATCTTTCTTTTTCACTTAGTTTTCATGAAACTGTATTCTGAAACTTCATGACTGACCTTGAAAAAATGGTTTTGCACTTGAGTATTTTTAAGACAGGTTTTGTCTCTATCTCAACAGATCATACAAGAGGTGGAAATATGGATGTGTTTCTGCTGCTCCCTTTTTGGTTTGCACTGCTAGCAACATCAGGTATCACTTACTGCTGGTGCTGTTTCTGTGCCAGACCACAAAGAGACTAACACAAAAAGGGACACTTTGGCAGCAGTGAGTTTTAGGGATTGCAAGGCACAGTCCAATACCTGACTGCAGCAAAGATCTTTGCCCCTCTTTCACCCCCAAGGAGTCTCACTACCATCTCTGTGCTCCAGGGAAGCCACTACTACAACTCTGGGATACTGCCTAAGTTGTGGATGAAAAGCAGAGATGCACTCTGTGGTAGTTTGAGAGGTTCCAGGTCCCCCTTAAACAAAATCATAGGGACAGAGGTCCATCCTCCACCTCTGCTCATCCCAGAAGGCCGGAGCAGCTCTGCTATGAGGACAGGCTGAGAGAGTTGAGGCTTTCCAACCTGGAGAAGAGAAGGCTTCCAGGAGACCTTATAGTAGCCTTCCAGTATCTGAAGGGGGGCTACAGGAAGGCTGGGGAACAGGTTGCCCAGGGAGGTTGTGGATGCTCCCTCCCTGGAGATGTTCAAGGCCAGGTGGACGAGGCCTTGAGTGACCTGTATTAGTGGGAGGTGCCCCTGTCTATGACAGGGGGTTGGAACTAGATGATCTTCGAGGTCCCTTCCAACCTTACCGTTCTATGATTCTATGATTTTAATATTGTTATTCTATTCCCTTTCTGCCATCACAGCTTGATAGCGCTCAGCTGCATTTCTCCCCCTTCCTTTCTTTGCTTCCACTTCTCTCTGAACAGCACATGTTCCTCTTATCTTGTGGCTTGTGGGGGAGTTGGCAAGCAGGGAGTTGAGCCACTGAAGCCTTGTAGGCCCAGCCAGGGGGGTGCAGTTCCTGCCTACCTTACAGGCCAACTGAGGGAGGAAGGGGTGGAGGATTCTAGAAGCCCAGTTTGGGCCTAATGGATACTCATTCTACCCGATTGCCTTATATACATATATATGTGCTCTTATAAATAGACTTTCTCTCTAAACTTGCAATNCAGAAATCTAGTTGGAGTATCTTGAAAGAAAATTGTGTAATTCTGGCTCCGAAGTAGGAAAAGTTCTGTAACAGCTCTGAATACTTGTTTAATCTCTGAGTGTTCTTACATTTTGAAGAACAACAAAAAAATCACTATGAAAAGAGTCCTGTTCTGCTAAGCATTGGAAGTAGGATACATAAAACCTCTGAGAAAAACTTAGCCAAATCAATGTTTTGTGCATCACAATGCACATATGCATGATTTGTCATGTTTATGATCAAAATGCTTGTATTATGACATTTGTGAGCTGCAGAGAGACTGAGGATACTATCTATAGCACACTGGAGGAGACCCATAGCATTTTTTCCCTATACTGTGGATCCAAAATAAGGTTGGGCCTGAGTACACCATATGACTGACATGATTAGCACCTAAACTTGTGTGGTACTTGGCTACTGCTTGGGTGAACCTCTGAAAGATGAGGTGGTTGCAGCTGTTCAAGACATGTGACAAGTAACTGAGAAGAAAGAACTTTGTTTACTCCTTACTTCAAGGAATTTTTCAAGCATGTTTAACAGAAGAGCACTTAACATTTGGTAGAGGTTATTAACCTCCTTCTGATAGACTTCAACAGCACTTTTGTCCTTTTTGACAGAGAGCAAATTGTGAATACTGTTACATCTTTCTTTTTCACTTAGTTTTCATGAAACTGTATTCTGAAACTTCATGACTGACCTTGAAAAAATGGTTTTGCACTTGAGTATTTTTAAGACAGTTTTTGTCTCTATCTCAACAGATCATACAAGAGGTGGAAATATGGATGTGTTTCTGCTGCTCCCTTTTTGGTTTGCACTGCTAGCAACATCAGGTATCACTTACTGCTGGTGCTGTTTCTGTGCCAGACCACAAAGAGACTAACACAAAAAGGGACACTTTGGCAGCAGTGAGTTTTAGGGATTGCAAGGCACAGTCCAATACCTGACTGCAGCAAAGATCTTTGCCCCTCTTTCACCCCCAAGGAGTCTCACTACCATCTCTGTGCTCCAGGGAAGCCACTACTACAACTCTGGGATACTGCCTAAGTTGTGGATGAAAAGCAGAGATGCACTCTGTGGTAGTTTGAGAGGTTCCAGGTCCCCCTTAAACAAAATCATAGGGACAGAGGTCCATCCTCCACCTCTGCTCATCCCAGAAGGCCGGAGCAGCTCTGCTATGAGGACAGGCTGAGAGAGTTGAGGCTTTCCAACCTGGAGAAGAGAAGGCTTCCAGGAGACCTTATAGTAGCCTTCCAGTATCTGAAGGGGGGCTACAGGAAGGCTGGGGAACAGGTTGCCCAGGGAGGTTGTGGATGCTCCCTCCCTGGAGATGTTCAAGGCCAGGTGGACGAGGCCTTGAGTGACCTGTATTAGTGGGAGGTGCCCCTGTCTATGACAGGGGGTTGGAACTAGATGATCTTCGAGGTCCCTTCCAACCTTACCGTTCTATGATTCTATGATTTTAATATTGTTATTCTATTCCCTTTCTGCCATCACAGCTTGATAGCGCTCAGCTGCATTTCTCCCCCTTCCTTTCTTTGCTTCCACTTCTCTCTGAACAGCACATGTTCCTCTTATCTTGTGGCTTGTGGGGGAGTTGGCAAGCAGGGAGTTGAGCCACTGAAGCCTTGTAGGCCCAGCCAGGGGGGTGCAGTTCCTGCCTACCTTACAGGCCAACTGAGGGAGGAAGGGGTGGAGGATTCTAGAAGCCCAGTTTGGGCCTAATGGATACTCATTCTACCCGATTGCCTTATATACATATATATGCTCTTATAAATAGACTTTCTCTCTAAACTTGCAATCAGTGTGCAGTGTCCTCATTCTTACTCCTGAAAAGGGGTAAGAGTCGATTCTGTTCTCCAGAATTGGATGAGCTCGTGGCCCAAACTGGAACACACTCAGAGGGGTGTAAGGCAAGAGGGTGAAGTGGTCCCAAAGGTATTCAAAACCATGCGATGCCTTGATCAGATGAACAAGTTGCAAACGCTTGCAGAGCAAGAGAGCGAAGGCTGGTGATAAAAGGATAGCTTTGAAGTGAGTTTGAGTTTTGCTGCTGGTGCCGCTCAACCAGGTGCTGTCTGTCAGTGTTAGGAACCCCTGCGAGGCAGGTGAGCTGCTGTGCTAGCACGACAGGCAGCTCCCCGTGTCTCTGAGTGGGCTCAGAGCAACCTGAGGCAGAAGCAGATGCCAGCGAGAGATACAAAATGAAAAAAAATCAGGTGTTTTGATTAGTTGTGCCTCTTTTACAGGAGCTTAGGCTATCAGGGTAGGGAAAGGAAGTATACTCTTTATTATCAGTATGAAATGAAATGAGTGAACAACCCAAATCTTCAGTGGCAAATTAAAATAATATCTTGGATATGATTGTAGACAAGTCAGATACGTCTCCTGTTCTCAAACAAATGACCAGATACCTGATGTAATGATTAGAGTTTCATTGAGAGAAATGAATAAACATCTGGCTTAAAACATTTCACAGGATCACAGGATGTTAGGGGTTGGAAGTGAACTCCATAGATCAAGTCCAACTCCCCTGCCAGAGCAGGACCATAAAATCTAGCTCAGATCACACAGGAAAGCACCTCATGGAGTACGTGCTGAAAGACCTCATGCTTTGTATACATACATATTTATAATTTGCATTTGTTTTTATTTTTCATTTTTATTTCTTAGCTTTCCTCTTTATTTCCTCATTTTTTCCTCTTAGACAGATATGATTTGCTCTTCTCCAGCCAACATAGTAAGCTGGTGAAGATGTCTGGTTACTACTCCAAGCAGAAATGACACAAGGTTGGCCATGGAAAGGCTGGTTTCAATGCAACCACTCTAGTCCAGTTTTGTTTTGTTTTGTTTTCTTTTTTTTTTTCAATCTCCCTTCTCCCCCATCTCCCTCCATCTCCTTCCTTTTCTCCCATCTTCCTCTTTTCTTCTCCATCTCTGTCCTTTCAGCACAATCTCCCCTTTACCACCATATCTGCCTCTTTCCCACCCCACATTGCATTTTCTCTTTTTTTTTCCTGCCAAACCCAGAGCACCTGAGTTCTCTTGGAGTCTCCTCTCACCCCAGGTGTGACCACTTTGCCCTCTCTGCCCACTCCCCTTTTTAATAAGCCCCAGGAAGGGCAGAAGCCTCAAGCTTGCCCAGCTGGGCAGAGGAATCCTCCTCCTACCATCACTGGTGAGTCCCTGTGGTGCACACTGGGTGAATGGGAGTTGGACAAAGGCCGGGGGGCCTGGTGGCCCCCCGGTTAGGCAGGATAGATGCTTGATCAGAACAATGACACTTTTTGGGCTGTCTTGTAGAATAATTGCTGAAGTTCAGGCTTCTACCAGCTGAATGTAACATCTCAGAGGCTTCCAACATCACTGATCACGCAAGAACTGTTGGGCAGGACAGGCAGTGCTGGGTGCAGCAAGACTTTGGAGCTTTTCCCAGTTCTTCTCCACACCCCATGGCTTCTGCTGAACTTACTGCTTTTCTTTTCCTGATCCCATAGGAAGCTGATCCACCACCGGTCAACCTTTCACTTTTAAAATATGTCTTTAGATGATGTCTAGGGTCCCTTCCAGCCTAAGCCATTTAGAGATATAATTTCAAGTACTGTCATCTTCTCGTTCCTCCTTTCATTGCATGCTGCAGTTCTGGAAGATCTGCCAGTAGTTTCCCCATTCATTACCTTAAAGTTTTCTCTAACGAGTCTGCTGAATGGATGGGTTTCCACACTTTGTCCTTGTGGATTTGCCTAGAAACAGATGGAGTTTTCACCCCATTCTTTCAGTCTTGCTTGTTTTGCATCCACAGAATCTCCCCAAGAACTCTGGTAGTCATTTTGCTGTTGTACAAAGTTGACAAGTGACCTTCCTTTCTAAAACAGGGCAAAAGGAATCATTATTCCACAGGAGATAAGAGTGCATGTACAGATTCATGTGTTCAGTGTTATGTCACTCCTATATTTCAACTTGTACAAAGCTCAGGACTTTGTGACCTGTTTATTTCCAGGAATGCAAACCAAAATTGTACAAGAGGAGATTGTCACTCTACATGACATGGTTTTATACCTGGAAAAAATATGTTTAATGAATGGTTTTTAAACCTCTTTCAGAGCCCTTCCATGGCTAGAACACAGTCCTACTTCTCAGTTACCTCTCAACTGTATGACCTGGGGAATTTTCCAGGTAAATGAATAGTTTATATTCCAATGCTGTGTTGATGGTATTAAAATGTTACACATACACGCAGTGCTATTACCTGTTGCCTTAGTAACCATCTATATTACACTGGTAACATAGCAACATAAGTGAACATTCATGACCTTGAAGAATCTAAAACAAATAAACAAGTAGAGGGAGTCAGGTCTGAAGGAAAGACATTTTTTATGCATCAACAAGAACAGAATTTTAGACTTCCAGGAACTGTTTCAGGAAAAAAGAACATTTTTTTCTTTCCACATAAATGCTCCCTATATTGATATAATAATTGGAATTACAATTTTAAAAATATAACTATTTTCCTCATTTGTTGCCTGCCCCTTGTCCTAGAATGAAAGTGCATTAAAAAAGAGTAAAATTTCCTGATTGCTTAAAAAAGAAATAGCATTAAAAAAAAATCATTGGAACTGCTCAAAGTCAAACTACTGTGAGCAGTTCAATCTGTGGGGTTTTTGTTTTCTAGCAGTCAAACCACAGTATTAGGATGGTGGGAGATAGCTAGGATGGTGGGAGATAGCTATGATGGTGGTGGGTAGTCCATGGAATGCTGGCTTTACAATGCCTTAAATTACTTAAGTCGAGAAGGCCAATGGCATCCTGGCCTGCATCAGGAATAGTGTGGCCAGCAGGAGCAGGGAGGTCATTCTCCCCCTGTACTCTGCACTGGTTAGGCCACACCTTGAGTACTGTGTCCAGTTCTGGGCCCCTCAATTTAAGAAGGACATTGAGGTGCTTGAGCGTGTCCAGAGAAGGGCAACGAGGCTGGTGAGAGGCCTCGAGCACAAGCCCTATGAGGAGAGGCTGAGGGAGCTGGGATTGTTTAGCCTGGTGAAGAGGAGGCTCAGGGGAGACCTTATTGCTGTCTACAACTACCTGAAGGGTGGTTGTGGCCAGGAGGAGGTTGCTTTCTTCTCTCAGGCAACCAGCACCAGAACAAGAGGACACAGTCTCAAGCTGTGCCAGGGGAAGTTTAGGCTCGAGGTGAGGAGAAAGTTCTTCACTGAAAGAGTCATTCACTACTGGAATGGGCTGCCCAGGGAGGTGGTGGAGTCACCGTCCCTGGAAGTGTTCAAGGCACGTTTGGATGTGGCACTTGGTGCCATGGTCTAGTCTTGAGGTTTGTGGTAGTGGGTTGGACTTGATGATCTTTGAGGTGTCTTCCAACCTTGCTATACTGTGATACTGTGATTTTAGATACTGGCAATAACATAGCAGGACAAAATAAATGACTCCCTACAGGATATGGACTTGTATTTCTGCAATACCCTGCCCTTGAGCTTTGTAGTATGTACAGATCTCTGAGCTCTTTGTTATTTTAAAGACTCGTGACCGTTCAAGTTAAATTTTGCGAATTCAGTATTGTTCAACATATGCTTAAAGCTAAATGCATTCTTAAAGGCTTCTCAGTATAGAGATGAACTTCAGTTTACAGACATCACTTCACCAAACAGGAACAAAGACAAGAGAATTTAAGTATGAATCCTATGCTCTCCTAGACAGCTATTTTCATTCGTGCCAGCAATACTTTATGCTACATGCTCACACATCCTGCTCATGTAAGACTCTCTAAATAAGGAAGATCATAAGACTTGAAATAGCATGCAAAATCCTACAGAATGGTAAAAATAAGTGCTTATGCAAATTTTTGTTGCTCAGTATTTTAGTGATTTCATTCCTGTACATGTAAACCACAGTGGCTTTCTTTTGTTCCTCATGAGATCACTGTTATGCTCTTTATTAAACTTGAGCAAACTTCCATCTGTGTAAAATTACACATTCAAGTAGGTGTGAATTCCAAAGGAAATTACTTACTTTAACAGCAGTCCCCTTTTGACACAGTGTTCTCATTTAATTCTCTTCACTCCTTATTTTAATACTTGATGTTGAGTGGAGTTACACGTATTGTAGGGACAATATGGCAAACTTGCTATTTAGGTAGCTTCAAAAAGTACCTATGTAGCTACATCTACTTTTTGTTTGAGAAGGAATGTGCATCACTACATATACACATGGTACGGCTGCTGGCTGAAGGCATATCAAGAATCCTTTTGTCATGATGTGTATCCAGCTGAAAGGACTTCTCATACTAAATTTATTTCAGTATTAATATTCTCAATTCTTTAGATTTTTTTTTTTGTTGTTGAATCTTTCTTTCCTACATTTGCTCTGAGGTACCACAGGAACTCCTTGGCTTCTTCCTCTAATTCAGGTTTGTGGTTGCTATGTCCTCTTGTGACTGTGGCCATAGTGGCCAGAAAAATAAAAGATAAACAGTTTATGGTCCACAGAGACATTCTGACTGTATGGCCCATTTTTATAGATCAGTACTGATAAGCAGACTTTGAGAGGTTTGCTCAGCTCTATCCCCTGACTTCAGCTGGCATGTTGAGTTTCCTCAGTGTACAACTTCTTGCAACTCTGAGTGAGAAAACATTGACCTTACTAGGGGCAGACTGGAACCAGAAGCATGCCAGTGACCCAGTGAATTCAATGAAAGCTGCCTTTACATCCACTCTTGAAAAGAACAGAGAAGTTTCTGAGCTTTGCAGAATGCTACAGAAGCTCACATTGCTCATCCATGTTTCCTTCCTCTGTTATTTGAGAAATTGCCACTGCCACTGTCAGAGCTAAGGAAAAGGTGTTTTTATCATAAGGAATCTTAGCCCAAATTGTTTAGAAGACCTTACAGCCCATCCTGGGTCGTAAAAGTTAATGATGAGTTATCATCTGGGACAGGATCCATTACCTGTATGGACTTCAGGAGATGAGGTGAAGCCACCTGGTTCTTAGAGATATCTTAATGTTTAAATTGCTACTCAGAAATCCTTTTCTTACACCAAAGAGCATCACTCTGGAGGTTGGTACTGAAGACTCCACTTTTCTAAAAGTAAGTGATGTGATATAGCTGCACAACACCGAGGGCACCATGCATTACAAGGTTACTCTCATGTCCTCATGTATTGTACAGTGATTGACGTGGAACAGAGATAATAATGTTAGAGCAATGAAAACTTTGGAGGTTTTCTTTATGCCACACTCCTTTAAGTCCTGTCTTCTGTGTCATGTTTTGAAAATAATATGGTTCCTGCCCATGCATATGTCTTTCAGATTAATAAAATGGTGCATGCATAGGGAGTAAAAGCAAGGTTTTAGGGTGTAGGTTGCAAAAATATAGGATGGCGTACACATTTATTTCCCTGAAGCACTTCCTAATTCTCAAAAAACTTGATCTTCAAGTATGCATTTATCCAGCTAGAAGAGTGCTACAGTTTTATGACACCCTTAGTATCTCTTCTAAATAAACACCTGTTTTTAAAAAAGGCAAGATTTGTATAACATTCTAAACATGTCTTGCCTCAGCTCAGCGCTACTGCCAAGCTTCAGAGACTGCCAAGCAGTCTTACAATCTGAAGGAAGAAAAATTTCATCCCTGATGGTCTTAGTGGGGCAGCTTCAGATCAAGTAGAATTTATCAGGTTTTTGGCAGCTAAGTTTTTGTTCCTTAGACAAATCTAGAATTGAGGTATGGCTGACCTCAGGAACTTTCAGGGCAACCCTTAAGCAAATTTATTTTATTTTAGCTACATGAGCAGCCCACATTAAATTTCATAGGTCCAGTCTGCCAAATCTGCTGTACCACATACATGCAGAGGTGTTAAGAAACCTAATTCATGTACAATATGTTAATTGGGTTTTTTTTCACAAATAAGATGAAGCTGAAAAGAATTTTTAACAGAGTTTCAGAACCGAAAATTGTAATATTCAGAGAAAACAAGTTTCTCTGCTCTATTCAGAGACAAGAGTCTAAAACTCAGCTGTACACAGCTGAGTTTTGCTGACCGTCATAGCAGCACTCAACTAAAGGGAGGAAAGAAAGTGGGAAACTTTCACAAGGTGATAACTAGCAGCTCTGAACAGGACTTAACCATTCCTGACACCAGTATTCATTGATGCTGTAAGTTTATTAAATGATATATGGCTATATAGGACTTTTAAGAGGTGGTTTTGGTTCATCCTTTCTATGTGACCTCGGGCAAGGTATTCGTGCTGTTGCACAGTCCAGTCAGACTTACCTGCCTACCTATTTCCATTTAATAAGCAGGGACCTGCTTTCCAAGCACATTGTCTAATTGGGGCAGGTAAAGCTTTATGCGAAGTGATTTTTGCCTTTCAATCAGTGACTATTTCTAGATTTATCTTTTGATGTGCACAGTGCTGCATCCTGCAGTCCGGATGCTCTGAATGTCTCACCTTCATCTCTTCTGACCTCTTTGGAGAAAGACCAAACATATCTGAGTTGTACCTCTATTTTCTTTCAGCAAAGTGAAGTCAGGCATCCCAGCGCCTTTTCTGTGAGTATGAAGGTCACAGAGGGTGAACATCCTTCCTTCTGGCTGTATGGTCTGCCTGAGGTTATTTTTATACATTTCCTCATTGCTTCCTAGCCAAAGTCTGGAATGTAGCCCCCAGCCACCCCCAGCCCTACTATTCCAGGGGGCTGTTTGTTGTACATTGATTCCCTGAGGCTCTTTGGCCTTTACCACATAGTTTCTCATTTCTTAAGCTAAAATAGGTCAGGCAGCAGTCACTGACCACAGTGCAGGTTGGTGCTTTCTTCTGGTAGTGAGAAAAACTGTTTACCAGGCTGCATGGTCGTGACACAAAGCTGGGAAGCCTACTAAGGTTTCACCTCTGATCAGAAATTGGAAAATGTTTTCAGCTGCTGTAGGTGTAGTGGAAGGGTAATTAATTAAGGCAAGTAATTATTTCCTGAGATTAATATTGTTTATTAATATTTGATATTCAGAATTCTAGCCATTAACTTATTATTTTAAAATTATTATTTATTATTATTTTAATAATAATCAGTTCTTCACATCGGTCATGGAAACTTTATACAGGCAATAGCAGGATCTAGAAATAACTAGTAGTAATATATAACATTAATTGAACTTGATTAAACTGCAAGAGAAGGTACTGCTTGCAGTCAATGCACTGCTTGCCCAGTAGATGGACTCAAGGAGCTCCTTTCTGCTTATGGCAGAAAGCAATGGTGAACTACAAGAGGCTTAAGTAGTTACTCACTGGCAGGGCTGGCTACAGCTCCAGACAGTATCCAAATGCTTTCAGAGAATTCTGTTACTGTCTTGTCAGCCGCTGAGACTTCTAATTCTTCCCAGGCTTCAGAGTGCTGGGGAAAGGAGGCAGACAATCTCTGACCTGGTCCTGATCTCCTCTGGATGATCTGTGTATCCAGGACTTCCCATCTTGGCAGGAGGCTTTCAGGTGAAGGTAGGATGCAATGCCATGTGCAGTCTCACAATGATGTCACACTGGGTGTGCAGGCCGGTAGTGTGGAGGCATTTAGAGCCTGTTCCTGGTAAACTCTTGAAAGGCAATTTCCAGGCAGTTCAGGATGCAGTGGCAGCAGTAGGAGCATGGATAAGGGCAGAACAGGTTGTATCACCTGCTCATCTCCTTTTATCAATACAGCCCAAGACTAATGGGCCTTTGGACATAGATTAGCCGATCAGGATGCCACTTTGCCAAGCTTGACCATTTAGAAGAAGCCATAAGCTTGCTTTTTTTAGGACAGAACACAGGCCCTGCACAAGGCAGGCACAAGTTGAGCATGTGTACCTTGTTTACCACAGGATGCAAAACAAGTCTGGGCAAGCCAGGGTCCTCAGAATCAGTGGCTCCAGGTTCTTTGTCCTCTTTCCTGTGGTTGCTTCTCCCCAAAACAGAATAGAGAGCAGAAAAACATGTCTAGGCATGCCAGGACATGTATAAGTCTATTTTGTCCTGCTTAGGCCTTCCACTACAGTAGGTTACCGAGAATCTCTCTGTTCCACTTCTCTCCTTTACTGAGTAGCTTGGCTACAGAGGAAGCAGCAAAGACTGAGGGAAATGAAAAGGGAATGCCTTATTTATTTGCTGGAAGTTAAAAGGTAAGCATTAAAAGTTTTATACTTTTTAAAATGCTTTTAGTTGGCCTTTAATTTATAAGCACCTATCCACCAAAGTCTGCTGGAGTTTTATTCTTAATTTATTTCCAGATATATTGAATAATTTCTGGTATGCTCAATATTAAAGAACAAATACTGTTTCAGCAGAAACTATACTTTTCTTACCTGTGCTGGTTTGAGGCTACTCGGGATATTTTACTGAGAGAAATTGAATCCTTAGCTGTGAGAAGAAAGAAAAACAACAACAGTAACCTATATCACTCATTCTTCTGCTGAGGAAACACAACTGGTCAAAATATAGGTAAGATACTCACTTCTCACACACTTCTCAGTTGTTCTGCTCCTTCATTCTGGTGGTCTGTGGTTGCTTCTGCCTTAACACTAATCCAGCCTAACCCTTTATTTCCCCTAACCTCCTTGTCATCTTTTTGACATCTCACCTCAGATCTCTCCGGATTTATCACCTGAGAGATACGGGGATTGATCTGGTTATTTCTGAAGGGAGGGAAAGAGCAGGGAAGGGGGGGCAGGTTTGGGTAGGGAGCCTCCTGGAAATCTGATTGTTTTGGAGGGAATTTCATGTTTCTGTATTACTTTTAACTTGTATATAACTGTATATTTTGTGTGTGTGTGTGTAAATTGTGCTAAACTGTAAATATAGCTTCATTCCTTAATTTCCAGCTGTCCAAGTCTAGTCTGGGTGATTTCATTGTGTGTGGGTGGGTAACTCCCAGACCATTGCATTACCAAAAACTGTTATAATGAACAACATGTTACAATTTAAGATGTTACAGGCTCAGTGGGCATCACTGTAATAATGTGTGTCCGCACCTGTAACTAACTAGGTGACTTTAAATTAGTGATTGGGTTGTAGTAATGTATTTCTCAGGACATTATGTCTGTAATTCATAAGGGCACTTGTGGATATCAAAGCCTTTGAAATGATAAAATTAATCTAAAATTTGACTGCAGGAGGGCTTGCTCCTTTTTTTTTAGCCTGGCACTCAGTTAATGTAAGGGAATTGTTCTTAACATTGCTAAATTTACTGTTGGGTTTTTTTTTCCATTCATATTACATTTCCAGTTTGCACTTATTTATGAAGAGAAGCCAGTGGAAGTCTGTTTAATGTTTTAATGTTGTAAGGCAGAGGTCCTAGCCTGGCTCAGGCAACCCACTGACTCACAGCTGAGGCAGAAGATCAGATCCAATGCTGCAAGGGATTAGAATTAGAATTTATGAATATTGTGATCTCTGTATATATCTCATTGAAAGCTGGGATCTTAACCTGTGCGCTTGCCACACTCTGCCTTAGAGATCCCAAATGCCTTGGCACCATTTGAAGTAATTTCTTCAGATGAATTTCATTTTCACACTCTGAGTGCATGTGTAGCTCTTAGTCATACACCCAAGCCCTCCACCTAGCACTCTTGTGGTTCACTCAGAAGTGAAAATGAATGAATTCATACCTAGAAGATAGAAATGATGTAATCAGTTTCAAGATAAAGAAAAGCTTCCAGCTATGTTTTATATTATTATTATAAATGACAAATGAAATTGAATCTAAAATAGAGAGTACAGCCCTTCAGACATCTTTCTATACTCTACCACTGAAACAATATTAATAACATTTGATCAGGAAAACAGTATTGGGTTTGACATGCTATTTACAGTGTTAGAAGGAGCTCCCTGGAACATACCCAACGGAACAGGATATTGCCAATCTCTTTTAACTCCATTTAATAAAAGAAAATTGCCTACTGTTTCAGGTGCCAGGGATGCATCAATACAGATGCCACTACAGAATAAGCTGTCACTGATTATCACTAACTTTAATCTATCTTATTAATGAAATCATTAGTCATTTTCATGTCAGCTGAGACAGAACTATGACAACTTTTATTATTTGACATTGATAAGGAGAGCGTTCATGCTCCAGAAATCAATGAGTAATGAGACGATCTAAAAAAATCTAGGTAGTGCTAAGAGCAGTGAGGTATGTGAAATTCTTAATAGGCACTTGTAATGTCTGAGGGAAAAAAGTGGAAAAAAAAGAAAGAGAAGTAGTAAAGTGCACAGAAGTTTGGCAGAAGATGTAATTTCTCATTCTTTGCTATAAAGGTTCATGCATTTCAAGTATTCTATGAACTTGGAGTAATAATGAATACACCAGGACTCATGCACTCCTTATTCTAAACATACCCTATGCAGTCTTCATTGGAGCAAGTTGGTGGAAGACCTGGTGCCTAAAAAACTGGACTGAAATACTGAATGAAAGAGCAGAAAACAGTCATGTGTTTCTGACCTGACCATTGTGTATAAAGATTATTGCTTCATAGCAGATGATGACCGAGTATGATGACCTTTAGAAATGTGCTGCTCTTGCAGTGATTAGAATTTTTGTGTACTGCTGAGTTATTTTTCCCTTTCTTTAGGATATGGTTGGACTTACATAGAAAGGTACAGACTCTGTTTAGAAGCACATAGCTTGAGAGACAAAAAATAGACTGCATGGATTCTAACACACATGAAAAACTGATAATAAAAGAAGGATTTGTATCAGTTCTTCATCTATAGCATGTTTTATTCAATCATCAGATGTATGTAAGAATTAGCCTCAACTGGTGCATGACCAAAGCACAGATAACTTCTTTAAAATTAGCAAGAGTGGGCCTCATGGGAAGATATAAATGAGAACAAAAGTGAACTCAAGTTTTCCTGAAAGTTCCTGGGATATCTGTGGGAATAATGGAAGTAATGTGCCAGCGTTGTAGTAACAGTGAACATAGAAAAAGAAGTGGAGTCATAGTATTGGATTCATCATGAAGGATTGTGGTGGTAGTTTTTTTTGGTTTTTTTAATGAAGGAAAATGACTTTGAAAAGGTACATAGCTTTTTCTGCATATTCAATTCACCAATCCTGTAGTAAGAGATGCCACTGTTAGAAAGATTGAAATTTTATGATGGTTTAGCCCTGTCTGGGGGTCCAATGCCCATCAAAGCCTTAGATGGACAGGGGAGAGAGAAAATATAACCAGAGGAAGAAAAGCAAAAGTAATGGTTGCTTGCAGAAGAAAGGTTAGACAAAAGTAGTATTCTCTGCTTCCCATTATCAGATGAAGGGAACAACCAGAAATCAATATGCATAGCTGTTGCTCTGGAGGACAGAAGTCATCAACAAATGTCCCCACACTTCCTTTTTTCACTCAGCTTTTATATGTGAGTTGATGTCATATGGTATGGAATATCCTTTTGGTCATTTTGGGTCAGCTGGACCATCTGTGTCACCTCCCAAGATGTTGTCCATCCCCCAGCCTACTGTTGGGGAAGGGGCAAATATTGGAAAAGCACAGCCCTGGTGCTTGGTTCAGCAGCAGTCAAAATGCTGGTGTGTTATCAGCGCCCAGCTAGGTCACTGCAAAACATTATGGAAGATGATATGAGAACTAACTCCATCTCAGCCAAGACCAACACAGATTTCAATCCACAGATTTAAAGTACTACCAGTTAAATGTTATAAACTTTTTACTGGCTTTTAGCAACACTCTGAAGAGCTGTGTATGAGAGTTGCTGCAGGTGGTCAGAAGGTGGTTGTTTTTTGGTTTTTTTGTTTGTTTTGTTTTTTTTTTTAATCCCAGTGTTCTAGACTGGAAACTTCAAATTTCTTTAGGTAATTGCTTCTTTGGTTTTTTTTTGTTTGTTTGGTTTGGGTTTTTTTGTTTGTTTTGGTTTAGGTTTTTGTGGTGGTGTGGGTTTTTTTGTTGTTGTTCTGAGCAAACAACAGAACATTAGCAAGTTAGCAGTTTGGTTTTTTTTTTTCCAAGTATATTCATATCAAGCTGCCAATTTCATTACTTTTCACATTTCACTAACTGCTACCTCTGGGCAGTAAAATGACACAAATTTATAATTACCTATTTGCTGGATTGCCATTACCAAAGCTGTTCTGTTTCATGTCCCATACCGTTAGTTCAAATAAAGCATGATAGACAAATTTCACCTTGTTTGACAAGTTACTCTTTCTTGTGTGTGTTTTCAGTCATACTGGAAGATGTGTGAACTTTGGAAGAGTGAATGTAATATATCATAGAATGGTAAGGTTGGAAGGGACCTCGAAGATCACCTAGTTCCAACCCCCTGCCATAGGCAGGGACACCTCCCACTA
>WBNM01030198.1:35922-51213 GCA_013399055.1 Ramphastos sulfuratus
GTGGGACAGAGTCAAATGCCTTACTCAGGTCCAGGTAGATGACATTAGTTGCCCTTCCCTTGTCCACTTTTGCTGTGACTTCATAAAAAGCCACCAAATTTGTCAGGCACAATTTGCCCTTGGTGAAGCCATTGCTGGTTGCCACCAATCACCTCTGCTTTGTTTTCCATTTGCCTTATCAGAGCTTTCAGGAGGATCTGCTCCATGATCTTGCCAGGCACAGAGGTGAGACTGACAGGTCTGTAGTTCCCATGAATATATGCTCAGAATTTGAGTAAATTATACCTGTTTGTTTGAGGAAGGTTCCTAACAATGGGTTAGAGATCTCTTATTACAGAGTTAAACACAACTTCAAACTTTTCTTAGGACTTTTCTTAGAACTTTTCTAAGGTTTCTGCTGTCTGGCACACAGGTGAAGTCATACCCATAGTGCAGAGCAAGAGGAGGCTGGGTGTTTCCAGTTATATGTGTTTCCATTGTGCCATTCTCTACTGAAATTTGTGTTTTTGCAGCATAGAGGCCCAAGCAGACCTTTGGTGCTGCGTAACCTAAGGGAGAGATGATAGAATAGTTCTTTGCCCAGAGGTTCATTATATGTTTAATAGTAAACCTGAGATAATGCCTTAGTTCATCCTTGGTCTGCAGAGGAGTTTCTCCCATGCGATCAGCAGTAAATGGTGGTTGAATGTGTTGGTTCAGCTATGCCCTACCTGGACCATCAGCAGTGAAGAAGACAGCCTCTCAGGTAATGCCTTGCTCCTCACCTGGATTGGTCATGCTATGAAGCAAGCAAGAGATATCTTGGGCCTCTTGTTCTCCTAGAGGGAAGCATCTGGTCTTGCCTAAAAGCAGGTAGAATAAAATACTTTAAATGCATGTCACAGACAAGGCTGGACAAAAGGGTAGTAGAGTCAATGCTGCTATAATTATTCTCGTAATAGTGCCAGCGGTGGAGGCAGGCACGGATGTTGAAAGTGCAATTATGACAGTGACTGTGGTGATAACAAAGGCAGTGTAACAGCAGGCACGCACTTGGGGTTTTTTCCTCCTTTAAACTGAGCCATCAAAGGAAAGAAATGGCAATGTTTTAAAGGAGAAGGAAAGTATTTTGATTTTAATCACACATCCACTTGCCTTTTCCCCCTTTCTTAAAATACACCACCGGGCAGAGAATGATGTTAAAGCCAGAGAGGTTCAGACCTCCTAGACAGCACTCCCTATATAGCAAATTCCACAGAAATTGATAACACAGGGAAATATGGAAAAGTTTTATTCAGTTAACCCATTTGTAGCTTTTGTTTTTAAGGAGTTTGCCATGATCAGTCCATTACGTGATTCGAGCAAGACAAACACAGGAAGGAGACAGTCTTTGGCCATTAATGTGGTGAGTTTGTGTCTATGGCTAGCTCACTTCAGGATTTCTCTTTTAACCTTCATCTTCTTCAGATGTCGTCTTTAAAGTTCTAGATTGAACTGTGATATCTGGAAATGACTATTCCTTGGAGGGCAAACGAACTGTTGGAAGAGGAAAAATTAAAGTCCAAAAATGTGAAGAAAGAATAAGAAAATATGTAAATACTTTTCATATGTATCTAATGAAATAACTCAGAATGACAATTAGTGTCAAAACATGCAATAGGCAGCCTAAGTGGTTGTGGCCGTTTGAGTTAGATTCCTACCTCAGAGAAACTTGGAGGTGGAAGCTCTAAGGTGAACATTCTGGGGATAGGCCATAGAATGGCAACAATGGATAAGTTAATATAATCTAATTGGAGGATCAAAAGCTTTATGTCTGGAAGCACAGCTTGTACTTTCCCCTTGCCGCTTCCGCCACTTCGCCTGCGTCTGCTGCTATCTTCCCCTGCCACTGTTTTGGCTGCTGCTGCTGCTTTTGCTGCTTTTGCCGCCGCTTGACCCCTTCCCCATCTTCCTTCAGGTTATTATATATTCTTGTAGTAGTTGTATTTTTTCCCTACACTGTTATATTTAGTTTAAGAAATATAATTTTTTTTCCTGACTTCACAAAAAAACCAATATGTGTTGTGGTAAGTTTATTCTACCAGGGGAGGGATCCACCCTAACCTGGTACAGTGGTTTACCACAAGCCGCCTTCTGCCTTGTGTTGAACATCAAGAGCAAGAACACTGCTTTACGTGGGCACTGTTTTTATAGTAGAAACTCTTCAGCCAGAGGTTGATGCTCTAATGCAGTGATTTTTGTACATGGAAGGAGGTTAAATCAGAGCATTTGATTTTTCTAAGAAATGTGTTCTAAGGGCTGGTAGATCATTTTACCTATTAAGTAACAGTTTGGTTTTCATTAACTATGGAAGAACTTGCAGTATCTTTAAGGAGATGGGAGGTAACAGCTGAGCATCTGTGATAAAGTCACCTGAAAAGTGAGGCCCTAGCAAGCTATGGAGAGCAAGCAAAAATGTAGGATCTGTCTGGGGTCACATGTAGTACATGCTGGTAGAAAGATGTAAGTGAGATTGATTATTTTTAAGCAGTTTGAAATGAAAGTTTAATGAGAGACATTTGTAACTGCTTGATTAAGGATCTTAACACCTTGTAGAAAAGAGTTCAACATGAGTTGTTGGCCTGGGTGATTAATGATTATAGCTGTGGTAATGATGACTCTCCATATCTTGATCTCTCTCTGTGGATTTTCCTGAATCCAATATTTCTAGCAAATCTCTAACATAACTTTCTAGTTTGTGGCTAAAATATAGAGTCCTCAAGAATCCTGTGGCCCTGAGGTTTTTTCTTACTGGGACATTTCTAAGTCTTCATGAACACAATCAGTTTTTAAGAAGTGGATGTTTCTGACTGAGATTTGGTTGCAAATATAATCTGAATTGATTTTAGGATTTCTCCTGCATCAAAGCAAATTTACAGATTAAAAAGTAATTTAGAATGCTAAAGAATGTCTTTCAGTCACAGAATTACAAAAATCACAGAATGACAGGAGCTAGAAGGCATCTCTGGAGACCACCTAGCCCAATTTCCCTGATAGATTGGGTTGCATGGGGCCATGTCCAGGTGTATTTGGAAAGTCTCCAGAGAAGGAGACTCTACACCTATTTGAGCAACCTGTTCCAGTGTTACGATATCCTCACAGGAAAGAAATTTCCCCCTCATTTTCGGATGTAACTTCTTGTGTTCTAGTTCGTGGTCATTGCCCTTTGTCTGGGCACCACTGAAAAGAGTCTGGCTCCATCCTCTTGATTCCTGCCATTTAGACATTTATAAGGATTGATAATATTCCCTTTTGGTCTTCCCCATGCTAAATATCCCCACATCTCTCAGTGTTTCCTTGTAAGAGAGATACTCTGGTCTGCTGATCATTGTCACAGGCCTCCCATGGACTCTGGCCAGTAGTTTTCTGTACTCTCGAATGGGAAAGCTCACAACTGAACATGATACTCCAGACGTGGCCTTACTAGGGTGGAGCAGAGGGAAAAGAGAACCTCCCTCTATCTGCTTGCCACACTCTTCTTAATGTACTCCAGGAGATCATTTGCCTTCTTGGCCACAAGAGCATCTACCCAGCCAGTCATGCCATCACAGAAGGCTGTAAGATTGGTCAAGCAAGTTTATTTCCATGTTAGAACATAAATCCCGATTAACTTCAAGAATTTCCGTGCACATGGACTGATTTTTAAGATTTTGTTCAATAAGGCCACATATATCATAGTTCTCAAGAGGTATCTGAGAAATAACATGCAATACAGGTAAGAGTAGGGTAAGCCAATTTTTATTCCTGATTGTTTTTAAGCTAATAAATTAGTTTAAGTCTTACATTTTTTCCCCTCAATATTTTTGTCTAAGTTGTCTGCGATGTTTGTATAATAGGGAAATCTAGTTTAAAAATTACTTCTTAGGAAGAGTAGGAGGAAAATGTCCTTCTTACTCATTTAATATTCTCTTCATTTTTAATAGCACCAAAAAAAATAAAACCAGCAGAAATAGGAAGGAAATTAATTATACACAACAATTTTAAAGAAAAGTATTGGAAGTAAGATGGAAAATTAAAAAATCTATGTTAAATTCTCTCTCCATGAGGGAGGGATACATGCTAGAAAAAGAAACCTCTTCCAGTATCAGAATAATCAATTAAGGATTATCCCTACTGGTATCATCCTGTGATCAGGATATCAGGTATATCAATGTATCTGTAATTAATTCGATACAATCAATTTGAAGTAGTACGTGTTGAAGCATTACAATTCATCAGCATTAATCATACAAAAATTTTAAATTGATTGCAAAACCAGCGGTTTTGACAAATTGTCATACTTTGTGTCAAGCACTAGACATTTACCCAGCATCACAATACTTTATCTAATGCTGTACTTTTTTAACATATAAGGATAAGCCCAGAAAATAAAACCAGGACAGTCTGGATAGTTGGGCAGAAGTCAGTCATATGAGATTTGGCAAAGCCAAGATCCATGTCCTGCACTTGGGTCGCAACAACCCCAGGTGATGGTACAGGCTTGGGGCAAAGTGACTGGAAAGTCGCCTACCAGAAAAGGACCTGGGAGTGCTGGTAGACAGCTGTCTGAACATGAGCCAGCAGCGTGCCCAGGTAGTCAAGAAGGCAAACAGCATCCTGACCTGTTTCAGGAATAGTGTGGCCAGCAGGAGTAGGGAAGTGATTGTCTCCCTGTACTCACAGCAGTGGTAGAACTTCACCTTGAATGCCATGTTTAAGTTTGGGGCCCCTCACTATTAGAGAGACTTGGAGATGGCAGAGTATGTCCAGAGAAAGGCAACAAAGATGGTGAGGGATCTAGAGAACAAGTCTTGTGAGGAGTGGCTGAGATTGTTTAGTCTGGAGAAAAGTATCACAGCATCAGCAAGGTTGGAAGAGACCTCAAAGATCATCAAGTCTAACCCATTACCACAGACCTCAAGACTAGACCATGGCACCAAATGCCACGTCCAAGTGTGCCTTGAACACCTCCAGGGACGGTGACTCCACCACCTCCCTGGGCAGCCCATTCCAGTGGGGAATGACTCTCTCAGTGAAGAACTTTCTCCTCACCTCCAGCCTAAACTTCCCCTGGCACAGCTTGAGACTGTGTCCTCTTGTTCTGGTGCTGGTTGCCTGAGAGAAGAAAGCAACCTCCTGCTGGCCACAACCACCCTTCAGGTAGTTGTAGACAGCAATAAGGTCTCCCCTGAGCCTCCTCTTCACCAGGCTAAACAATCCCAGCTCCCTCAGCCTCTCCTCATAGGGCTTGTGCTCGAGGCCTCTCACCAGCCTCGTTGCCCTTCTCTGGACACGCTCAAGCACCTCAATGTCCTTCTTAAATTGAGGGGCCCAGAACTGGACACAGTACTCAAGGTGTGGCCTAACCAGTGCAGAGTACAGGGGGAGAATGACCTCCCTGCTCCTGCTGGCCACACTATTCCTGATGCAGGCCAGGATGCCATTGGCCTTCTTGGCCACCTGGGCACACTGCTGGCTCATGTTTAGGCGGGTGTCAATCAGCACCCCCAGATCCCTTTCTGTTTGGCTGCTCTCCAGCCACTCCGACCCCAGCCTGTAGCTCTGCATGGGGTTGTTGTGGCCAAAGTGCAGCACCCGGCACTTGGATTTGTTGAAAGCCATCCCCTTGGACTCTGCCCATCTGTCCAGGCGCTCGAGGTCCTGCTGCAGAGCCCTTCTGCCCTCCAACCCACCAACATCTGCCCCCAGCTTGGTGTCATCTGCAAACTTGCTGATGACTGTCTCGATGCCCTCGTCCAGATCATCAATGAAGATGTTAAAGAGGATGGGGCCCAGTACTGATCCCTGGGGGACACCGCTAGTGACAGGCCTCCAGCTGGATGTGGCACCATTCACCACCACTCTCTGGGCTCGGCCCTCCAGCCAGTTCCTAACCCAACACAGAGTGTTGCCATCCAAGCCACGAGCTGACAGCTTAGCCAGCAGTTTGCTGTGGGGGACAGTGTCAAAGGCCTTGCTGAAGTCCAGGTAGACCACATCCACAGACCTAGTAGGATGAGGGGAGGCCGTATTGCTCTATAAAACTGCCTGAGAGGAGGTTGGTCTCTTCTCCCTAGGATCAGGTGATAGAATGAGAAGAAGGTTTAGACTGGGCAGCAGGAAAAAATCTGTTACAGAAAGAGTGGTCAGGCATTGGAATAGATTACCCAGTGAGGTGATGGATTCACTGTCCCTGGAGATGTTCAAGAAATGTGTGGACTTGGCACTTTGGGGCATGATTTGATGGCTATGTTGATGGTTATACTTATCATACAGGTCTTTTGAAATTGAAACAATTCTATAATTCTATGATCGGTGCTTTTATTTACAGAATTCATTCTACTGAGGACACTTTGCTGCACCTTTCTAATAATGATGATGACGATTATAATTATAATAATAATAATAACTGTTAATCCAATAATGAATCAAATATTCTTGTGATAGTGATAAGCCAAGATATTAAGTTAAAGATTTTAATGAGGGGCCAAATCTAACTGTATTTATGTGCTGTGCATGAGGACAATAGGAAACAATTTCTGAATGCAATTTTTTTAGCTAGATTTGATTACTCCTTATAACAGGTGTTCTGCTCTGAAATCAGACTGTGAATGCCACAAGGAAAGGAAAGGCAAAGCCTATAGCTTTTGCTTTGTTCACCTGAGCCTGCTTGTGTAACAGTTGTTGCTTATATGCCAAATAAAAGGTATGCTTGTAAAAGCAAAGAATAATGACAAGGAGCTTTATCAGTCAGCTCTATCTGACTCACAGGGCTTCCCATGGTATTCATAGGGTAACACAAATTATGCAAAGCAGAAGACTGCAAGGCTAAGTATAGAACGTACTTATTAGCCTTGCTATGTTTGCAACTGTTCTGGGGCTTCCCTTGCATGCTGTGTGCTAGAAAAGCTTTGGGGCATATTCTGCAGGGGAATATCTCTTCCCTTTGATTTCTTGCACAGAGAGCTGCTCTATTTGGATACTGTAGCATTAATGAAACAGGTCTGCTGCCAATCTGTGCTGTGCTGTGCAAATCAAGTGCCCACAGACGGTGCTCAGCCTCTGTATGTTTAAGGGATAATTTTATCTTAAGGATACAGACTAAGAGGGCAGTGAGTGAGCTGTTGATGTACTCCTTTCCCTGCTTCCATTTCCCCCATCTCAAAAAAACCAAATACTTCTTTGATGGTCTTGTCTGTGCCCTAATGATCTTTCTGCATCTCTGATAAACAGATGAATGAAAGAAACTTTTAAGTATTTCCAGATGGCAGAATTAAAAAGGAAAGGAGTGGGTAAAGTATAATTATGCAGAAATTTCTAAGTAATATTTACAGAGTACTAAATTAAGACTTTCATCGACATAGAATTTTACTGTACAAGAAGTAATAAGAGAGAGTTCTCATCACATCATGCTATGGATTAAAATCTTCTGGTGTTACTTTATTTATTTATTTTTTTAAAGAAAGACTTTAGGAGAAATATGCAAGAAAGTCCACTACTTTAAAAGGTTTGTGTCTCAAGTAACATTTGTGTGTATGGCTTGCCTGGAGAAAAAGTTGTATTGTAGATGATTGTCATGGTAGGCCTAAGCAAGCCATAATAGGCTTATACATGTCCTGGCTTGCCCAGACATGTTTTTCTGCTCTCCCTCCTTCTGTTTTGGGGAAAGCAACTGTGGGAAAGAGGACAGAGAATCTGGGGTCTGTGGCCTGCCCAGACCCTACGATAAACAAGGTACACAGGGTTGCCTTGTGTAAGGCCTCTGTTCTGCCCTAAAAAGGGTAANATGATGCTCTGAATATTTTCATTGTCCATGTTGCAAAAACAAGAGGAGCTGGTGGCTGAATCTTGATGGCACTTGTGATGACCATCTGCAATTTGCCTAAAGCAGGAAGCTCCCTGTAACATTTTAGACACTGCAATGAGCATCTGTGTTTTAAAATACTATCCCTGACTTCAAAGGTATGGGATTTTTTAGTTTTTTTGTTGTTGTGGTTGGTTGTTTTTTCGCCCCTCAAGTTCCTACATGTTCTTTCTTGCTGGCTGCAGAATTTCAGAAGACTGAATTCTGCCTGTGACTTTTGGTTTCAATGCAACCTGGTCCAGCCTAGAGGAAAAGGGAGCCTAGATGAGGTTATCAAACACTCAGTACAGCTGTGTCTCAAAAACCTTCAGTAATGGGGACCTCACCACATCTCTGGAGACATTGTTCCAGTGATCAGTTGTTCACACTGTAAAAATTTCTTTCTTCAACTAGAATGAAACCTCCCCAGATGCAACATGCACCAGTTGACCCCTGTCCTCTCCATATGGCTTCATCATCTTTGTAGTTACCCTTGAAGTACTTGAGTGTAGTGATGAGATCCCACTTGAGCTTTCTTCAGGAAGAAAAGATCAAACTCCTTCAGTCTTCCCTCACAGGGCAGGTTGTCCAGCCCTTTAACTATCTTCATAACCCTTTAGATGCTTTCTAGTTTGTCTGTACCTTTTTTCCCCAAATGTGTGGACCATATCTGGACACAGTATGATGGATGTGGCCTGATGAGTGCTGGGTGGAGTAAAATGACCACATTTCTGTCTCTGCAGCCCAGGATCTGATTTGCCTTCAATTGTGGCTGTGTCTCATTTCTGACTCTCACATTCTGCCAGGGTCTCTTTCAGCAAATCTGCTCCCCAGAAACATCTATCTGAACCATTACTGGGCTCTTTGCTTATTTTGTTCCACGTTCAGAGCCTTGCACTTTGTTAAACTTCGTAGTCTTCTTGCTGGCCCACTCTTCCAATCTGTCCAGGTCTCTGTAAAGAGATGCACATCATACATGCATCACACAAATATACTGATAGTTCTTTGAGCATGCTGGAGTCAATCTATTATGTTCATCTGGAAGATAAACTTCCTTTACCACTTGAAAATTCATAGGAAAAGAGTTTTGTGATCTGTAAGCTTTATCTACCAATGCAAACCATTACTTACTGGATTGTTGCAAAGTGAATTTGTATACCTTCCCTGGTCACTAGATGGAAGTAGGCAACCATAATGAGGACAGATTTCCTTTCCTTTTGTACTATGAAAAGAAAGCTGATTCTGTGCTGATTTAGACAGTGGGGAGTGTATTTCATCACTAGAAATACTATTCTGGCACCAAGTTTCTTGATGATAGGATGACACCTACACTTGCTAATCCAGAGCTTTGTATCAAAGCAAACTTCTCTTTCTCTGGATCATGTTTTAAAGGAAAAATATGATCTGGGTATTTTTTAATCTGATGTACATTTTATTATCAGTGAATTCACTTCTGAATTTAGACAAGCATGAACATTATTTTGTATATGCATATATATGTGTGTGTGTGTGTACATATATATATGCACCTATGTTTGTGTCTGTGTAAAGAAATTACTACATGAGCTAAGGGGAAAAAAAAAAAAAGAGGAGCTTAAAACTGTTGATGTCTACTGTACCCTGAAACCAAATACATAATACATTATGTTCTTCCTTCTGCTGGTGATTATGAAATGTAAAGATGCATGTTTTACACTCCATTTGTGTAATCCCTGTGTGCTCTATCTACATATTCACACAAGAAATAAAAATACAAACAGCCTTTTTCAGACATTGCTCATTTAGTCACGTACAGTTATGGACCTTCATAGTAAGATCTCACCTCATCTTTACAGCTTAAGTTGCTGCTTCTTGTTGCTTAGTTTCTAAAAGAGGATTAATGCCTTGGGACAGTTTGCAAGCATCCAGAGATGGAACAGCTACTGTAGACAGCTACAAAGCTGTTCTTTAGCCTTGGACTCTAATGTGCAAATGTGTATAGTTCTGATAATGAAGGAATATTCTTGCTGCTGAAGCTAGCTGATTTTTTTGTTTGTTTGTTTTGTTTTGTTACTTGTTAGACAGAGGAGAGCTACAGGCCTGCATCCTGAGTTTCTTAGAAGAGACTAGATTCTACTTTTCTGTTTTGGTAGATGAAACCAGTTTATAGGTCTCTCTTCTCCAGCTGAAATCACGAGCTATTAAATACCCTAATCTTTCAGAAATGGTGGTGAATGCATGCAGGTAGTCTAGGTGTGTATAATTACCATGTGCTCGCTATAAGTGGAATTAAGCAGGGCTGTGCACTGGCTGCATGATTATTTACAATGGAATTTGATGTACTGGTCACTTTTACTGGAGCAATACCTTGGTATTACCTTGGTCATACTCTTGGTATGACCCCACACTTTCCATGTACAATGCTCAAACAATATCACTGAAACAGTACATGTATCACTGAAACTATACATACTTTTCTAGCTTTTTGGGAACTGAACTTCAGGGGCTTCATGAAGCAGAGACAACTTGAAAACTCAGATTTTTTTTTTTTTAAATTAATTTAAATTTATGGGGTTTTTTTTTTTGCACATCAGCTCACACCCAACCCATTCTCCCACTGATTTTCTTTATATCTCAGTGGTTATGACCAATCATGCCTGGCTGACAGTTTGCCTACATACCAGTTTCAATTTCTCCTACACTTCTTAAAGCATCAAAGGGCTCATTGCCCTGTTGAGACCACTTTGCAACTTCTGTGTATAGTGATGTGTCAATTTTGTATGTTAGATTTATAATATTTGAGAATATATTGTTAGTCATTAATTTTCTGGTCTACTGTTTCTTAAATATTATAGAAATTCTCTCAGGAATATTAAGCCATCTTTGAGGTGATGTGTTCAATATCAACACCTGCAATTACTTTTTAAAAAAATTGCTAATTGTCTGATGCTTTTATCAAGTAGCCATATTCTGCCCTCATGCCAGCAGCTGTGCTGTTTACCTTATTATTCTTATTTGACTGGAGCTTAGTTTTGCTCTTTGTGTTTTCTGTAAAATCCTAGTTTCTGTTTATCTTCTGATATTTATGTGTGGGTATTTCTGCTCCTTTGAGGGAACATGTACTTCCTTTAGGACCCAATTAACATTTTTTTCTTGAACTATAGGTTAGCTTATGAATATTGCTGTTATCCAGATTTTTGTATACCATTTAATTTTCCCTTTTTTTCCCCAGTAATATCTGAAATCATTAGAGACCAATTTATTCTCTGAAACAGAAGTCTTATACTCTAACTTTAAAATGCAAACTTCTTCAGTGATAGTACACTCTATGTACCTAAAGCGGCATCTCATCTCTCCGTTGTCTGCATTAGAGATTAGATCTTGAATTCCAGTTTGCAGAACCATAAAAACATCCACATTGGAAAATACTCTCAGGATCACTAAGTCCAACCTATAACCCTACTCTACAAGATCCACCCTGAACCATATCCCTAAGCACCACATCTGAATAACCCTTAAACACATCCAGGGTTGATGACTCAACCACCTCCCTGGGCAGCTCAGTCCAGTGCCTGACCACTCTCTCCATGAAAAACTTTTTCCTAATATCTAATCTAATCCTACCCAGTCTCACCTTGAGGCCGTTCCCACTTGCTCCTTCTCAAACCACCTGTGAGAGCAGCAGCCTCTCCACAATGCCCCCTCAGTAGCAATGAGGTTTCCCCATAGTCCCTTCTTCAAACTAACCATCCCCAGCTCCCTCACTCGCTCTTCCAAAGATTTATTCTCTAGGCCCTTTGCCAGCATTGTTGCCCTCCTCTGGACCTGCTCCAGCACCTCCACATCTCTCTTGTATTCCTGGATCTTATGCTGAAACAACATGTGATCTAAAGCAGATTTTTTTTTTAAAGCTTTCTGAGGGTATGTATCAATAGGATGTAGGAAATTCTGTAGTTATGAGATGTATTTTTTATCAATAAAATGTGAACCACACAGTTTAGAGGAGAAACTGGACTGTGGCAGGTGCAACCAACCTGGCAGACAAAACCCTGAGAAAACTTGACAGAAACACAAACCCCTGACCTACACCTGACAAGGGCCAGGGCTTGACATAGACCTAGTAAAGATCAGTTTGGTGTCTCAAAATTATTAAATGACACTTCAGAGTCCAGTCCCTTAGCCTGCTGTGGGCTTACCCCAACTACTTAGAATGATGACACTGCACGCTCCACTAGGCTACAAATGAAGCCAGGTGGAGAGACAATTTTTGAGTTGGTTCCCTGGTACAGCCTGTGATCAGTCACTCCCCTTAGACTGGGATGACATATAAAGATACTTCTGTGGATTGAGTCCTTACCCCCATCTTGGTGAATGTATACTACTACTGAATATACACTTGTGTGAGCCATTGTCCTTTTTGGGGGAGTGATCGTTTTTTGGGTACCCTTGAACAGAAAGTTTTCCCTTCATAACTGAATGTGAGCATATTTTGCTTCACCTTTCTAGAAAGAATATCCCTTAAAGCTTAGGAATTAGTTGGGTAGTAATAAGTTCCTGACTGACATCCAAACTTGTAATTTCATTTTGTTGGAATGACTGATGAGTAATTTTCGTTACATTAATTCCACATTTTGGGTAGTTATCACTGTCTGTTTTGTGGTCGCTTCTGTGATAAGGCTTTGAGGACAAAAATAGGTAAAATTGTATTAAAAACATCCACAACAATTTAAAATATTAATAAAGAAAGGAAAAGGTGTAAATAAAGTATGCAATGGGTAAGCCAGCAGTGTTTATAGCCAGTTCTATGTCAACTTCATCCTTGGGAGCCACCTGTCAAATAAACCACTGCTTTCTCTCAGAAATGTCTGATCTCATACTTGTTTGAATGTAGAGGAAAGATCCTCACACTAACTTGCAATTGTTGTTTCATCATATTTATTTATAAGTCCTTGAAGTCCGTGCAGTAGGAAAAACAAATTTTTACATGGGAAGGAAAATTTATATTTATACAGGATGGTACCTACATTTGAAAAGAAAAATCTGGAGCATCTATCTATTAAAACATAGAATTCATAAGCAAATGTAAAGAGCATATTATCAGCTCATATTGAGATGAGTGGGAAGTTCTTGAGAAAGTAGTTACTTTGCTATATCCTACAGAGTATTATCCGATTTACTGGCATTAATAATTCTCCTTATGAGTCATTTTATACTTATGACCTCCCAGCTATTCATATCTTATAAAAATTCTATATAAAAAGAAAAAAGATAAAAGATTGTTCTGCTGGTTTAATGAAGCACATGCCAGTTAGAGAACTTTTGTCTGAGCACCATCATCAATATTGTAATCAATATTAGCTCAATTATTTCTTTTACCTTCAAAAACCGGGATAGTAATAAAATCTCAAAGTTAATAATGTCATTCACCATCACATTATTCTTAATTTTTCAATGAGAAAATATGTGTGAATTAATTTTAGATTGTAGTTTTCAGAAAGACATCTTTTCCCCCATCTGTTCTGTGTGCAAGTGCCTGTGTAGAATCATAGAAGCATTTTGGTTGGAAAAGACCTTTGAGATCATTAGGTCCAACCATTATCTAACTTTACTGGGTCTGGTGCTAAATCATTGTGACTTTGGCTGGGGGACAGATGCACTCCTCTCCTTAGATGGTTGGGGGAGAGAGAAAATATAACCAAAGGCCCATGAGTCAAGATAGAAGCAATTTAATCTGATGAAAAGGAAAGGTTAAACACAGAAGCAAGAGCAAACAAAGGTATTATTCTCTACTTGCCATCAGCACACAATGTTTGGTCGCCTCTTGGGAAGCAAGACTTCAATACATGCAGTGGTTGCTCCAGAGGACAGACACCATCAATGAGTGCCCTACACTGCCCTTCTTATCCTTAGCTTTTGTGTCTAAGCTGACATCACAAGACATGGAATACCCCTTTGGCCTGTTTGGGTCAGCCTACTGTTGGGGAAAGAATGTTGGAAAAGCACAGTCTTGGTGCTGTGCAAGCATTGCTCAGTAGCAGCCAAAACACTGATGTGTTATCAACATTCTTCCAGCTACCACCACCTGAGGACAATATTCCACTGTTTGATAGGCCTTTCAGTGAAGAAGGTTCTTCTAATATCTAATTTAAATCTCCCCTAATACAACTTGAGACCATTTCCTCTTATCCTGTTACTTGTTAGTAAGGAGAAGAGACCAACACCCACTTTGCTACAAATTCGGAGAACAGTAGGGTCTCCCCTCAGCTCCTTTCCTTCAGACTAAGCAATCCCAGTTTGCTGGGTCACTCCTTATAAGACCTATTCTCTAGATCCTACACCAACTTCACTGCCCATCTCCGGACCCACTTTTTGACCTCAAAGTCTTTCTTCTATTGAGATGTCCAAAACTGAACAGAGTACTCAAGGCATGACCTGACTAGTACTGAGTACAGGGAGACAATCACTACTGTGGTCCTGCTGGTTGCAATGTTCCTGCCACATACCACCATGTTGTTGGCCTTCTTGGCCACTTGAGCATGCTGCTGGCTCACATTCAACCAGTCGTCCTTTTCTTCTGGACAACCATTCAGCCAATCTCTCCAAGCCTCTAACCTTGCATAGGGTTGTTGCAAATGAAATGCAGCACTTGGTCTTCTTCAATTTTATACAATCGAACTTGGCTCATCGATCCACTATGTCCAGATTCCTCTGCAGAGCCTTTCTACCTTCAAGTAGATCAGTACTCCCACCTAATTTGGTGTCATCTGGAAACTTACTGAGGGTGCACTCAATTCCCTCATCTAGATAACTGTGAAAGATACTGGACAGGATTGGCCCCAAATACTGAGCCCTGAGGAGGTTATGACTGGTTGCCAGCTGGATTTAACTCCATTCACCATCACGCTTTGGGCCTGGCCATCCAGCCAATTTTTTACCCTGCAAAGTATTCACCAATCCAAACCATGATCAACCAGTTTCTCCAGGATGCTGATGTGGGTAACAGACACCTTACTAAAGTCCAGGCAAACAACAGTCATTGCCTTTCCTTCATCTACCTCTGTACCTGGCAAGATCATGGAGCAGATCCTCCTGAAAGCTCTGATAAGGCAAATGGAAAACAAAGCAGAGGTGATTGGTGGTAACCAGCAATGGCTTCACCAAAGGCAAATCATGCCTGACTGGTGTGGGTTTGGGAGTTACCCACCCCCCCACACTTTGTAAAATGACCCAGACTAGAACTCAGCCGGCTGGAAGTTTTAGGTGAAGCTCTATTTACAGCTCAGCACAATATACAAGCAGATATGTACACTATATACAGCAATATTTACAGAAATATACAAGGTAAAGGTAATACAGAAACACAACACCCCTCCCAGAAATCAGAGACCCCAGGAGGGGCTCCCAACCACCCTTCCACCTTCTCCCCACCCCTATACCTTACCCCAAGGTTTTGAGGATCGGCCAGAGGAGGA
>WBNM01030198.1:51643-80068 GCA_013399055.1 Ramphastos sulfuratus
GTGGTTCCAGAGGAGGGCCACAAAGATGATCAGAGGGCTGGAGCAGCTCTGCTATGAGGACAGGCTGAGAGAATTGGGGGTCTTCAGCCTGGAGAAGAGAAGGCTTTGAGGAGATCTTATAGTAGCCTTCCAGTATCTGAAGGGGGCCTACAGGAAGGCTAGGGAGGGACTCTTTATAAGGTCTTGCAATGACAGGACAAGGGGCAATGGGTTTAAACTGGCAGAGGGGAGATTTAGACTAGATGTTAGGAAGAAGTTCTTTCCAGTGAGGGTGGTGAGACACTAGCACAGGTTGCCCAGGGAGGTTGTGGTTGCTCCCTTTCTGGAGGTGTTCAAGGCCAGGTTGGATGAGGCCTTGAGTGACCTGTCCTAGTGGGAGGTGTCCCTGCGTATGGCAGGGGGTTGGAACTAGATGATCCTTGAGGCCCCTTCCAACCTTGATTCTATGATTCTACCTCAGGCATGAAGATGATGTGAAATTCATCTTTTGGCCATGTGAATTAAGCTTCTTTCCAGTGTCTTGGTGTTGTCAGCATTTAATAAAGGAAAAAAAACCCACAGTGCTAGGAATTTCAGAGTCTGTTGTCTTCAGCAGTTCCTGTACTTTGCAGAAGGGGTCATCAAGATTTAGCATCAAACATAAATTTCTGAAGCCTCTTCATTATCACAAATGATTCACACAGTGACATAGAAGAATACAAATTAGATTTCTCTTTGAATAAATGATTCAAATCTGACTTGAAACAATGTTTTTTAAAATTCATTTTCTGAGGCAGTCTCTTGAATGCAAGTTGATAACCTTTCTGAGTTTTTAAGTGCATCAACTGTGTCTAATTTGTAGTTGAACTATTTTTAGACTTTTTCTATAACATATGGATATGTGATTATGTAGTTATAAAACAATTTTGAGACAGTTTTGCTAGTCAACTGTTTAATAACTGAGCCTTCAGAAAATTATCTACGAGCCAAACTGTATTTTTAAAAGTTTTACTGTTTGCTTTCTTTTCCCATTTCTAGCCAGGTACAGTTATGGATTTTTTTAAAATTGTTTTTTGAGCATATTTCTGCTGATTTGAGGTGCAAGTATGTAAGACAATCACTGTCCCAAGGTAGATAAAACATGAAAGAGAAGAGTTTTATAGTGCAAATTCATGTTTTTAGGTATTAATAGGAATATTTTTTGATGTAGTTCTGGGACTGTATTTTGAAAGTGTCAGTGGAACCTCTGACTACATTAAGCAATCCCAGGATGAATATAAGTCATGAGTATAATGAAGTTCCATTAAGGCAACTATGAGCCTAGATATATGAGATAAAATATTTCTAGTAGCAAATGGAACAGGCTGCCTGGGGAAGTGCCTGGAAGATCACCATTCCTGGACATATTGAAAAGCTCTCTAGATACGGTGCTCAAGGATACTGTGTAGTAGTGGCCCTGGTAGGGTTAGATAATGGTTGGATTTGATGATCTTAAGACTTTTACAGTTGTAGTGATTCTTGTAATTCTGTGTGAAAAGTACAGACTGTTCTTTTCTCCAGAGGTCTGCTGGTGATGTGGCTGTAGAGGTGCAACCTGTTGTCACATTTTCTTTGCCTATCAGCCAAAGGTAACCGAAACAATCCACTGATGTTTTGCTTTTTTTCTTGACCACATCAGCTCTATGTTGTATTTGTTATGAGAAGTCCTTATGTCGACAAGCATAATGTAATAAATATAGTGATGATCGAATAGCACACAGGTGTGTCCAGCAACATGACACTGAGCCATGGAATCCTTTTCTATATATTTAACAATTCCTTATTTTGTATTGTGTAATATGGCAAACACTTTGAAATTCACATTTTGAAGACAATTTTTGCTTGGTCAGTCCTTTGTCTGTACACTAAATATACATTCAAGCTGCAGTCATTAACCGGACTGTATTCAGTTCACGTTATGAATCCTTTAAGACACAGTCTTATAATTTTTGGTCTGCACATTCTCATCACTGAATACACAGGGGTCCTCCTGAGAACTTTATTAGTCCTTTTGTGGACTGGGCTCTCAATTCATTAGTCTGTTATTTGTCTACTTATTAGTCACACTCTGAAACTCCACATCACCTCTGACGGACAAGTGAAATACTTATGCTTTCAATTTTTCATGCTTGTATGGTAATATTTCACCCTATAATGGCAATTACAAGTGTCAGTGTTTAAGATCTGTAGCAGGAAAACTACACTCGACTTCAGTTGTTAGTTCTGCTCACCCACTTACACAACCTTTATTTGGAAAACATGGAGAAGAGCTAGTTTCTAAGACCATAAAGAACATAGTAAATTTACTTTATAAAAGCAGACCAAAAAGGCTCTTCACCTTTTTGTTACTCAGAGCAAACTGAGAAAGGGCCAATAATAATTGTATCTGTCTTGCTTACATGGTGTACAAACACAGTGTGCATATTTTAAAAAACTCCATAGCTGGATATCAATAGAGGAAGAAAATTAAATACTCTGGGAGTGTTTGACTATGGCCTAATTCCACTGTAGAAAATCAATTTCTTGGTTAAGTAATGTTTGCTAGCATGACCAATAAAACTCATTACAGAAAAAAAATTGAAATTTCTTATCTTTGCCAAGCTGTATTAAGATAAAAAAACCCAACATTTATTTAATTTAAAATAAACTTGGCCATACTTAAAATATATTTTATTTTTTAAAAGTGAAAAATATTTAATATTTCCAGCATATACTTTAAAAATAATTAATAGAAAAAAAAAATATTAGTATTTTAGACCTTTACTCTGCATCCAGTGGAAATTCTGGTGATGTATCAAGAATAAAAAAGTTATTCCACTCCATACTGAAGTCTGATTCAGGTTTAACTTTCTTCTTATGTAACTTTTAAAGTAGCTTTATATTTTTTATGTTTCACTGAAGAAATAACCAGGCTGCTGAATACCTTAAATGTGGGACTCAGGACTGGAGTGTGTGCCTTGCTCACAACCTCATCCTGTGTGGAGATGAGGGTCAATCGCACATCAGTCATCTTCCATGTCCTGGTTTATGTAGAAAGAGAAACTCTCTCAATAGGTACTCTGAGAAAATCTCCAGTAAGGATTTCATTGACTACTGTAGTGCAGGCTCCAAGCCAATGCCAGTGTATCCGATGTCTGGCAACTGAACTGTGGCTGCAAGAATGTCTGACCTGGGCTAGATGAAGAGCTAAAGAGAGAGACAGGAGAGAGACAGAAAGAGGTTTCAGAAAAACCCAACCTTGAGCACTGAGGTGCTATAAACTTGCTCTTTCTGCCATCTGCTCTGGAAGGGAGGACCTTCAGAGAAGGGGTAAGATCAGAAATTCAAGGCAACACCTGTTCTAGTTGTTCTATGTAAACAGATCCTTATCCTTGAGGCAACACTGAGAGAGAGGCTTCCTGGGCAGCCTGATGTTGAAGATGTGGAAGATGCTGAGATATTTTGTTTTGAATGTGGAAACTCCAGGTCTCTTTCTCTCTACCTTCTTTTCTCTTCATCACACAGTTTTCAGGGCATCAAATATTTTAGTACATTTTAATTTTTTATGGTTTTAACTGAACATGTGTCGTGGTAGGCCTAAGGCCAAAGCAGGCTTATACATGTCCCGGCTTGCCCAGACATGTTTTTCTGCTCTCCCCACCTTCTGCTATGGGGAGAAGCAACCACAAGAAAGAGGACAAAGAAACTGGAGCCACTGAGTCTGAGGACTCTGTCTTGCCCAGACATGTTCTGCGCCCTGTGGCAAACAATGTACACACGGTTGCCTTGTGCAAGGCCTGTGTTCTTCCCAAATTTGGATAAAGTAAGCCTATGGCTCCACCTAATATGCTCAGGCTTGGTTAACTGTCATTCTGCTTGGTAATTCTGTGTCCAAAGGCCCATTAGTCTCAGGCTGTATTGATAAAAGGAGATGAGCAGGTGACACAATGTGCTCTGTCCTTGTATCCATGCTCTCTGCCGTTGTATTCATGGTGCTGCTGCTGTCTCATTGCATCCTGAACTGCCTGGAGTAACTCCACTACCAGGAATAGGCCCTAAATGCCTGCAGGCAATCAGCCTGCACAGCCAGCATGACATTGTGCCAAGACTGCACACGGCATTGCATCCTGCCTGCTCTTCTGTAAGGCTTCTGCTGAATCAGGAATCAAGAGGAACCAGGCCAGAGACTGTACCAGACTCCCAGCTGCCTGAGAAAAGAGCATGGGAAAACTCCAGAGCCTCTAACAGCTTTGAGACCACCAACAGCAACCTCTCCACGTGCTTTGGGTACTATCCAATAATATTTTGTGAGTAAATACTTAAAGCCTCTTGTAATCACTAATTGCCTTCTGCCATAAGCAGAAAGGAGCTTCCTGTGTCCATCTAGTGGCTAAGCAGGATAATTAACTGCAAGTGGTATATTGGCTGCAAGACCCTTCTCTTCCAGTATAGCATTTGCGTTTGCTAGGTACCTCTTATAGTGTTCCAGTTTTGCCTGTTCCCTCTCTGTATAAATTTCCAAACCGTGCATTTCAAACCTTGCAAATAAGTTTTCTGGTGAGATTTAATGTTAATAAACAATTTTCGTAGTTATTAACAGTCTCTCTTGTATATCAAAATTAATATAGATTATTAATTTTGCATCATTTGTAACAATATGTATGTACTTTTGTCTCAAATCCTTGTCCCACATCCTTGGCAACTTCCCTGTTTAATTTCTGTAATGCACATATCTAGTCATATATGACAAGATCATACATCAAGTATCTGAATTTTGGGTTCCTTGTTTTTCTGCCTTAGACTTAGCTTTCCTGTATGTCTTTCCTCCTGGTGAACAGGCTTATGAAACCTATGGTGTAAACTCTTCTCAATGTCCTTAAAGGGTTTGCATTAGAAAACAGTCATGGAGGTGCTTTGTGTTGAAATCACAACTTTAAATGTTTTGGGCAATTTTTTTGCCTTGTGTAGGGCTGCATCATTTGAAATCCGCAAGTGATGGATTCCTAAGAGTCAAGAGAAGTGAGAGTGCATTGAACCTGTTGTGCAGATAGAAGCACCCCTCTTATTCCCCCCTTCCCCTTCGTTTTTGTAGCTGAGCCACTTATGACCTGAGGCAGAGATCTGTTAGATTCAAATGGTAATACCAAAATATATCTGCAGTCAGTATGAAAAATCTTTTATCCTTTGCAGACTTTCTCCAAGTTTATTTTACATTTTCATTCACTTAATAATTTCCCACCAAACAATATTTCTCTTACATCCCTTTTTTTAGCTTAGATCTATATCCTTTCTCCTCAGCAGATCTTGTCTTATGAACTAATAAATTCTTGACACAGATCTACAGATTTAAATACCAATATTTTTGCATGAACAGTTAGGTTTTCTCTGGAATTAATTTGAAGATTAGGGCCATTATTCTTTTCAGTATGTTCCTGTGTTACATCCTTGTACCTCAGAGTTTCCCAGGATCCTGAGCTGTGGTATCACCGCCAGAGGTTATAGCACTTTCTGAGTCTTTGCTTTTCAGACAACTGATTAATTGAACCAAGCAATTTCTGCATTCCTCTGGGCATAGGAATCAGTGGCTGTTCCTGGAAATGGTGTGAATGGGGGAAGCCTGTTTTGAACCTCATGTAATCCGTGTAACAGCTGGGCACAATGTAACTTAATTTCTTCTCCCACATGTGCTGTAATTAATTAGAATACATGCCCTTGATTGGAGCCATGGCATTTACATTTTAATACAAGCTCACTCATAGTCATCACTACGTCCAGATGACAACTCTGAAATGTAAGTGGAACTCTTCCTTGTATGAACTTGTAACATTTTTTCTTCCTTTCTTCATTGAAATGCACCACAATTAATACTTACCCTTTTTAAAAAGTGTGGCATAGCTCCATAATGTAGCCTACTAAACAGGTAGCTCTATCTCTACATTTTTTCCCAGGATTTTAATGTCTGACTTTGCAACCTTGTAATTTTTAATATTTATGTGCAATTCAACTACAGTTTTTCTATGGTGGTTATATTAACATGATGACAAAATTACACTCATAAGCAATAAGATCAAGCAAATCAAAACCTGACTTGGCATATGAATTCCATTTCAGTCTTATTACACATGTGCACTAAGATTCATTCTTTTATTGCTCAATGCAATATTGTTAAGGAGACATAATACAAGCAACCTTCTGGACTATGTGTGTCTCACTACTTGCCTTTCCAGAAAATATCAGGGTGGTGAAGTCTCCCATAAGAATCAGGCCTTGTAATTGTGAGGCTACTTTCCGCTGTGTGTAGAAGGCCTCTTCAACTCTCTCTTCCTCATCAGGTGGCCTATAGTGAAGTCCTTGTGATGTCTTTTACTTGCTAATATAGATTTTGTAGAAAAGCAATTCCATTTTGCCGCAGTTGTATTTCACTTTTTAACTTTACGAGAGAAATGCAAAGTTAATACATCAACAATTTTATCAGAAATTTATTATAAAGCCAAGGTTATGGAGAACTTCTATACAATGGAAAGTTAATATTTCTTTTTCAGTTAATCCAAAGGGAGCATAATGGTATGGTATTGGAATACATTAATGCAGTGTTGGATGACTTGATATTCATTACATATAAATATTAAAATAAAGGAAAATGTAACTTCAAGGTTGGTCTAAGAAAATAAGTTCAAATAAGCAGCTAGAAAGTTTAGTTTACCTGCTGGCTGGGATAAAAGGTACTTTTATATTTTCAAAGGGAATATAGTCAACGCAGAGGTGGAACATTTTTTAAGCAACAGGAAGTATCTGTTGTATAAACAGAAATTAAATTTCACAGAAACGACTTAGAGCAGGTCTTTTGAATGATTACTGAAATCTATTTATACATCATTCCTACTAAGTTGTTGAGCCCAGTGTTACTTAATGGTTAAGTATATCCTTGAGGTCCCTTCCAACCTTACCATTCTATGATTCTATGGATACTCCCTCCCTGGAGGTGTTCAAGGCCAGGTTGGACGAGGCCTTGAGTAACCTGTACTAGTGGGAGGTGTCTCTGCCTATGGCAGGGGGTTGGAACTAGATGATCCTTGAGGTCCCTTCCAACCTTAACATTCTATGATTCTATGATTCTTGGGCTCTACCTTTTGGAATAGACGTGCAGATTAATAGGTTAGATTTATACAATCTTCAGGCAACAGCTAAGAAAATTTATCTAGAATCCTAATTTCACTGGTGAGTATAGTACTGATTGAGGCTGAGCAGCATTTGTAGTATCTATTATGTTAGATTTTTGTTAAAAGAATGAAACCCAAAACATATTGTTAGCTACCATAACAATTGGCATACTAAAGAGAAGCCACCTGGACTAAGCTGCTGAGGAATCTGGGGATGAAAGACTGGATAACAGAATTCCTGTGGTTGTCACACAGAACTAGGTTTGGATGTCTGTTTGGTTTCTGGCACATGTAGAAAGGCCTCTCTGGTCACAGAAAATTAATTTCTTTCAGAGACTGTGCACAGGAGCAGGAGGTATGCTTTTCTCTGAAGGCACATCTCCTCCAGCTTTATTGTTAGGACACTCCCTCAAAATGTGTGAGGTCTGGGTTCAGTTTTCTCCACCTGAAAAGACTCAAACCACTGTCTCTCTCTGCAGAACATCCAATGCTATTTGAAACTGGAGCAACCAGCATAATTTACTGCCTCCCCTGCTGAAGCAGACACACACTACAAAGATTTCTCTGGGCTCAGAAGAGAGCAGAGTAAGCCTGGTTTAAAGTAGTGGGGAAGCCTGAAACCTCATGCCTGCTTCACGGTCAGTCATTGTATTCTATACAATGATAATTCATTGGAAGTTCACAGTTAACAGATACTGAAGATAAAGCTCTGGATACCACAGGCAGGGAAGACACTGCATCCTTCTTTTTTCCCCTTTTCCTCATGTCCTACCAGGTATATAAGAACATCTGAGATTTCCCATTTTATGGCCTTATTTAACAAGCTCATAATTCTGTCAAGCTTCAACTACATGGACTGGATTTTTTCATACAGTCAGTGTTTTATCCTGGGGATAGACATTTATCTCTTCTTGTGCAAAGGTTTCAAAAGTTGACTTTTAAATTACCATCATCTATATGTGAGCTCCAGTGGATTTAGTAACTGATATCTGAGCAGCCTCCTTGGTGTCTATGACGGTTTCTCAGTGTCCCGAGTGCCTCTTGAACTTCAGATATGGACAAGCTTCAAAGGTGTCTGAATGCACATCAGTCCAAGGGCTGTGCTGCAATGGGACCACAGGGTAGCACAAAACCTGAGGGCCAGAGAGAGCAGAGAAACTGCCTGACTGTACTTCAGAGAAAACAAAAGTACACTGTGGTGAAGATCCGGAAAAGATATGGGCAAGCAAATTGTCAGTCGGAAACATGATAAAAAAGGAGTAATCACTCCTGCAGTCTAAGGTTGCCTGTGTAGAGAAGAAGGATGCTTTATGGGTGTGTAGGGAAATGCTAATCCAAAAATTCTTGACTAAAGCGAAGTGTTAGGTGCAACAATAAAAGGAAGGCTGGGCCTGGGTGGAGAAATGTGTCATGAACGGGGAATGGGAAGATTTTGCTTCAGTTTGAGGTAGAACACCAATTTATAAGCCTAGGGCAACTAAGACTGGATGAAAGGAGACAAGATGAACCCTAGAGAGAAAAGAAGTCTGCTTTGATCAAGAAAATGATTGAATTAAGAAGCAGCCATGTGAATGGGCAGGGAACGTGAAAATTTTTCCTCTTGTGCCTAACTGGAATCTCCCCAGAAGTAACTTGTACCCATTATCTCATGTCTTTTCCATGTGGCTCCTGGTAAAAAATAGTCTCCATCTTCTTTGTAGCCACTGTGTAAATATTGGAACATGGTGATAAGGCGTCCCCTAAGCCTTCTTTTCCCAAGTCTAAACAAATTCAGTTCTCCCAAACTTTACTCAGTTTTCAGGCTTCCCAGTACTTTGAACATTTTTGTGGCCCTTCTCTGGAGTCTCTCAAGCTTGCTTACATCTTTTTTGTATAACAGGGGCCAAGACTGAACACAGTATCCCAGGTGTGGCCTGACCAGTGCCGAGTAAAGAGGGACAATGGCTTTCTTTGAAACACCATCACACTCATATTGAACTTGTCTACTGGGGTCTCAGGTCCCCTTCCACTGAGCTACTCCCCAGATGGGTAGATATCAGCCTGTGCTGCACTCCTGGATTGTATTTTCCCAGGTGCTAAACCTTATGCTTTTTCAACTTCATCAGGTTCCTGTTAGGGTACTCCTTCAACCTGTCTATGTCTTCCTGCAAGGTGGTTCTCCCTTCCAAAGTGTCTATTTTCTCACTCGGCTTGGTGTTACCAGCAAAAATCATCAGAGTACACTTTATTCCATCAATCAGATCACTTATGAAGATATTAAACTGCATTGGACTCAACATTGATCCTTGGGGAACCCCATTTTTGACAGATTGATAATTTGAACCTCTGACTGTGGCCTGTCATCCAGTTCCCCTAGCACACCTAGCACACAGTCCACATGTCTAGACTTTAGCACATCAGTTTCACTAGGAGGAGGCTGTGGGCAACCCTATCAAGAGCCTTGGAGAAATCCAGGTAGGTAGTGCCCACTGCTCACCCACATCAACCAAGCAGGTTACCTTGTCATAGAAGCAATTGGGTTTGTTAAGCATAATTTGCCCTTGGTGATTCTGTTACAGCTTTTCCCAATCACATGCTTCTTTTGACTAGCCATAGGAGGACTTGTTCCATAACTTTCCCAGGGATTGAATAAGACTGTTGAGCCTATACTTTCCTGGGGTGACTTTTAAGTTCTTGTAGCTGAGGTTGACATTAGCTTTTCTTCAGTCTTCTGGGACAGCCCTTAGTTTCCACAATTCATAAAAAAAAGAAATATTGTATTATCATCTGAAATCATAACTGGCAATGATTTAGAGCAAAACTGATTATTTTATATGTGAAAATTTGTTTCCCAACCCCCCCCTAAATTTACTTTAAAGACAGTGTTTTGGTAAAATATTTTGATCATTGAATTATTTTTAATGTTTGTATCAGAGTAAGCAAATTAAAAAAAAAATGTGAACACAACCATACTTGAAAATATCGTAAGTGATTTATAGTGACTGATATGACTAGATAAATTTCAAAGAAAATATTATTATAATTGCTGTAAATAATTTGTTCTCATGCTGTATTTTAGTCTCCAACTGCAACATCTCCATGTTCTATAGTTCTGATATAGTAATTTTAGTTCAGCAAACACTTGGTGGGTCAACTCATCTTTATATTATAATATTGCTTAGTAGTCAAAACATCTTATAGAGTGCACTTTATATATATGTCTTTATATTTGGTTAAAGTCTTTGCATCAGATCTTCTTTAATTATGTAAGTAATATTTGATGTTACTCCTAGCCTCTGGGACTTCAGTCAACAACTTGCCTCTACTTAAGGAGGAGAGAAAAAAAAAAAAGGTAAAATATTCTACTTCTAATTTCTTTCTTAATCCTAGAGATAAATTTTATTTTCTTGGTGTACTGCATAACAAATCCCTTGTTATTACAACAAAGAGATGTAAACTTATTTCTCTCTTTCTATAAATATGACATATAGATATATATTTTTTCATTTGGCCTCACTCTCTATTATAATTCAGACAAAGGTAATGCCAGTGCTTTAGAGACCTACTTTGATGTGCAATATAGGATTATGTTGAACAGAGTTCAAGAGGCATTGGCTGTGCTTGAAATACCTCACTGAATAACTACTCCATGTTTTGATTTTGTAGCATTTATGTTGTATTGCTTCTCTACCTGTCTAGTTGCACGTATTAAGAAATCAAATTTTGCAGGGAAGATTTAATTATTTTTGTAATCAATATTTCACAATGTGCTACTATTACCACGTAAGATGACGTACACCTTAAGAAACTTTATAAATGAAAAGCTGGTGTCGCACCAGCCTATAACACCTACTTTACTATCACCTCCACCCATCTGATTCCTTTCCTTTGAATAAAAGCTGAACTGTAGGCAAATTAGTTAAGTGAACCCTACATATTCTGACTAGTGACAAAAAATTGAGTGGGATTCATTGAAATGTAAACATAACCACATAAAACATAAGCTCAGTTTCACGTAGTATCCTGAGTTGCACTTTAAGAATAATATTGTCACAAGGATAGCTGTTACCTAACACGAAAAATCTGAGCTGTTTCAGCTCAAATTTTAGACACAGTTAGAAGCCCATGTTTTACAGAAATTAAAATGCCTTGTGTGTTCCATAGACATCCCTTTGCTGCACACCTGCTTTAAGTTCTACACATTTCAGGGGCCTGCTATAGTGTTTATATGTATTTTGGCCCAAGACGCTATATCAAAGTCTTTTTATCATGGTCTAGGTGAAAAAAAATGTGACCAAGGTAAACTTTTGTTCACATGTGACTATTTTTTAGTCTTGCAATAGGGTCTCTTGATATCTTTATGACAAATTATTGATGCTTAAGAATGACTTTTCTATGCTGCTGACAGTACCATACAGAAATGAGCAGATATAAGCTCTTGCATACAATGCACTCTTTTCAGCAGATGCAGGAAAAAATATCTGAAATGAAGAGACTGTCCCTGTCTTCATAAATGTCCTTCCTAATTCTCTGATCTGACCTTCTTTATAGCAAGAATCATAAAATCTCATCCAGTAATACCTTCTTTAGATCTATCCTGAGCCTTTACAAACACAGTTTCCTGATGCCCAGATATTGATGAAAGTAGCAAAGCCTCTCTGGGCTGTCATTAGAATTACATCTTTTACTTTTCATCTAGCTATATCAAGTATAGACCATCATTTTGAAGTCCTGTGCTGTATGGAAAGAAGATATATTTGTGTAATTTTTAGAATTGCTTTATTAATAGAAAGTCTACAATGCTCAAAATTAAGAATAGAAAGGTGCTGATATTTTGGAATAATAATAATCATAAATTTAATAACAACAACAATGATGATGATGATGATTATTCTCTGCAGACCGTGGTGCAATTAAATTTTATGAAAGTCAGTATATAGGGCAGCTGACTGAACTATAGTATCTTTACTTTAAGCAATGCTACAAAATATTTCTATAAAACTAAGCTAAACCTCACCAGAAGAACTACACATCACAGCTGCTGGCCCATATAATTGTAGGAAAAAGCTTAAAATCATTGCTTTAGATGCAGCTAGTAGGGGAACATTTTATTTTATCGAAGTAATTTGATTTTGATGTGTGATATATCCAAGCATGAAAAATGCAATTTAGTTAAATTTACTAACTTCAGGATCACATGAGATCTGCTTGTGCAGGTTTCTGCCTGTGTTATGCCAGATTCTCTCTGTTGTGATACTAGCAGAAGGGTAGACTGCAGAAAATGAGAAACTCCATTGTCTCTAAATGTTGGTGACCACACAAAACCTGAAATGAGAACCTAACTTACTGGATAGTAACTCTCAAACTGCCATGGATTTGTAAGTTAAGTACTTGTTGACCAGAATACAGGTAAAATTAGAAATACATAAGATTAAGAGGCAGAACCAGGGATTGAATGAATACCTATGCTTTTTCTTGTGTCACATCACTACCATAATCACCGCAGGTTCTCAGATTATTAGGTAGTTTAGGTATTAAAGCTAACATTTTGGATTATTTAAAATTCTTAACATTATATAAAATAAAGTAACCAAAGAACACTTGAGAGACTAGGAAGGAGTGTTTTATTTGCCCAGCTGGTTTTCCATAGTGAATTAGATGGTCTGGAAGTATGCATGCCTTAATGAACCCGAGCAAAAGGTCATAGCTGTCAGATACAAAGCTCACATATTGAATGTGGGTGAAATTACTTTATCTTCAAGTGGCAAAAAATGTCCAGACAATTTGTTTATTTTGATTACTATTTTGTGGAATAATTATATAATAAGGCGAACTTTAATCTTTCCTAAAGAAGTGGAATGTCAAGCTGAAGTATTTGTCTGTGAGGACATCTGAATGCTACTTTAAAAAATGTGTGACATTGTAAATTTGGGGTTAAGACTATAACTGGTAGCAGGTCTTAATGTGAAAAAAATTGAAAGTAAATTTCTTTAAAAGACACTGTACTAGTGGGAGGTGTCCCTGCCTATGGCAGGGGGTTAGAACTCGATGATCCTTGAGGTCCCTTCCAACCTTGCCATTCTGTGATTCTATGGTTCTATGAATATGGAAACAAAATAGTTTGTTCAGTGTTCTTTTTATCTTTTACCCTCTCCCACGTTTTTTTTTTTTTGGTTTTTTTTTTTTTTTCAGCTTCTTATTCCTTTAAATCTTTTCTGAATGCTTAGGCACAGAAAGGAACTCAGATGCTTAATTTACTCAAGATTACCTTGCAAGAGTTAAGTCACCGAAATGTCTATTGACAGAGATATATGTACTGAACGCTTTAATTTTTCCTTGAAATTTTTCTTAATGTAACTGTCAAGAAGACTACATGGGTATTTGTATTTCAGCTGATAGTTGCATCTCCTATTCCGTTTTGTCCCACAAAGAGTCCAGAAAATCAACACTCCAAATGCACAGTATGATAAATTCTATGGGCTAGAGAATAGAAACAGCAAGGATTCTGAAAATGTCAGTAGAAGAAAGGGAATGATAATGCACTGTAAAGTAAAGAATTAATTGACTTGAGTAGGAGGAAGAGGGGTAAGAGTTCTTAGCTAAATTCAAAGGAAACATATTCGTTGGGGAATTGAAATTTTATTTATAAACTTCTGAAGTCCTTTTTTTCTGTGCAGTTTATCTTGCTAATCAAATCTGTGAATTCATCAGGTCAGATAATGACCTGCTCACAAATAATTTTCTTAATTAAGTTATCTTATAAGGAGAGAAGTAAATCTCTTGTTTCTGCAAAGCTATGATGTTTCAAACAACTTGAAAAGAGACTTTTGACATAGAATAAATTTGAGAATGACACTTAATCACTTGATATCAACTTTCAATGTTTAAAGCCACTTGAGCAATTAATACATTCTCTTGTTGTGAGTGAATCACAATTTCAAAGATTCATAATTATTCATGAGAATATAAATGTAGAAGGAATAAGCTGATTAATTTTGCTACTCTGGAGAAAGAAATCTAAAATAAATATGTATTCTGTTCAGGTTTTCCTTTTCCTTGCTTCTACTCTAATGAAGAAAAGGCCAATATAATTTTGCCATCTGAGGAACAAACCAGCAATGCAACCAACATTCTATCTTAATTATTTCAGAATGTGTCTGAAGGAGAATGATTCTTACAGATGTTAATGTGTTTTATGAAAGTATGTTACTTGTCTTGGGAGATTCTAAGATGTTTTGGACAATGAGCCCAAAGGCTTTTAGCAGAGACTAAAGGATCTTGTCCATGTGTAGCAGCTGAACACTGCTCAGCAAAAGTCAAAATACTGGTATGTTGTCAACGCTGTTTTAGTCACAATCCAAAACACAGTAGCACACAGGATGCTCTGAGGAAAGCTAACTCTGTCTGAGACAGATCCAGTACAGAATATTGTTTTATTAATGTTACTGTGAGGTGAGAACCCGAGTTTAATTTTGATCTTCGATGCTATGAAAGAAAAATATGTCTGAAAGCAGTTCCTCATGATTTGGGGAACTGAGCTTCTTCAACATTCAGGTTGTCTTTGTCTCTTGCTTTGTGTCAGTTTTGTAGGAATGGTCACAAGAAATTAAATTACGTCTTTCACAAAATCAGAATTATTTCAGTTGAAAAATACCTAAGTCCAACTGTCAACCTAAGACCACTAAGGCCATTAAACCATGTCCCAAAGTGTCATGTCCACATGTTTCTTGAATACCTCTGCCCACCATCTCCCTGGGCAGCCCATTCCAATGTCTTGCCACTATTTTGGTGAAGAATTTTTTCCCAATATCCAATCTAAGCCTCTCCTGGTGCAATTCCATGCCATTTTCTTATATGTGAAAGTAGTATACTGAACTTCAGTTTTCTATTCTCTACTCAAAAATGAGTAAAACTGAACAGAGCATTATTAGAGAACAAGTCAGAAGAAAATGGTGGAAGAAGAGTTCTGCACAACTAAACCACAGAGTATATGTGTGAATTGTCACTGGTGTCCATACAGCACCCACCTTTTAGCTAGAATAACATTTGAATAGCTTTCTGTAGGCTGGATAACCTCATGATGAAGAGAATCAAGAGCACGTGTCTGGTTTGTTCTGCTGTCTTTCTTGTCAGACCAGAAACTTCCAACAAGGATATTGTTATGAATGAAAGACTGGAGGCCCTAAACCATCTCAGCTACTTCTGTGATCATCATCTGAAAATCTTGATGTACATATCAGCTTTAAATCTGGTTAATGCAAAGTAGAATTTGAAGTACAAATACGTTGTCAAATTGAATGTTGCATTATCAGGAAAGTGAATACATTTAATTTCAGATGTGCTAGACACTACATGGCAAAACCCTGGTCCTCCTGGTTTCACTGTTTCAGAAAGAGATAGATATGAACCTAGGATAATGCTATACATTGAAGCTGACTGGAAGAGAAGTTTTTTGAAGTTGGTACATGGTAGCTCAGAAAAGAGAATCGTAAGAGTTGGAAATAAGTATCCAGGATATTGTGGTCAGACATTATTTATTTTTCTATACCTGCTACTGTTTCATGCACATTTCTGTAATGTTGGGGTATTCCAATGTTGCAATAGCCATAGTAAGCAAATACTACAGTGTTTCTATAATTATCCACATGTCACATCGTGAAGTGCAGCTTTTGATTAAATTATATAAAGTAAAATTAAATTATTATAATTACTTTGAACTAGAGCAGGGTAGATGTAGATTGGACATTAGGAAGATGTTCTTTACTGTAAGGGTGGTGTAACACTGGAACAGGGTGCCCAGGGAGGTAGTGGAGGCCCCATCTCTGAAGACAGACTTGATGGGGCTCTGGGCAACCTGGTCTAGTTGTGGATGTCTCTTCTTACTGCAGGTAAGTTGGACTAGATGACCTCTGATGTCCCTTCCAGCCCTGTGCATCCTATGATTCTATGTAATTGACCTCTACTCATAGGTACTGTGTGAATGCAACCAGACTGATTCACTTGGTGTTGACAATACAAAGGAAAAAAATCAGTAATTGCTTTTAGAACATCCAAAGATTTTCTTTAATTGCTTTTTTTTTCACTAGCAAGGTCCAAAGCAAGCATTGAAGGTCTCTTACATAAGTAGTTTGCACTGGAGCATAAAGGGTACTGCTAACCAGGATTTTTTTTATTTAGAAGCTGTTATTATTAAGATTAAAATAACCAAAATGTTTGTATACATATATATATTTAAATTAAAAAAAAACAAACAAAAAGCAAACTATGATTATCTTTCATTTCTAAGTTGCATGAAAGACTGGTAAAAAGTTTAGTATTTATTAAGTCTAGAAAGAGAGTCTTTGGGAAAAAAGTTTTTCTTTTTCTTACCAGAGAAGCCATAAATAGTTCACTTGCTTTGCCCAAACAAACGAGTCTCTCGGGAACGACCCAAATCTTTTTCTTCAAAATGTAATAAAAGCGTTCTTCTTTTTCAGAGAGAAAGGTCCCTGGAGGTTGCAGAAGTCTTCCGAATAAATCCTAGGGATTTACCTCTCTGAGGGTTTTGTACCTATTAATGGCCAAACAAAAGCTCATTGTTTCAATTTCTTTTCACTTCTTTTCCTCTGTGCTGTCCTTCTGCTTAAAGTCCTGTTCCTCCAGTGTGTGCCCTCCAGCAGCAGAACCACAGAGAGATTGTGGAAGCCTGTGTGCTTCCTGACGAAGTAGTTGTCCTCAGGCATGTAGTGGAGCCAAGAGAACTTTACTCCTGGCAAACAGTGTCAATAATGGACTCTTTGCTTCTCTGGGGATCGCTCAATAGATAATTCCTTACAGATTTTACTATTTCTTTCACTGATTCAGAACAAACTAATCTGCATTGAAGTTCCAGCTCAAAGGAGAATATTGTGTATCTTTATCTGCAGCAGAATCCAGCCTTTATGAGGCAAACAGATTGCTGTTCTACTTCATAGTTATTGTTGGTTAGCTAACTGTATATTTGAATGACTGCAGAATTAATCAATTTATTGTAAACTAGATCATACTCCTATAATTTAAAATACAACAAAATATTGAATTTATCAGCATGAGTTTGATCTACTCTTTACCACTATAGTAAAACAGCTGAATTTCAGATAAGTTGCTGTGCAGAGTTTAACATCTGGTATGAAATTAGGCTTCAATACTTAAACAGCTGCTTCTCCTCAGACTGTTTCCCTGTTCTCATTTCTTGGCTAACTAAAATTAAAATGGACACAGTAGAAGCTAACAATTGAAATTCAACTTGCAAATATATATTTTTTTTCTCCAAGCATTTCCACTTATCCTTACATAATTTTCTGTCACAAAACTTTTAATCTATTTTTCTTGTTAGTCTCCTTGTAGCACCAAGTATCATTTTCTTCCCTGAAGAAACCCTGTCCTTTGTGACTCTTGAATGCTCCTTCTTTTGTGTACAGGAATGGAGGCAGCTGGGAAATATGGGAAAATCTGTGCTGAATACAGTTCCACTGATGGCTATCTGCAAAATCAGCATGCAAAGTGGGGTTTTAAATGTTTGCTCCTCCTGTCTTTTATTTAAAAAAAAAAAAAAATCTTTAGACATCTCCTAACACTTTAACATATTTGCTACCTTCTTTTTTTTTTTTTTTTTTTTTTTTTTTGTTTTAGAAATGTTGAAATACCTAGCCAAGACTTAGTCATAAACATCCTCTCCATTTATAGGAAAGAAAAGAACTTTGGAATATCAGTGAGCTGTACCATATCACATTTTCAACTGCTTGGCTAGTGCACATGTGGGTCTTGACTGTTTTTTTTAATCTGTGATGACAGCAGCTTTTGAGCTGGTCGCTGGCGTAACGAAATGATTCAAAATTAATAATTATATTAATTTTGATATCCAGGCAGAGATTGTTAATAACTATGAAAACTGTTTATTAACATTAAATCTCGCCACAAAACTTATATACAAGGTTCAAAACGCACGGTTTGGAAATGTATACATACAGGGAATAGGCAAAACTGGAACANCTTGGTGGTATATGGTCACCTGATTGTTCTTTTGAAAGATGGAACCAGTTGATGGCTAGGTAAATGGCATAGCTTGGGTGCTGCAGTACTACTTCTGACTCTGCCTGGCATAACAGTGGCATGATGAGCAAAGCTTTCATCAGATGCTATGTTCATTTAGCTTTTATTAGTGAATGCCGGTATACATCTGACTAAACATCTTGCATAAATGCTTACCATATGCTGCTCTTCATGTAATAAAACATAGTTATTATCAGGATGAAGATTACATCATTTTAATGGAGAAGAATGGATTTTCCCATTATATTAATATATTTATATTTATATATTTATATTTATATTTAATTCCATTATATTTATAATGTTGTCAAACCTCAAGGACTCCCATTGCATGAGAAATAATGTTATCTGGTGGTTTTGCTTGTTTCTTAAATCTTACAAAACTTCATTTGTTTTCCCTCTGTTTTATTAATGATAGAGTAAGAAATGAGGAACCACATCTGTACCCTCTGGTAGGCTTCGACTTCAAATAAGAATAAGGACCAATATTCTACAGAATGGTGTAGATGTTTACACAAGTGCATAGATTTGTAGTTATACATATCTTAATGTTTTCCATCTTGAAGACTGGATATTTTGATTAAGAGGCAGAACCAGGAGTTGAATGAATATCTATGCTTTTTCTTGTGTCATATCACTACCATAGTCACCACAGGTTCTCAGATTATTAGGCAGTTTAGGTTTTAAAGCTAACATTTAAAGCTAACATTTAAAACTAACATATTTAAAATTCTTAACATTCTATAAAATAAACTACCAAAAGAATACTTCAGAGACTAGAAAGAAATATTTATTTGCCCAGTTGATTTTGCATGGTGAATTAGATGGTCTGTAAGTATGCATGCTTTAGTGAAGCCAGTCAGGAGACGGTAGCTGTCAGATACAAAGATCATGTATCAAATGTGGGTGAAATTACTTTATTTTCAAGTGGCAAAAAATGTCAAGACAATCTGGTTATTTTGATTAGTGTTGTGTGGAATAATTATATAATAAGGTGAACTTTAATCTTTCCTAAAGAAGTGGAATGTCAAGCTGAAGTGTTCAACCGTGATGACATCCAAATGTTACTTTAAAAAATGTGCGACATTGTAAATTGAGGGTAACTCCTATAACTGGTACCAGTTCTTAAGGTAACTTTAAAAAAAGCCACTTTTATGAATATGGAAACAAAATAGTTTGTTCAGTGTTCTTTTGTCTTTCACCCTCTCCCATGCTTTTTTAGTTTTTCAGTGGGAGGAGAAAAAGAGAAAAGGTACTTACATGTGCATCTGAGTATGTAAGCATGAGGAGAAAGAGATTTATTTTTTTTCAGAACAAATGTTGAGGGTTTTTTTTTACCATTACTGCAAATCAAAGTACCTAAAAATATCTTTTTTTTTTTTTTTTGACAGAAGTACAAAGACTTTAATTTTTAAACAGCTGAGTATCCTTTCATTTCAACAATATGTGTCTTGCTGTTACAGTACTTACACCTTAGATGTGAAAGGCTGCTAGGACACACAAAGTCAAGAGTACAAGAAGTCCTGGTTTATGTAAGCTTAAAATGGTGCCCCTCTTCATACCCTCTTCATAGAAGTGAGAGGAAGGCTTGTTTCATGCTGTGCAGCTACACTAACAAAGGAAAACATTCCTCCTGGAGTTGAGCATAAATACCAGCACATGCTCTGTGACTATTGAATGATTTGAAAAATTCCTTTTGCTTCAAATGCAAGCACTTTGGCTGAAGTCAATGAGATTGCACTACTGTATGAGTGAAGAACTTGAATATGACATCCCTTGTCTCATACATGGTATTCACCATTCTGCAGAGGTCTGCATCTCTTTCGACTTAAACAGTGGCTGAATTTCTGTGAAAATATAATGGGAAAGCTTAGTATTGTTTTTCCTTGCCTATCCTCTGCCCTGCTCTCCTCAATGATGAAAGAATACTGAAAGAACAGAGTTTGATGGGCTAGAAAATTTGAGTCTGATATGTCCTGGGTTGGATTTCTTGACTCAGGTGTTCTGGACTGTGTCATAGAGGTGAAAGTTGATGACAACTTGGCCGATGTCTTGAGATGCAATCTTCTTAATCCCTTACAAACTTTAGCTTAAAACATTATTAGAGTTCCATTTTATTTCTAAAAAACAATTTGATACATAGGCTATATTACTTGTTGTCCAACTGTAATTAATTGTAGTCACCATTCCATTTGAGAACCTCTGTAAACAGATGAAAAAGAGTAGATTTTTATGCCAAAGTCTCTTTTAAATACAATTTGTTTAATAGGAGACCACTGTAGCTTCATTTAAAAGTTCTGATACACAGTGGAGGATCTGGATTCAAGCCACGTTACTGTATATTGACTAACTGCCTCAGGAGAAAGATTTGTTGTGACAAATTTGTGAGTGCTCTGATCACCTCTCACTAGATTAATTTATATTTACGACCTGTTGTTTAAGAATGTGCATGGAATGGTATCACTGCTCTTATCAGCAAACATATGGAGGAATAACCAGTAGAAGAGATATCAGGATTGAAGTGCTAGACATTCAACTCCACAGTCTCAAAGAGTGAGGACTCAACTGCCCTGCCAATTCTCTTAGTTTATGAGCATGATTGTGAGTAACTTACATTGCATTTTTAGGACAACCCTTCTTGCTCTCTCCTTTCCAGATGCCTTGGAACATTTGTCTCCCTGTGCCATGTCTCTTTCCATTTGATGTCTTGGAAAGCACTGTTCTTGTCTTCTTACCTCTATTTCACAGGCAGCTGAAACATGGACCTATACAGAAGGTATTTGGGTGTAGAGTTTTAGTACAAAAATTCTGAATTATAATAATGGTGGATTTACATTCTTTAACAACTTCTCACAGACTTCTCTTGATGGACTTGCCCATCAAATTGAAACAAAAATTCAGACATCCTTTTCCTAATAAAATCTAGAGATTGTCTCTCTTTTAAAAAATAATATCTCAGGGTGTTCTTTTTTTATTTACTTTAGAGCATCACTTTAAAAATGGAGTTGATGATTTAAAGCATGTGGGGTTCTTTTATTCACAGAACTTCTTATACATCTATTCTAAACGTTGCAGTGTGAACTGTATAAAGGCTGTAGTAGGTGGCTAAATATCCATCTGATTTTCTGTAATTATCACCATTATATCCAGGCCTTGGAAAGAGGGTAGGCTCAGTTACTTTAGACTTCTTTTTGAATAGTGTTTTCTAGAATCTGGCGGCTTAGCATAATGTCATGCCTGAGCTAAACAGTTCAGCTTTCTCCAGATGCATGTGTCAGTTCATTTGGGATTCTGAAGTGGATCTTCTGATGTTTTTTTTCTCTCCTGTGTGACAGTTCTGAGGTGGACAACTTGTATGTCCCTGGAGACATTAAAGGTCAGACTTGATGTGTCCCTGGGCAGTCTGATCTAGTTAGAGGTGTCCCTGTTCGCTGCAGCGGGGTGGGACAACATGACCTTTGAGGATCCCTTCCAACTCAGTGCAATCTGTGAATCTGTGAAGCTTGGATCTTGCATCTGCTCCATGATGACATATTGGCTTGCTTAGAACTCATCAGATTAATTTCGAGTGATTTGACCAGTCTAGTACTACTTTTTTATGTAATTAATATTTAAGATATGGATGGAATTTATTTGCTGACAGGCTGTAGACATGCAACTCTATCTGATTCTGCTAGAGGATGTTTCTATCTGATTCTGCTAGAGGATGTTTTGTTTTGTGCAGTGACCCTTTGATTTCCTTTCAGGTCAGGCTAGGAAGAAGTATGCCTCTGAGCTACCCACACCAAGCCTGTTATCAAGAAGTAACCAACCTTCCCATTAGAGAACTGTTGTTCTAGGTACTATTCTCTTTCTGATAGTCAAACAGAATTTTTTTTACCTAAATCAAGAGATCTAACAAAAAATTAATGAACATTAGAATTTTCCTATGAAAAGTTCTGGTCCTGGGAAGCTAACAATTTCTAATAGAAAGTCACGAGATTAAAAACTTATTAGTACACGCTCTTCACTGATACTTTTGGATGTACCTCCCATGTTTGTTTTGCAGCTGGTCCATGTTGATTTTTGGTTTATGTTTTTGTTGTTTGTTTAGGGGTTTATTTGATTGTGTTTTTTGGTTGGTTGGTTGTTTTTGTTTTTGTTTTTTTTGTTGTTGTTATCTTTTTCTTATTACATTTAATTTTGACAGAAGAGTTACATGAGTGTTTCTGGTCTACACTGAAGGTGTATGGAGTGTTAGATGTTTTGAGACTATATTTCTCTATTATAATGGAGGAGAAGCAAAAAGCAGGACTGTACTGTTTTCCCCAAGTCAGAGTTAAAAGAGAACAAACAAAACCTCCCCATTGTTCATTGGGATTTTTTTTTTGTGTTTTTGTTTGTTTGCTTTTATTTCTATATACCATTACCTGCTTATCAAGTTCTTTTTTTCACAAGCCTCTGGTTGTGATACAGCTGACAAAGACTGAGCTCCAGTAGACAGGAAATCTTCAGGATCCACAGCTTAGAGTCATCACTCGGCGTAGCAATGAGAGAAGCCTGTTTCCATGGTGTGTGATGTATCTAGAACAATAGAGAAAAGACAATGGCTTTTCTGTGGATCAGTAGGTCATCTTCCCAGTTGTCGAGCCTGGGATGAAATTTTTTATTTTGTTGGTGCTTCTCTCGCGAAAAAGGCATCTTATACTCTTTACAGACAGCATTAAGTGGTAATAGTCATATTTTCAAGAATTTTACTTCAGCTTTTGAAAGAGCAGCAGAAGAAGCAAAGCTAGGAGAATGCTGGGAAATAGTGTCATTCAGAAAGTCATCAGAGAGCAGTCTTACAATGAAGTGCAGATGTCAGCAGGAGTAGCCAACTTGAGACAGTAGGTATGCCCATCTGGAAATGTCAAGGACACATTGTCTAACTTTTTTTTTTTTCCCTCAGTGAAATTATTTTTTTCTTGCACTCTCTAAATGTGACTACATTTATTTCTATAGAAATAATAACTGAGTCAAGAATAGAGACCTAGGAAGCAACTGGTCTTGGTGCTCTGTGCTGTGAAACAAAAGTTGATCCTTCCAATTTTCTCTTCCGTTACTCCACTCATGCTTCACCATCACAACATCAAGCCTCTTGATATACCATTATATTTAACTCAAAACAATAACTGTTGTTTGCAGCATTCTTCTGCCACCAAGTTCATCCATATTATAGTCCTGAGATCAGGTGGATTCTTCACTTCTAGTGCACAGTTTGATAATCTTGTTCTTGTGCTTTCCTCTGTTCATCTCTCCAGAAATGGTAAGTGAAAAGAAAATACTCCTGCTCATGTTGATAATCTGTGAAGTAACTTCTGTTATTTTTTGTACATTTTTAAATCTTAGTTTATACAATTATCAGACTTCAATTGCTTTTGTCTTAGATCACCAAGGGATAGCAAGAATTTCTTTTATGTTTAAAAAAGAAGAAAAAAGGAGTGGTCTGAAAAGCATTATCTGTCTCATCATGAATCAGGAGATCTGTACCCCAGAACTAATTTCAGGCTAACATTTCAGCATGAGTTTGATGCAATCTACCCCATAATAGGTTACTAATTAAATCTACTGAGCCTATACAATGAAATGTGGTCTCCATGGATATGCAGGTGCAGGTCCCATGGGGAGAGGGTACCTGGTACCAAGAGTCCATACACGTCAAGTATGATGGATGGTTCCATCATCCCCAGTTATACTTTTGGAACAAAGAATCATAACTGCTGTCAAAAGGGATTGATGCCCTGGTGTTGCTAAGGAAACCATAAACCTTACAAAAACTTCGCTCATTATCTTGTCATTATAATATGAAAACACACCTCCTGGCCAAAGGCTACCCACCTCCAAGGCAGACCAAGCCTTGGACAGTACAGATGGTGGGTTGCAACAAGCAGCCAAGTGCTTCTCCTAGGGAAAAGATGCATCTGCAAAAGATATGCACAGTCTGACGGCCTCTTGTGTCAGGTGGCTGAGTTGCAGGAAGCAGTGGAAAGGCTGCACAGTATTAGAGGGGCTGGGATGGAGATAACGTGGTTTCAGAACCATGCTTCCACACCACAGAGAATGTGACACCTTTGGACCTCAGTGATCCACAAAAGAAGAACTCTACTTCAGTCCTCACTGTCCAGCATTACAACCAAAACAAGACACAGATCTTTAATAGGTTTGGAGACCCACAAGCAAGATCTGGAGGAGAAACTGTACCAACAGCACACAATGGACACTGCAAAAGGCAATGAGTGCCCATAGTGGGTGACTTTCTGCTGAAAAGCACTCAAACACCCATCTGTTGACATGATAGGGAATCACTAGTGGGATGGTATCTTGTGGAAGTTAAGGTCTAAGGTGTTGCTGAAAGAGTGCTACTTTTTAGTATGGGGACAAAAAACACCACAAGCTGGGACTCTGGGTAATGGATACAAGTTACTCCTGGGGAGATTTCAGTGGGACACAAGATGAAAAATTTTCAGTGAGAACAATCAGCCACTGGAATAATCTCAGGTAAGTAGTAGATTCCCAGCAATGGACACTGTTAAAGTTTAGCTGTCCTGGATGCTGAGCCATTTTATTTGACTGTTTTTGCCAAGAAAGGTTGGAACATTGATGCTTGAGGTCCCTCCTAATTTAGTCCCTCCTGTTCTGTCATTCTATATATACAAAGATAAACATCTTTAGAGGGGGCATTTGTATTATGCATTTGCAAATAAGTAAATGTTATGGGGAAGATGAATTTTATTTTCTTCCAGCCTGTTTCAAATCTCAAGTGGAGTAAATTACTCTTAATTTGAAACAAATTTTTAAAAATAAATAAATAATTCTTGGCTGATGGATATAGGCTGTTGTTTCATCATAATAGAGTTCAAGTGCAGTGATATGCAACATTTGATCTAGAGGAAGTACTAATACACCCAGGAGAATTTCTATAACCAGAGTTAGTACTGTTGGTTTTTTTAGCTCCATACTTTGGCACAGTGGAAATACATAGCGCATTCAATTATGCTTAAAAGAAAAAGACCGTAGAGCTGACTCTCTGCTTCCTGTTACCCATGTGAACAAAGGTGGAATTTGTCCTTTATGAAAGATAATAAAGCTACTTCTATTTGTTCCTTGCAGTCTAGATCAGTTCCTGTATAATTTTTTGTAATCAACTACACGTATTCTTAGCTATGTGAACCTTGTCATAGGAAAAGGGTCAGTGGCTCTTTGCTATACTTTTTTTCCTGGTAATTGCTTTAATCTTGAGTTTGAAATTCCTTCCTAGTAGCATCGGATTCTTGGTAACATTTCTTAATGATACATTTATATGATTCAGTTGGATAAACAACGGTCCGTTCAAATTGTCATTCCCTTTTCAGTAGGACAGCATGCTGTTCAGGGAGCTAAACATCTGCATCCAGACAGTTTTATGTTGAAAAAAATGGTATACTTCAATTTATGTGCTAGAAATACCAAGAATGGTATGCCAGAAATAAGAGAAGAATGAGAAAATAATTCACAAAAGAAAATAACATATATGTCCTGTTTGTGTTGATATATTGAATGAATGAGAGTCACATCTCACTTGATTAACTTAGACTTGTGCGAATGAGAACCAAGTCTCTACTTAGAACTGTTTCTGCTAAAAGCCTGTACTGCTTCTGGCATGCATGAAACATCATAACATTAGAATTAAGGTATTCACAGAATGTCAGTAAAAAAGTGATTTTGAACAGGTAGCAGCTGTCCAAAGTAAAAACAAAACAAAACAAACAAACAAAAAAACCCAACAAACAAATAATTCTGGGAACACTTCGAAAAACATTAGCACTGAAAGAGAAAGTCATTTATAAGTCTGAACCTTAAGTAGATATAAATTGGAAAAAGACCTTAAGAATTCTGAAACAGATTCATAGATTCACAGAATGATTCAGGTTGTGAGGAACCTTAAAAATCATCTAGTTCCAATCCCCCTCCCATGGGCAGGGACACCTACCACTATACCAGGTTGCTCAAGGCCTCATCCAACATGTCCTTGAACATGTCTGGGGAGGGAGCATCCATGACCTTCCTGGGCAACATGTTCCAATGTCTCACCATCCTCACTGTAAATCCTCCTATCATCCAGTCTAAATTTACCCTTCTCAAGCTCCACTCCTTTGCCTCTCACCCTATCACTACAAGCCCTTCTTAATAGTCCCTTCGCAGCTTTCTTGTAGGTTTCCTTCAGGTACCGAAACACTGCTATAAGCTCTCACTGAAGTCTTTTCTCTGGGCTGAACAGCCCAAACTTTCAGAGCCTGTTACAGAATCACAGAATCCAGTGTTTTTTTCACCCTCACCATGTCCCCATAGGGGAGGTTCTCCAGCCCGCTGATCATCTTCGTGGCCCTCCTCTGGACCCATTCCAGCAGCTCCATGTCCCTCTTATGCTGGGGGCACCAGAACTGGATGCGATACACCAGATGGGGTCTCACACGCGCAGAATAGAGGGGCAGAATCACCTCTCATCCTGCTGGTCACAGTTCTTTTGATGCAACCCAGGACACAATTGTCTTCTGGGCTGCAAGTGCACATTGCTGGCTCATGTTGAGTTTTTCATCGACTGGCACGTCCTTGAGACTGCTCTTGAAGCACTCCTTGCCCAGCCTGTATTTGTGCTTGGGACTGCTCCAAGCCAAATGTAGGATCTTGCACTTTGAGTGCAGCCATCCAGCCAATTCTGAGTGCAGCCATCCAGCCAATTCCTTATCCAGTGAGTGGTCCACCCATGCTACTGTGTTGAGGACTCCAGAGCTAGACACAATACTCTGGGGGAGGTTTCACCAAAGGGGAGTCCAGAATCACCTCTCTCAATCTATTGGCCATGCTTCTTTGATGCAGCCTTCTGGACTACAAGTACACATTGATGGGTCATGTTCTTCTTGTCCACCAGTACACTCAAGTCTTTTTCTGCAGGGTTGGTCTCAATTTCATCATCTCCCAGCCCATACTGATATTGAGGATTGCGCCAGCCAAGGTGCAGAACTTTGCATTTTGCTTTATTGAGCACCATGAGTTTCTCCTGAACCCACCTCTCTAGTCTGTCTAGGTCCTTCTGGGTGGCAACCTGTCCTCAGTCACGTCAACCACACCACTCAACTTAGTACCATCAGTAAAGTTGCTGAGAGTGCACTCATTCTCACTGTCTATATAACTGGTGAAGGTTTTGAACAGCACTGATCCCAGTATGGACCACTGAGGCACTTGGATGACTAGTGATGTCCTGCCAGGCATTTTATAGGTTCTCTTTATGGGTTCAGTGAGAACTAAATCTGTTTTTACATAATTTCCTTAACAGATCTCAAAATATTTTAAAAAAGAGATCAATAGTATTTTCGAGATGGGAAAGCTGTGGTGTAGTCAAGTAAAATTACTTTCAAAGTGCATTCACCTGGCAAATAAGAGAGTTGAAAATTCAGAGTTGATGTACAGCATCTGAATCTGACAAACATCCCCAAGTCTTTCTAACAAAACATTTTTTGNAATCCCAATTTTTTTTTAAAAAAACTTTTTTTGTGTTTTTTTTTTTTTTTTTTTTTTTTTTTTTTTTTTTTTTTTTTTGTTGGTCAGTATCTTCTGGCACCTCCTAAGTTTTGACAGCTTCTTAACTTTGCAGGTTTTATGAGAATGCAAACTTACTTATTTCTTATTTTACAGGAAACAGATCTTGAAAAGCACTTACATGCTTAATTCTCAGAAAACTCAGCTCAGTACAGGGCCCTGGAGCCAAGCAGAGATGCAACATGATGTGACATGTTATATCTTCACTATATAAAATTGTGAAAGGGAGAATCAGAAAAATGTCTTTGTTCATGCCTGACTACAACTCATGCAGCTGACATTTAATATTGGTATTTCAAAGCAATCAGCATTCACAATTAAAAAGTCATTTTGTGAATGATAAACTAAGACTTTTCAGCCCACACTCTCAGATTCCTTGGTCTGAACTATCCTTTTAGTTCCTGTGTATCTGGACATCATAAGAATAATCTAAGTGTTTTGCCCTAGACATGACCTATAAAGTTGTTTAAAGATTAGTGTAGTATCATTGTTTATTTTTAACCAAATAATGAAGTAAAACTCTCCTTCTAAATCCTTTAAGGCTTCAGATGTCGTAGTTCTGCTTTTTTGGCCATAGGTTCTGTGGCTTATTTGCATATAGTCCTTTAAGAAAATGCTTTAT
>WBNM01030200.1:0-13877 GCA_013399055.1 Ramphastos sulfuratus
CAATTGGAGTCTCAGGTTTTCCCTCCAATAGCCCTATTAGAGGGCAAGGGGAATTCGTCTTGTGACTGGCAGCAGCAGTTGCTGCTCCTCACCCTCCAATCTGAGTTATGGGTAGAATATGGGGATTTATATTTCTTTGTCCCTTCCCTAAATTGCTCCATCCTAACTGGATATTCGAACTTTTGGTAAATTGTAAATAGTTCACTGTTTTGGGGTGTGTGTTTGTTTGGTGTGGGGATTTGCATTAATAAAGTTGCATATCTTCCCATCTCCACATATTAAATTTGAATATTCATAGCATCCACCTATTGCATTTTCAGCAAAAAGCCTGAAAAATGAATTAAACACACTATGCAGTCCATTTATTTTGTTGGAGTTTTCCCCCATGTGATATGACCATCTCTTGCAAGTATATATAGGGATTCTCATTTAATAAATAATAACAAAGCTAGGTATTAATTAACTCTTAAATGTGTTCCACTTTGTCTTGCTCTAGGGAAAAAAAAAAAAAAAAAAGGAAAGAAGAAAACCCACCTCACAAGCTTCAGCAGCCAGAGCTACAAGCACATCCAACCAGATAATTTACAGAGCCATTGAGCTACCAAAGGGTTAACTCTGTTTTAAGCTTCCTCAAATCATCTAGCTTTAAGAAACCTGTAAATTAATTGGATTGCTACAGACCTGGCAGCTCCCTGCCTACCGTGTGCTAACGGATTGCGTTGCTGCTGTATGATTGGATACGTAGCCTAATGCTGTCAGTCACCAGCCCTGAAGCTCATCTTTTATCTTCCAATCATCATCAGAAAATAAAAGCTGTCTTCCCTCCCTGAAGACAGTCTGAAAATTTTCAGACAAATCTGAAAATTAACATTTTGGAGAATTTAAAACCACCATATATCAGAAGCAGATTTGGGGCAACCCTTGCATCCTTGGTCACATAGATGTTTCTCCACCATGTGGCTGGTTCCACTGAAACTCTACTTAATTCAAGCAGACTCATCAAAATAATCACTCTTACTTAGATGAGGAAAAGTCTGCTGAAAGAGGGCTTTGTAATCTTGAAAGAGAAAACATCCCCTGAATATGATTTTCAACTTCATATTCTGATAGACTGCAACATCTGGCCCCATTCCTGAAGATATTCAAGGTGAGGCTCAGCAGTGCTCTGGGCAACCTGATCTAGTTGAGGATGCCCCTGCTTACTGCAGAGGAGATTGGACTAGATGACCTTTGGAGATCCCTTCCAACCCAGACCATTCTATGATTCATTCCCCACTGGAATGGGCTGCCCAGGGAGGTGGTGGAGTCACCATCCCTGGAGGTGTTCAAGGCACGTTTGGACGTGGCACTTGGTGCCATGGTCTAGTCTTGAGGTCTGTGGTAGTGGGTTGGACTTGATGATCTTTGAGGTCTCTTCCAACCTTGCTATACTGTGATACTGTGATACTGTGATTCTATGATTCTATGAAGGTGGTTTACAAGGCAACACTGTGTATGTTCAGTAAACACAGACAGAGAGACAGTGTGGAGGGCTGATTGACAAATTCTAACATGCAGTTTCAGTTTCCACCTTACTGAATAAAATGCTAGCAATATTGTAATCTGGAGATGTCCCCAAGACACAGGTGGCAGGTGCCAAATCCTTGTCAAAAGTCTGTGAGAATGAGATACCTCCCTGCCATTTGAGTCAGCACACACCTTCCCTGGCTACTGAGATCTTTTGAAAGAGAAGATTGGTGTTTGGCCTTTATGTTGTCTCTGCTGCTGATTTCTTGAATGCCCACTGTACTTTATTGCTGTTCTGCTCATTTTGCAACGTTTCCTTTTCACTTAGTCACCCAAAGTAAGCATAACACTTGTTCTTAACTCCTACATGGTCTACCCAGATACTATTGCTCTATTTTGGGGGTAGGAAGACACACTTGAAAGCACAGAGTTGCTCAGCCTTTCTGATGCTAATGACAAAAAAAGATGAGATAAACTGCTGATGATTATTTTGTAGAGAAATGTCTATTTTTCAACAGTTTTTTGTGGGCAGCTTATAAAACAGATAAAATAAACCATCTTGAAGAGCCCACCACAGTAGGCTAGTACAGTAGTTATCTTTGCAGGGTGGTAGATGTGTTTTGTTTTGTTTCTATTTTTTCTTTTTTTACATTATTCATAACGACAGCTATGCAGAAAATTATGTACAAAATAAACTTTTTCAGCCACTGTTCCCTATCACCATTTTTCAGCACCTTGCTGTTCCTCTCTTTGCCTTAGCACTCCTTGTACAAACCTATCAGATGGGCTGTCAAAGGATTATATTTCCCAAGCTATACTATTCCTTAAAGACTCACTCAGACTGACCTGCCTTGCTTGAGAAGATCTTCCCAAGTGAGACTACAAAATCCTTCCACTGTTCTTGTTCATAACCATGTCACTATGCAAAGTTTCCAAAAACCATTAATCAGTCTATCCATACTTTTCCATGCATACTTTCATCTACTAATCCTTAATTTGAGCAACTCTCACCTCCAACGTTGCACTTTGATGTTGTAAATAGCCTAGGATTTTAGTGGGAGGAGAGATCCTCCCGCTAGGACATGAAGCGTTGGAGCGGGTCCAGAGGAGGCCACAAAGATGCTCAGAGGGCTGCAGCAGCTCTCCTATGAGAACAGGCTACAAGAGTTGGGGCTCTTCAGCCTGGAGAAGAGAAGGTTTCCAGGAGACCTTACAGTAGCTTTTCAGTATCTGAAGGGGGCCTACAGGAAGGCTGGGGAGGGACTATTGACAAGGTCTTGCAATGACAGAACAAGAGGCAATGGGTTTAAAGTGGCAGAGGGGAGATTTAGACTGGATGTTAGGAGGAAGTTCTTTGCAGTGAGGGTGATGAGGCACTGGCACAGGTTGCCCAGGGAGGTTGTGGCTGCTCCCTCCCTGGAGGTGTTCAAGGCCAGGTTGGAGGAGACCTTGAGTGAGCTGTACTAGTGGGAGCTGTCACTGGGTATGGCAGGGGGTTGGAACTAGCTGATCCTTGAGGTCCCTTCCAACCTTACCATTCTATGATTCTATGATTCTATGATCCTGATTATTTTTTTTTCCTTACTTAGTTCAGCAATCACTACAATGCAGCCACATCTGGGGTGGCTGTTTAGCTGAACACAGCAGTGCTATACTATGTGACGATCAGGAATGGAAAATAAAGACTAAAGTATTCAGCTGAAATAGCAACTCAAATTTCCATAGGCAGAATATAATTACCTGAGCTGGCATTCTGCCAGGATACTGGGGTTAACATTATTACTCCTACAATACTCCTATTTATGGGCAATATGGGGAAAAAGTAACAACAGGAATTTTTAATTGAGCCAGTGTGAACCCAAACTACAGTAGGTTGCAGTCCAATTAAAATTGACAGCCCAGTGAAGTGGGTACACATAACACAGAGACAAATGTGGAAAATCCAGGTTGTTCTCTTTTAATTTATCTTCTGCACTTGGTGGGTTTTTGTTTTGTTTTGGTTGGTTGGTTTGGTTTGATTTCGGTCCACCCAGAGCGCCCTGGACAGGCTGCAGAGGTGTGCCCAGGCCAACCTCATGAAATTCAACAAGGCCACGTGTAAGGTCCTGCACCTGGGTAGGCACAATCCCAAGCACAAGTCCAGGCTGGGTGGTGAATGGCTGAGAGTAGCCCTGAGGAAAAGGCCCTGGGGGTCTGGGGTGATGAAACGCTCAACCTGAGCCTGCAGTGTGAGTGCAGCCCAGACAGCAACCGAGTGCTGGGCTGCATCAAGAGCAGTGTGGGCAGCAGGGCAAGGGAGGGGATTCTGCCCCTTTACTCTGCTCTCGTCAGACCCCATCTGGAGTACTGTGTGCAGTTCTGGAGCCCCTAGCACAGGAAGGACATGGAAGTGTTGGAGCGGGTCCAGAGGAGGCCACGAAGATGCTCAGAGGGCTGGAGCAGCTCTGCTGTGAGGACAGGCTGAGAGAGTTGGGGCTCTGCAGCCTGGAGAAGAGAAGGCTTCCAGGAGACCTTAGAGTAGCCTTACAGGATCTGAAGGGGACCTACAGGAAGGCTGGGAAGGGACTATTGACAAGGTCTTGCAATGACAGAACAAGAGGCAATGGGTTTAAAGTGGCAGAGGGGAGATTTAGACTGGATGTTAGGAGGAAGTTCTTTGCAGTGAGGGTGATGAGGCACTGGCACAGGTTGCCCAGGGAGGTTGTGGCTGCTCCCTCCCTGGAGGGGTTGAAGGCCAGGGTGGGGGAGGCCTTGAGTGAGCTGTGCTAGTGGGAGGTGTCCCTGCCTATGGCAGGGGGGTGGAACTAGCTGATCCTTGAGGTCCCTTCCAACCTTACCATTCTATGGGTCTCTGATTTTTTGTTTGGGTTGTTCTTTTCCTTCCAGTGGATATTTTATTTTATTTTCTAAACCTTTTGATGCCAGGAAACTATCATTGACTGGAAACACTTACTAGCTTTTTGCAGTTTTCATAACTTGAAAGAAAGATGGAAAAATATATCCTGTTAAATGTTTCAGCATTGCATTTCTTTCCTTTTCCACGGTACACAGTATTAAAATTACATTGGCTGTGCAGCAGGAGATTAAGAAAAGAAACTGCTTTTAACCTTTAGTAGTAAATGATGGTAAAGTCTCTAAACCTGTCTTTGAAGGATACAGTGCATGCACCACCAATTGGAAACTTGTAGCTAGCTAAAGGCAAGAGGTCTGATCACCAATCAAAAATGCTGTATAGACTAACTCCTGAAAGACAAAAATACCTTTTTTTATCTTTTTGAATTTTCTTTGGGGAAAAACAAATGCTTGACATGGCATAAAATATATCAAACCATTTACTCCTGGTTCATTAGTCCTTACTCACATAAGTATCTCTTTTTCAGACAAGTAGGAGCACATAAGCACACAGTGAGGCTCAAGGGGAATTAATATTCCCTCTCTGACAGAGGTGTTGCAAGGTGTACTTCATTAATGTTCTGAAGCACTCAGAGAGCCCAGATAACAGCTGCTCTGTGTTGTAAGAAAATAGTACTCTTCATTATTACAAAAGAACCAAAGCATGTTTGCAATTGGCCACTGCTTGAATCTTTTCCAAAGTTACTTAGTTTGGAGATATAGAATCATAGCATGGTAAGGTTGGAAGGAGATCTCAAGGATCATCTAGTTCCAACCCCCTGCCATAGGCAGGGACACCTCCCACTAGTACAGCTCACTCAAGGCCTCCTCCAACCTGGCCTTCAACACCTCCAGGGAGGGAGCAGCCACAACCTCCCTGGGCAACCTGTGCCAGTGCCTCACCACCCTCACTGCAAAGAACTTCCTCCTAACATCCAGTCTAAATCTCCCCTCTGCCAGTTTAAACCCATTGCCTCTTGTCCTGGCATTGCAAGACCTTGTCAATAGTCCCTTCCCAGCCTTCCTGTAGGCCCCCTTCAGATCCTGGAAGGCTACTCTAAGGTCTCCTGGAAGCCTTCTCTTCTCCAGGCTGCAGAGGTCCAACTCTCTCAGCCTGTCCTCATAGCAGAGCTGCTGCAGCCCTCTCAGCATCTTTGTGGCCCTCCTCTGGACCCACTCCAACACTTCATTGTCCTTCCTGTGCTGGGGGCTCCAGAACTGCACACAGTACTCCAGATGGGGTCTGAGGAGAGCAGAGTAAAGGGGCAGAATCACCTCCCTTGCCCTGCTGCCTCAAAGCAAACCTGTTATTTAATAGAATGAAGAAAGTAAAGCAACAACAGGGTGTGTTTTTACAGCAAAACAGAAGAAAGCTCCCCTGGGCTGTATCCTATTGACCTCTAGTTCCATTATTGTTTCTAAAATGTTTTTCCATTTAAGGCATTGCCACTGAATCCTTCCCAGGAAGCCCTGGGAAGGGATATAAAGTGAGGACTCTACTAAGCTTGTAAGTAACATCTCTAAAAATGGAGGATTGATTGATGTTTTACTGACAGCCAGGTTTAAGGGGGAAAAACCCTCCAGGCTTTGGTTATGAATCTTCTATAATGTAATAAATAGTGCCATCTACTGGCTCTGGGTTTCTTTTGATCAGTGTCAGGGTGTGATTGGACAGGATAACTGCTGCAAGCAGCATTAAAATACCAAAGAAATCAAACCAACATGACCATAGCTAGCACAGCTCCTGACAGTGGATCTTGGAATGATTTGCAAGTGTTTCTGTTAAGCAAACAAGCCTAAAATGAAAGGAGAGTAGTAAGAGAAAGAAAAATGGCAAGATGCAAGTAAGAGAGAAAAAGGCAGTGCTCCAGCAGACATGCCAAACAGGATGAAGGGTTGATACTGAAAATAGATACAGCTAAACTGAACCAGATGTAGCCATCCCATAGGGCAAACCAGTGATGAGACTCCTCAGAGAGAGAAAAGAGCTTCCTCAATCCCTTCCAATTAATTTTCAGCTAGAAAAAAATGAATAGCTAATCATGCTGGTTTTCCCCTTCCCCCCACTCCACTTTCTACTATTAAACTGTGATGGTTTGGCAGTTACTTTCCCCCCCACACTTTGTAAAATCCCCCAGACTAGACTCAGCCAGCTGGAAGTTAAGGACTGAAGCTCTGTTTACAGCTTAGCACAATGTACAAGCAGAGATATACACAATAGACAGGAATAGTTACAGAAATATACAAGTTAAAGGTAATACAGAAACACAACTCCCCTCCCAGAAATCAGAGACCCCAGGAGGGGCTCCCAACCACCCTTCCACCTTCTCCCCACCCCTATACCTTACCCCAGGGTTTGCCTTACATGCAAGGTGAGTTTGGAGGACCAGGCAGGGGGGTTAGAAGGAAAGTGGTTAGTGAGGTTACTCTGCAGAGAGGAGAAACCAGAAGCTAGAGAGCCTGAGAATGTCTGAGCCTGAGTGCCTTATCTTTGTTTTGTATTCTTTTCTTATCCATCTCAGCAAGCCTATGAGTGAAGCAGACATCACCACTGTTTTCTTTTCACAGCCTATAATATAATTTTCTCCATTAAAATATTCCAATTAGCCTCAAACCAGCACAAAAACAATGAAGAAAATGTAAACAGCCCTGACATAAGAAATACACAGATAGACAAAAGAAGTTCTGGGTCAGTTTATTTCTCAGAGTTCAATATTTTTCCTGATTTACACCAGGAGCAAGATTTGACCCCCTGACTTATACCTCAGAAAACTACATGAGCTGTGCCATGTTCTAGTCTTAGGTACACTAAGCAATCCTGGCGCCTCTTCTGGGGCCAAACTCGACTCTCTGTTAAAAGGAATATTTTGTTGTTGCTGCTGTTATTGTTGCTTTTAATGTATCTGGATAATCTGCTTGAAAAAGCAAAAATCAGCAGTAGAGCTATTTTAGTCTGATTTCCTAAGAAAAAGAGACTACTGCAATCACAGCATCTGACAAAGGGGAAACAGTCTCAAAAAAATATACCATTTTGTCAAGTGCTTCACAAAAAACAGATCAACCTTCTGGAGGAAAAACACAAGTGTAAGCTCTTCTTGGACATCAGATAGCCTCACCAGATGCAAATCCATAGGAATATCATAGAATCATAGAATGGTAAGGTTGGAAAGGACATCAAGGATCATCTAGTTCCAACCCCCTGCCAGAGGCAGGGACACCTCCCACTAGTACAGCCCACTCAAGGCCTCCCCCAACCTGGCCTTCAACACCTCCAGGGAGGGAGCAGCCACAACCTCCCTGGGCAACCTGTTCCAGTGCCTCACCACCCTCACTGCAAACAACTTCCTCCTAACATCCAGTCTAAATCTCCCCTCTGCCAGTTCAAACCCATTGCCCCTTGTCCTGTCATTACAAGACCTTGTCAATAGTCCCTCCCCAGCCTTCCTCTAGGCTCCCTTCAGATACTGGAAGGCTACTCTAAGGTCTCCTGGAAGTCTTCTCTTCTCCAGGCTGCAAAGCCCCAACTCTCGTAGCCTGTCCTCATAGGAGAGCTGCTCCAGCCCTCTGATCATCTTCATATGCTCTCCATCAGTTTGGTTTCTCATGAAATAGGTATTTGTCATGATTGTTGTTGTCTGGTATGAAACAGATAACCAGGGCAGGATGGAAACAGAGGTTATAAAGGGCTTTTACTGCTACAAATGGAATCTGGACCAGAGGAAGTTACAAATTCTTAGGCTCCAGCTTCTTTTTCTTTCACTGAAGATCATGTTTATTTGTGCCACATGGAGTGTTTTTAGACTTTAAAAATGCAAGAGATGACAAACCATATCTTGGCACAGATGTAGATTTATCCATGCCTGAATCAGAAGTGCAAAAAGAGTCAGCAGCTCTCACAGCAGAGTCCCATCTCCACTCCTCAGATCTCGAGTTAAGATTTGTGTATAGCTCTCAGGAGTATGAATTTTGGCAGCAGGCACACAATGAAGGATTTCAACACAATTCAACTGCATTTTGAGTTGTGCTGGAAAGTACTGGAAACACTGGAGCTGCTATGGAAAGCCTTTGACACAGCCCTGAAAATGAGAGCATTCAGGCAAGTAAAATCACAGAATACAGGTTGAGAACCCTGTTGCTACATCTATAATCAGCACTTTCTGAAGACAGTAAGTGAGGGCCACAAAGAAGCTTATGGCACCAAAAGGGTTATACATTTTGTGATTAGCATGCAGACCCAATCCAGCAGACTCTGTTTTCATGTCTATCCAGGTGGTGGCTGGTCACAAGTGCTCTTCCCTAGGGATCAGTATTGAGGCCTGTTCTCTTTAATATCTTTATCCATTATCTGGATGAGGAGATCAAGGGCACCCTCAATAAGTTTGCAGATGACACCAAGTTAGGAGGGAATGTTGGTCCATTTGAAAGTAGGAAGGTGTGCTGGTTTGAGGCTAATTGGAATGTTTTAATGGAGAAAATTGTATTATAGGCTGTGAGAAGGAAAATAATGGTGATGTCTGCTTCACTCATAGGCTTGCTGAGATGTTTAAGAATACAAACATAGATAAGTCAGTCATCTCTCAGGCTGTCTAGNCTTGTATAATATATATACAATAGTGTGGTCAGTAGGGCTAGGGAAATGACTGTCCCCCTGTACTCAGCACTGGTGAAGTCACGCCTTGAGTACTGCATTCAGTTTTGGGGCCCTCACTACAAGAAGGATATTGAGGTGCTAGAGTGTGTCCAGAAAAGGGCAATAAAGCTGGTGGAGGGTCTAGAGAACAAGTCTTGTGAGGAGCAGTAGAGGGAACTGGATTCATTTAGCCTGGAGAAAAGGAAACTGAGGGGAGACCTAACAGTGTGGGTTAGCAGTTGGACTCAATATTAAAGGTCTCTTCTAGCCAAAATGATTCTATGCTTCTGTGATTCTTAGTTCATTTAGTTTTCCCAGTAGCTAATGGCCTAAAGTCCTATATATTTGGTATCCTGCTAGACACAGGATCAGTTTTGTAGCAGGCTTTCATTTGTCTCTCTTTACATTTTTCACCAGTCTTAGATTTTTACAGTGAGATTTTAACCTAATGAAGAGGATATTCTGCAGATTGATTCCTTCTGTCAGGCAGGGCAGTTTGTGTCCTAGGATGGGTGTGAAAGGGCAACAGCTTTCTTTTTGGTACCAACTCTAACTTTCTGTCTTAAAAGGACCCCAACTAATCTGTAGTGATGTCTTGAACAGCATTAGGTTTTAAGAGAAGAAACCTATAAGAAAGACACTGACAATGCTTTAATATTTTAGCTTCTATGAGACATTCTTCAGACAATTCTTCAGCATTGGAGAAACTGGCTGCTGGTGCTGTTCACAAACCTCATGGCTTCCAGTTCAAATCTTGGCTCCAGGAACAGGCAGGGAGCAAGCATGAGTCTAGGCAACAGATGGGGATGTTGCTAATTGGCATGTTTTGACACAGGGCCATCCACTGACAGACACTTCACGCTTCTCTCTTAGCAGTGATTTGCCACGTCCAAGAGCTACAAATACAGGAGTGACAACAAAGAAAGTTAAAATAGCAATCACTTTGGTGCAGACAATCATTTTTCCTCAACTCTGCTAACCAAATTTGCTACAGAATGTTGTAAGGCAGCTTGGACTTGGCAGACCAAAAGCTGTAATTTTTTTCTTACAGTATTGAGTGGCAAGGACGTTATGTGAGTGCCATCGTTTCTAATGCCTTTATTCTGCTTTCTTAAGAAGCCTGGTGAAGGTTATAAAGAAGGAAAGCAGGAAGCCATATGGGCAAAAAATCAATATGCTGGGTGAAAACTACCATGAGAGCAGTAGTGTATAAACAAGGAATCAGAACTCAGTATGGGTTGTGAGTGCAACAGAAGTTATATTGTCAAAGCAGGATTCACAACCAGAAGCAGGAATAAAAGACTGAGGTTGCAGCTGGCAGAGAATTCAGGAGCATGCTGGAACTAGTGGAAAAGTTTGGGAGATGTTCCATCAAAACTTCAATGAGGCTGGTGAGAGGCCTGNAGCACACTACAATCTTGATACTACGTAAAGCTTCAACTTTCACATTTTCTTCTTCTCCAGAAACCACTTGCTACAGAACTTACTATTTTTGTGGTAACAATAAGCTTTGTCTTCCTTGATGTCCCTGCCATATTTTACATGATCTGGGACAATAAATGACTGTGGTTATACTATTCAAGGGGAGATATGATATCAGAGATAGTTTCTGCTTTTCACTTTTGAGCACAGTAGTTAGGTTCACTGTGGTTTTTAAGGATTTTTTTTCCACTTTTCATTAAAATAAAATTAAACAACTACAGCCATTACAGATAAGCTATTTACAAAGCAGTAAACCAAAATATTTTTTAATGGAAGGGATATAAAACGTCTTCAAAACCAACAATGCCTAAAAGAAGGAATTTAACCATCCACATTTAATTATATCACACAGGGGAAAAAAAATGACACCCTCTAGATGGCCAGGTTCTATTCCATTATTGATGGAGATGTATGTTTCTAAACATAGGAGACTCTAATGGGAAATGCTGGCAGAATCATTAACGTAGTACCTCAGCACAAAAGGTAATTTGAAATTTAAAAGCAACTATTTTGTCATGAATGTCACCACCTCTATCCCAAACACAAGAAGAAAGACTATTTGATGTGGAATTTTCAACAGTAGGTGACCAGAAGTTACCTAAAAGACATGGCAGACAGGCTTAGTGAAAATACTGACCTCATTTAAACCTGGCACTCTGATTTTGCATGGCTAAAAATAGGCAAGTTATATCTATACTTATATTTCAGCTAGAAGAGCTTAAGTCTGGCTCAAGAGAATTGTGTTGGTTCTTTCTGTAGCACATGGAAATAGAATGCATTACATCTAGAGGATGATTCATGCTACCTCTAACAGGCATCAATTTTAGCCTGCACACTGGATGTGCTTCTTGCTCCAAGAAGCCTAGGTGATTAGTTTACAGCAGGTAATGCTCAAATGGCTAAATATTAGACAAGACAAATTCCAACACAGCCAGATGGAACATCTCTAGGAAAGGACATCACTGCAGGGCAGTTCTGCTTTCTTAGAGCAATTAGCTTTACCAAAGCTTTCATTTGAAGAGAGGGTTAATCAGCTTCTTAAGGCACCTCTCTTTCACAGTGGAAATCTAGCTGATTTGTTTACATGCTTGGTATAGCTATTGTCCAGCAAGAATGCCCCACAGATTCAGCAAGATTCACTGCCAGTGGCCTTCTGCCTTGCTGTCCATTCCACTATTAAAAGTTTCTTTACCATGCTGGAGAGGGGCCTGATGAGTTAAGATGACACCCAAGTGCAGGCTGAGGAGAGAGGTGTTTTGCAGCTCAATTACTTGGAATTGCAGCACTAAGGAACTATGTTAGTGTATCTCCGAAGGAGCACCATTCTCAGTTGGAGCTTATTAGGCACTAATGTATCTGCCAAAGAACATCATTCTCAGTTGGAATTTATTAGACACATCTGCAAAAGCAGGAGAATTAACAGCTGTGAAACAGGCCATTCACTTTCATGTGACCAGTGACAAGTGGTGTCCCTCAGGGGTCAGTGCTGGCACCAGTGCTGTTTAACATCTTTGTCAGTGACATGGACAGAGGAATCAGTGCACCCTCAGCAAGTTTGCAGATGGCACCAAGCTGTGTGGCAAAGTTGACTTGCTAGAGGGCAGGGATCCATCCAGAGGGACCTGGACAGGCTGCAGAGGTGGGCCCAGGCCAACCTCATGACATTCAACAAGGCCAAGTGTAAGGTCCTGCAGCTGGGTAGGCACAATCCCAAGCACAACTCCAGGCTGGGTGGGGAATGGCTGAGAGCAGCCCTGAGGAAAAGGACCTGGGGGTCTGGGGTGATGAAAAGTTCAATATGAGGCTGCAGCGTGAGTGCAGCCCAGACAGCAACTGAGTGCTGGGCTGCAGCAAGAGCAGTGTGGGCAGCAGGGCAAGGGAGGNCCACTGAAGCCCCACTGAAAAGATGCTCCCACTTGTCTATTGATTCAAATTCACTGTTCGGTTAAACAAACACATCTTGACCTCTGTTCTAAACTCGATTGTCATATATGAGTGAGGGTGAAACAAAATGGACACATATTTCACAACAGTAGTTTGGACTCAATAGATAAAATCTCCCTTTTGTTATCTCTAACAATTATGCCTCATTTTCCATTCAGGAGAGAGAGAAACAAAAAAATAAAAATCTCAGCAAATGTATTTCCAATCAAACCTTTAATCAGAATTTTCTGCTCTTGCAGTGCACGTTTCCAAACTTGTAATTTTAGTATACTAGCACATGTTTTCTATTAACAGATCTTCTCTTTCTCATTTATACTTGACCTTCTATACATCATTAATTAGAGTTGTTAGCATCACAATATGTCAGCTCTTCTTGTCTTCCATTGCTGCTATAAACAATGTTTCATTGCTGCTTTTCTTATCAGCTGCTCTTTTATGCTTTTATGACAGCTTTTGAGTTGTTTGTTTCCCAGCATACATTATTTTCCACACTTATGTACTAAAAGCAAACATAATTATACTAAATGCTATCAGAAAATTAAAGCACTTGGGAAATACATTAATCAAAGTTCAACACTCCCTTTGTACGAGAAAATTAGTGCTCTTGAAGGTCTAATAAGCATGATTAAGAATGTCTCTGGTGCCAATAACCTAAAAAGTAGTCAAAATCCCCTGTGCCATCAGTTAGGAATATAATGCAACACCAAGAAAACAAAACAAAAAGGAAGCACTGAGGAAAACAACCCTAACATTGTAAAGGCATTCAAATGGAAAGTCATCTGCAGCTGCCTGGGCAATATGAAGGCCAAATGAGTTAGATCAAGTTTTAAAAGTGACAACTCAATGACCTGTAGGTAGAACTGCCAACGTATGGTTCCTTTTTCAACTTCAGACTTACTGAAGTGAATGGAGTTAGACCAGACAAAAGCTGCAGTAAATCAGCTCTCTATTTTTTAACAGAAAACCAAAAAGGCTTTGAAATTCTTAATTACTATCTTTCTGAAAATGGAATAGGCATGCTCTGTAGCTTTTTTTTTTTTAGGTATAAAAGGAATGAAGTCAAAACCACCAAAACATTGTGATTGCTACTGTAAGAACTGTGTTACGATGGCTGTAATGAGTTACTTTTGATTTTCTACTTTGATCCCTTTCTGAGTAATGAGGTGTTTCTTTGTTGTTTTGTGAGTGCTAATTGCTGCAGCGCTGTGTTAAATCATTGTTATGCTGGTTTTCTTGAGCAGAAAGATGGATAATTAAATAATTACAAAGGCAAAGTTCATTAAAACGGGTATGGCTATAGAAATGAGATTTTCCAGCAATTCATTGAGAGGTTGTGTACAGTTATGTAAACAATCCGTTGAAAAATATGCTTTTCTTATCTAGATCAAATCTTTGATGCAAACATCACAGTATCACAGTATAA